>CM076578.1:1993366308-1993966308 GCA_034641835.2 Pinus albicaulis
CACCGAATTCACAAAAAAAAAAAAAAAAAAAGTTTGAAAATAATGAAAATAAATTCATGTACTTTATAATTATCATTATTTTATTATGATCTTACATACAAAAAAAAATAACTTTATACAGTCCGGTGCGCTTATTATCATAACACGCACCAATGCGTCGTATCAATAAGACACACCGGTGCGTCACAACTCTTCTGCACTGGTAACGAATAAATGCAAATAAAAAAAAACACAACTCTGTTTTCTTTAAATGAAAAAAAAGAGCAGCAATTTGAAAAATGGGCGGAAAAATATTTTCAAAAATCTAATTTCATAAAATAATTCTTTAAATACTAAACACTTTTCATTATTTCACTATTTTTGCTAAAATTTTCAGCCATATATTTGCAGGAGACAACCTGGAGCAAGAGAATAGGAGGACACTATGGAGCAGCGAAATACGTTCGAACAGAAGTATTCAGCCAATCAGAAACCAAACCTCTGGTGATTCAAACCCTGTATCATAGAATTTCAAACCATCTCGTGATTAAATTTGATTATTTTTTTTTACTTTTTTCTGCAGTTTATCTATTTTTACCCTAAACCCTTCATTTTTTTGTTTTTTCCCTTTCTTCTCCCTGTTTCTGTGATTTAAAAATTAGGGTTTTTCCTTTTAGATTGACGTCCAACCCACAGGACAACTTGCATAGTCAGATCCCAATCCATTCGGCCATTGCGTGAATTTTTGAAAAAATGGATTTTTCTTTATCAATGCGCCCTGCGTACTATACCGCACTGGTGCTCTGTATTATACAGCGCACCGCAAAAGTACTGTAGTAAGAAAAATGAAAACATTTTTTCTAAATCCGTGCCCCAAATCTGAAATAGGGCACTAGTGTTCCATTTAACTAGGAAAGCACCCTACGGTGTATTACATCGTTTTTGCGGTGTGTTTATAATACCCCATGCACCGTTAGGTCTATTACACTGTTTTTTGCGGTGAATTTACAATACCCAATGCACCGTACGATGTATTATATTGTTTTGTGGTGTGTTGTTAATATTTAAATGCATCGGCGGTGGTGCGGACCTCGTGAAAGGCGCATCGATACCTTGAGATTTATTTTCTACTTGAAAAGTTGAGAATTTATTTATAAATATATTAATGAATGATATGGTACAAGTTTCAGATTGCTAAATAAATATCTGACAAGAGATCAAGTAACAAAAATATTGTTAACACATCAAGAAAAGAAAAAAAAGACAAGTTCTTTGTAAATTCTTTATAAAAAATATTATTTTTGAAATATATGTAAGTTTAAATAATATATATTGTCTACTGTGTATCATGCAGAGCCACAAAATGACGAAGCTCGATATGATTATTTCTGATCTAGGACCAGAAGAGCGTAAAAGTTTAATGGAAAAATTGCAAAAGGATGAATCAGGTGAATGAAAAAATACTATCGATCCAATGTGCGTTTATTTTTTTAATTATCATTAATAATATACTTAAAATTATTAGATAACATGTGTCAAATAGTCTACTAATTCACATTTGTTTAGTGTTGTACAAGGACCAACAACTCAGAAAAGGAATGTTGTTCTAAGAAAAGAAAAAAAATAGAACATGCAAATGAAAATCAATTGCTCCTTAGCTCATCTGGAGTGGTGTTGGAAGTTAACAAAAGGGGGAAAACTTTTACAAAAGTTTTAGGGATCTAGTGGAACGAATGTATAGACATTCTTTCGAACAACAACAACATGTTTCAAATGTAATATGTAATCATTGAATTTTTCGATCATTAGGTACAATAAATAAACAATTTAACATTAAATATTAATTTTCAAGAATTTTCTTGCAGAAAAGAAAAGAAAATGGAACCCATTCAGCACATAAAACAGGACAACAAGGAAGAAAATGGTTGATCTCTAACTTTGTGAGTAATTGTTACTTCCTTATAACAACTTAACTAAATTTCATTTTTGTATTTTTTAAGTTGTTTTACAAAAATCATCATTGTCGAATGTCTTCAAAATGTGCTAACATACAAAGAAGAACCATCAGATGAATTGATTGAAATTGGGTTAAATATGGGTTGTGAGTATATGTTGGCATATCAGAATTTAATTGTGAAATTTGTAAGTATCTATCGATCTTGTTTTACATAGCTCCGTCTATAATTAATAGAACAAAAACATTTTTTATATTAAATATACGATTTGTTATGGGGTATAAAACTTGCAGGAAACAAAGTATGGAACTGCGCCAACAGATGAAATTTTAAAAGATGGCATGCTACATGGTTTTGAAATAATGTGTATAATTTATGAGTCAATTGTTGCTATGGTACGTCATTTTTCTTTTCGATTACATTGACGTATATTATTTAATATTGCAATTTTCATTATTCTCACCAATGTATATACACTCATTTTGGTTTATTTTTATATTTGAAGATGGAAGGTGAAGAAGAAGAAAACAATCAACACCATGAACAAAACATTCCTGAAAATAACCCTAGTCATGGAAGTATCTCTAGCAGTGATGGCAGTTCAAGCGAAGAATGATGATCACTATGTTTGGATATCAAAGCAAGGCATTTTATTTTTTTAAATATATATGTCTGTGAAATCAGACATTTTATTTAATATAATGGACATAATGCTCCAATTGAAAGACAAAGGGATACCAATAACTGCCCATTTTGTATGATAAAGATCATCTTATATATATATATATATATATATATATATATATATATATATATATATATATATATATATGTTTAATTTATTCTATTGTGATGACTATGCATTATGCGCTGTGCAGTTCTCCATTGTCGTTATCAAATGCACTAATAAAAATTTAATTCATATGAATATTGTTATAAGATATATATGTGTCGACTTTTGATGAATAATGAATTTTAAAAAACCACAATAATTATGATATGATATAGCAAATTAATCCAAACATCACATTAAAATGCATTAATAAAAATGTAATTAATATGAATATTGTTATAAGATATGTCGAATTTTGATGAATAATGAATTTAAAACAATCACAATAATTGGACTGTCATAGGTCGATGTTTCTAAAAAATACAACATGAAAACCAGTGTGTGTTAGTAAATGTACACCGATTCGTTTATGTGTCTATATGCACCGGTGCCATTATATGATCTATGGGCACCGCAAAAATACCGATACCAGTTATCAATATCGGTGCGTTTGTGTGATACTGTGCACCAGGGCGTTTACGTATCTATAAGCACTAGTGCATTTTTACGATCTATGAGCACTGCACGAATACCGATACCAATTATAAATCTCGGGGCCTTTCTGTAATATGGCACACCGGTGCGTTGATACGACCCATGGGCACTACACAAATCCCAATACCAATTAGAATGGCCCTGTGCATTGTATGACTAACACTATGCCCGATGCGGTTTTACACCTAAACGTCCCGGTGCGTTGGACTAACATAGCCCTGGGGCGCCGTCGGCATGTACGCATGGGTGCGTTAAAGGCATAATAGCGCATTGATGAAAAAACATCCGTAATAACCTCCGACTGCCCATTTTTTTTTAGTTGTGTTGAATTTCCATTAAAAGCTCTGCCAAAACCTCTGTAGCCATAAACGGATGTTGTAGCAAATTTTTTTTTGACAATTTTGGCCAAGTTTATAACACTAAAAACCTCCTTTATAACCTCAGCTAGAGGGTCTTTTCCTTGTAGTGAGCAGAGAACCAAAGTGATTGGCAGATCAAGGTATTAAGATCAGATCATGGTGGAGAATATGATTCGAAAACATTCAATGAGTACTGCAAAGAACATGGAATCATAAGACAATTTACGACCAGATACACACCACAACATAATGGTGTAGTAGAGAGAAAGAACAAAACAATCATGAACATGACAAGGAGCATGTTAAAAGAAAGAAACTAGTCAAATGAATATTGGGTATAAGCAATTGCATGTGTTGTTCATGTGATAAAAAAATATCCTACAAAGAGTGTCATGAACAGAGTACCAAAGGAAGCATGATCAAGTTTGTCATGTAGCGTATCTCATTTTAGAGTTTTTGGATGTGTAGCCTATGCGCATGTGCCTAAGCAGATAAGAGGAGAATTTGATGATCAAAGTCAAAAATGCCTATTTATTGGATATAGTGAGCAGTCAAAAGCTTGCAAATTGTATAACCCTGTCACCAAGAAGACAATAATTAGTAGAGATGTTGTGTTCAAATAACAAGAGTCATGGAATGGGAATGTAGACAAAACAGTCGATGCACAAGCACCATTGATGGAAGAGGACGATTCAGTAGAAAAGGAGTAGCAAGAATCAAAAGAGCAGACACCAAACAGAGTCACACCAGCAAGGACTCCAAGATTTTCAGAGCCGCATGGATCTTCAAGCAGATCAATAGACCAGAATTCTCCAAGCAGCCAATCAGGTGATGAATCAAGCAATGGTAAGAGAAATATGAAAAGTTTGAAAGATATTTATGATGATTTGGATGTTAATTCAAATTCTGCATTGTTGTCATTCCAACATTCTTCGTTTGAAGAAGCAATCAAAGATGAAAATTGGGTGCAAGCCATGGATGAAGAGATTGATTCTATTGAAAATAATGATACATGGGATTTGATTAATTTTCAAAAGGATAAAAACCTCATTGGTGTGAAGTGGGTGTACAAGACAAAGTTGAATGAGAAAGGTGAAATTGACATATTTAAAGCAAGGCTTGTAGCAAAAGGATTCTCATAGAAAACGGGAATAGACTTTAGAGAAACATTCTCTCCAATAGCTAGATTGGATATTGTAAGAGCAGTTCTAGCGAGAGCAGCTCAGAACAAGTGGAAAGTATATCAGATGGATGTCAAATCAACCTTATTGAATTGAATTCTAGAAGAAAAAAATTTATGTGCAGCAGCCTTCAGGTTATGAAGTTGAAGGTAAAGAAGATAAAGTTTACAGGTTGAAGAAACTGCTATATGGACTTAAGCAAGCACCTAGATCATGGTATAGCAGAATTGACAGCTACATGTTCAAGAATGGATTTTGCATAAGCAACATTGAGCCTACATTATACACAAAGGTAAATGATCATGGACGGATTTTGATTGTTTTCTTATATGTTGATGATATGATATTTATAGATGATCTTGAGTTAGATGAATTTAAAGCAGCCATGATGAAAGAGTTTGAGATGAAAAATCTTGGTCTCATGAAATATTTTCTTGGCATTGGAGTTGAGCAATCTAAAAAAGGAATTTTTATTTTCCAAAATAAATATGCTAGAGATTTGCTGAAAAGATTTAGGATGGATAATTGCAAACCTGTCCCTACAATAGTTGCAATAGGTACAAAGTTAAGCAAGGATGATAAAGGATCAGATATCAATCCAACTCTATTCAAAAGATTTTTTAGCAGCCTCATGTATCTCACAGCTACAAGACCAGATGTTATGCAAGGAGTAAGTTTGATTTCCATATTTATGGAGACTCCAAAAGACACACATTGGTGTGCTGGAAAAAAATAATTCTAAGATACATAGCAGGAACTAGAGATTGCAACATAATGTATGCAAGTATAAAAAAGAAATATTTGATTGGATTTACAAATAGTGATTTTGCAGGTAGTTTGGATGATAGGAAGAGCTCATCCAGTTATGTGTTCCATCTTGATTCAGGTGTGATTTCATGGGCATCTAAGAAGCAACCCATTATGACACTATCATTGACAGAAGTAGAATATGTAGTAGCAACATCAACAACATGTCAAGCAATATGGTTAAGAAGAGTATTGGATGGATTCAAGTAGAAACAACAAGGATCAACAACAATATATTGTGACGACACCTCAGTGATTGCACTATCCAAGAATAGTGTGTTTCATCAAAAGAGCAAGCATATTGATAATAGATATCATTTTATTGGAGAACTTGTGAGCAATGGAGAAGTTCACTTAAAGCCTTGTAAATCTAGTGATCAATTGGCTGATATATTTACAAAGCCATTAGCAATAGATGTGTTTGAGTTTCACAAAAGAAATTTGGGTGCTGTAAGCCTAGCTGAGACATAGACCAACATGCATGTTTGAGTTGTCATAAGTTATGTTCTAGTTTAGTTGTCATAATTAAGGAGGAGTGTTAAAATAGTTAATTAACTCCTGCATGAAGAGTTAGACATTTAATTAAGTAAGCGTTGAGTAAGTCAAGTTGTGTGATAGATGAATTTGGTAAGTGAGTTAGAGAGTCAGTTATGAGCATTGAGTAAGTCGAAGTTATGTGATAGATGAGTTTGGTAAGTGTGTGCATATCAAACGAGTCAAGATAAATATCAAGAGAGTCAAGATAAATACCCTTCACTGGGTTCATTGTATTCAATGAGATTGAAGTTCGTGTGATTAATAGAAGAGCTACATCTCGTGTGTGAGATATTTGTGTTATTTGTGTCTTTGCTCTTCGTCCTTTCCAACAAATACGAATGAATATGGATGAAAATACCTTCCCAAATCTCACGCTCTCACCCTTTTAACAAATTTCATGCTTTCTCCGAATTAAAATGATGTAATTAAAATGAAATGTTAAGTTTTAATATTTATAATTTCAATTTATTAATTTTGTATTAAAGTACTTTGATTTGAGTGGTTTAGTAAATAATTAGTTTCAAGTCTTCACACATATTTAAAAAGTAGTTATGTTTTTTCTATTCTTTGAACTAGAGGTTTACACTCCATTCCAGTGTGAAGAGATATGTAATTTGTCTATGGTATAATAAAAACATAAATAATTTAACATATTATATTAGAAAAATAAATTGTTTACATTTTCCATATTAATTATTTATACTATCACAAATGTAAAAATAAATTATTTATACTTGTTATTTAAGAAAAATAAATAAATATATAATAAATAACTATACCGAACATAACCAAAAAAAAATATTTTACTCGCAAAGATGAACCAGTTGATAGTTCTAAAAAGATCCACCAGAAATTATAAATGTGATTTTATATTCAAAAATAATTCTCGTAACAACATAATCATAAAAAGCCCAAATCAAAAGATAACCTTTAAAAAATATAAAACATATCCTTGAAATAAAATTTGTTTATAGAAATCTTTTCAAATTTAAATATACCAATTACCATATAACAACTTTTCTTTTCTTGGAGAAAAAGAAGAATAACAATATAAAAATACCATTAAATTCCTCCTTTCCAATATCGTTGATATAAAAGTGGAAAGCAGGACAAGATAATTAAGACGACCATTTACGTTTGCATGATGTATGGACTCATTAGTATCTCACAAAAAGAAAAAGTCGGAGAGACAACGGCCACCTCACGTCTCACGATATGGTTATATATATATATATATATATATATATATATATATATATATATCAATCATGTGCAGGTAGTACATGTCACCAATTGCATTTAAGCAAATACAAAATGCCCTCATTGTGGGAAGAAATGGAAGAAATGCAGCTTTGGCCGTTCATAATTATCACAAAAATCGCCGAAATAATAAAGGAGGACAGCATAGAAAGAGGAATCCCTTTGTGAACCAGATGACTCTCGAAGCATATTTGTTTCATAGTTTATGAATATAATTCCAGCCTTTGCAGTGTTATGAAACCGGAGAACGAGTCGAACTAGCAGGGAGGCAGATCAGGAGGCGGAGGAAGTAGAGATTGGGCAGGACCAGTTCCATTTTGTACGAGAAAGGCCATGGACAAACCCCAAGTCGTGTGTATTTCCAAATGACAATGCATGTACCACATACCTGCCACAAAACAAAGAAAAACAGAGTCAGTAATCAGAGATCTTCACAACTACATAGATATAAACGAGATATATGGGTTGGTACTGAACTGAAAAACAAAATTGCATAGATACCTGGATTATCAGCTTTAAAGCGCAAGGCTGCCCATCCTGCTGTTGGGACCCCTACTGTGTTCCGTAGGGGAGGATCTACAAGATTAAATGAAGCAGGATGTTTATTTGGATCGTAATTTCCAAAGCCTTGCCCCACAACGTAGACATTGAATCCGTGTATATGAATTGGATGATTCTCAAAGCCCATGATGCTTGTGCCTTGGAGAATCACCTCCACATTTGCGTTGTAAGGAATCACTGCAACCCTAGTGCTGAAGTTGGGATTCATATTCTGCGCTGCCGAGATGGGAGCTGTGTAATTGTATTCATGGGGCGGTCTGCTTGGAAAATCTTTAGAGAAAACTCCACTGATATTGTAGTATGCCGCCTGAAGCAGAGCTGTCTTTGGATGAACGAACGACTGGTTATTGATGGATGCAGAAAATCTGCCTCCAAAGTAGCCTTTACAAATGCTGTTAGCAGGACAGTCCTCGAGATTCAGACTAACTGCCAGAAACAGATTATGATCGATTTTTTGGGGGACGTTTGAGGGATACTCTCGGGAATTGAGACTTCGCAAGGCTGTGGCAAATTGTGTTGCATAGTCTGAGTCTCTCATGGCGGGAAGATCTGGCAAGATAACTGGCAGCTGCAAGCTGGATTGTGCAGGCAGCTTGTATTCCATGATTGCTGTAGCTGTGGTCTCGTCGAAGGGTACGCTTGCAGTTACGTAAGGTCTGGCAGCCATGATATACCTTCCCACGGGCTGATCGGTTTTCATGAGAATGCTCATGGTCTGCCCTGGAGTTATCATTATGCAGTCGGTACTGTACGGTTTTGTATAACAACCGTCGGTTTCCACGACTGTGAAATTGTGATTTGCGATGGCGAAGAATAACTCGTCGTTTAACGCTGCATTGATGAGACGGAGAAGATACGTCTTTCCACCATCCACGCGTTGAATGAATATATCTGCGCGTTTATAAAAGTTAATAAAAGTTAATATAACAATGCTGATATTAAGGTGGAAAATGAAAAACACTTTTTTTTAGATTGTTAAATATTTATTCACATGGGTTTTCAATTCTCTATCATCACTTATAATTTTTTTGGGTTACTTATGGTCAACAACATCTCCAATCTTTTTGACTTATTAAGTCAATCCAACTATAACTATCTTGGAAGACTTTTTACCCTTCTTCTCGATCACATAAACAAAACTTCGAAAAATGACAATTAAACCTTACATAAACAAAACTGTGAAGAATGACAATTAAACCTTCTCTTGAAGACGTTGAAGAATGACAATTAGACTTTCTTAGATAGACCACATTAATTATAAAAATACAAAAAGTAATTATCAAAACATTATTACGACATTTTTATAATTTAAAATATTAAAACTTTGTCCGTATTTAATTATCAAATTTAATTGTTAAAAAATATGTAATACAAATTTAGTTTTAAATTTTTATTTATAACAAAGAAAAAATGTGAAATATATATTTTCATACTTTTTTTTTTTTGTTGTTATTGATTAATTTGTCTATAAGTAAATTTGATGCACATTAATTTGTCTCTGCTGTATCATGCTTCCAGTCCTATTATGTTAAAAAGAAGAGATATAAATACCTTTATCAGAGCATGGATAGAACAGGCCTGGTTGTCCGTTGATGGTATATGCATCAGACACGTTCGGACCTCCGCCCAATCTGATGCTTTCTGCTTCCACAGCATCTGGATCACCGTTCCACCATTCACCTATAGTTTCAGTACATAATTTCAGTATACTCCAACATCGAAACAAATATTTTGCATTTGTTCGCTCTAAACCCAATTGAAACAAAATTTAGCAATACCGAGAAGAATTGGTACTTCAAAATCGGGCTTTGGGAATGGATATGGAATCCCTTGCTTAGGATAGATAATAAATGCTCCATGGACAGATGCTCGTTGCCATGTAATGTGAGCATGCCAAAGCAGAGTACCCCTCTGTTCAATGATCTTGAATCTGTAGGTATAGGATTGCCCTTCCTGTATTGGACACTGGGTAATATAAGCTGGACCATCAGCCCATCCTGTCCGAAATTGACGAACACCATGCCTGCAGAGTCATGTCAATTAATACAATTATACTCAGAGAACCATTCAAATCTAAACTAGTGAGTCCCATAGCAGTGAATTGTGGTATTGTGGTATTGTGCCATACCAGTGAATTGTGGTATTGTGGTTTACATGATTAGTAACCTTCACGATGACATTATCGCCCTCATTTACTGCAATCGTAGGCCCAGGAAATCGCCCATTCACTGTTAGAAGAGGCTTGGACTGGCACAGGCGGGTTGTATTCTGATATTGTACCTGTCAAATTTAGTAGAATCAAAACAATAATATGAGTTAAAATTAAATTATATATATATGAATATCCCCAAATTAAAAACCTGAAACATAATGATATAACAATACACAGATCTGTATGTTACATGGAAGTCGAAGTATTTAGTGTTGCGTCTTTGAGCGGCGCATTGCGCATCTCCGAATAGGAGGAGCAATGACAAAACGAAGGCGGCCCAACCACAGAAAAACAACGTTCTATTAAGGAATAAAGCCATGACATATATCATATCATGCGGTGGACTTTCTCGAGAACTAAGAAGTTTACTGTACTGCGACTGAGAACAGAACCCTGAACAGAGCGCGTCCAAAGATCGTGGGAGAACTGAACCCTGAACAGAACTCCACTAATACGAAGCATATATAATATTTGCTGACAGGCATCAAGATCGCATCGGTTCAGGTTACGGATGGCTAATGTACAAAAAGGTTGGTGAACTCCTAACTGTAACGACGTTCTCTGGATTCAAAATGGCTAATTGTCGTTGTCATATCATGCCATTCCTGAAAATAACTTTTGTCGAAATGCATTATTGATGAATAAGAAGAGATTTGATTGAAACATGTTCCATTAATGAGGATCCATTTCATTCTCATCATTTGCTTCTGGGTGGTTCTGAATTAAAGTCAACACCGCATTAATAGCAGAATTCGACTTTTGCTTCTGTTTGCAACTTTGTATTAAATATTCAGAGTTCATTACCGGCATTATCTGGACTTGTGAGTATGATTGAGAAGGTGCAGCTCTTACTACCACTTTACCACTTGTGGTTGGAATTTGGACTCAAACATCGCCTGGTCAACACCAACCACCAAGTTTCCAGCACGTCCAAACGTGATAACAACACGTTTATAGAACCCACCATACCCGAGCAAAACAAGCTTTGAAGTTATTTGGTTGTTTGCATGGACTCTTTGGACCTATTTGGAGCATGCCTTCGTGGGCGAGTCCCCTTTCACAAATGCGCCTACTTAAAGTCACACAATGCCAAGCTAGATCGAAAAAAGCTAAGCCATTCCAATGTGTCTACCATTCTCACTTTCATTCATTAATTTTGAATGTACTCTCGCTTTTATTTTAATTATTTTCAATACGTCCATAATGTATATTTTATAAATATAAAATTATAATTAATTTTAAATATATATTAGTATAATTATATAAATTTAATGGCTAATAAAATTTATAGATATTAATAAACATCACAATACTTATACTTATGTTATTCTACATTTTACTTATTAAAATTAGAAAAATGGTTAAAACTAACTAAATTATATTCTTATGTGAAATTGTTATATTTCACACAGAGTTAAATTATTTTTAATTTTACATAGAGTGAAATTAATCTTCATTAATTATTAATTGTATTATTTTATTTTATTAGACCAAGTAAAATGTTTACATAATATACCATTTCTTGTATATTGGGCTTGAGAGTACATTTATAGCAATAATTTTTTTTTTGGTGTAACGAGGGGGATTTGAACTTTGAATCTCTTGCTTTACATATGACTTCATAACAAGGCAATCCCTAATTGAGTTACACCTCGTAGCCACCAATTATTATTATTATAAAAAGAATTAATATAGAAGTTTGATATATATAAATTAAAAAGAATGGAATACAAATTTTAACCATGAAAATTTACCCAATAAAATCTATAGACATTAATCCATATAAATATCAAAATACTAGTTAAGATACATTTTTACATTACTAAACTTAGAAAAATCTTAACATTATTATTATTATTAAAAGAATTAAGGAAAACATCTATAAATTTAGGAAAACATGCAACAAAATTCTTAACCATGAAGATTTGCCTCATTTTACTATACATAAGCTTTGTTATAATACCATGAGCCAATACCATACCTTATCAATATCACATATTTATAAAATCATAACTCATTTCATATGACACTTGTTTGTATAACCATTTTTTTAATTAAAAAGGAAAAAGGCCATAATTACTTTAAGGATAAATTTCAAAATTGATTTATATATATTATAAAGAATATTCTAGAATAAATTTGAAACTTTATTTATGTATATTATAAAGAATATTCTAGAACATTTTTAGAGTTTAAATTCATTTCATATTATCTATTTAATAACTATTGATAATTAATTTCAAAATCTTATATTAAAATAAATCCATCTATCAATTTAAATAAATTTCTAAAAAATATTTAAATATATATAAATTTATTCACAAAACATTTATATCATTTTATTAAAATAAAGAAGTAAAAATATAAATAGAAAAGAGGTTATTTAAATTTAAAAGGTATATTTTATTACTTATTGAAATATTCACTTGAGTATACATAATTATTATATATGTGAATAATTTTATTGATATAAAATTCAAATTAAAAAGATTTCTGCAAGGTGCCCATCTGATCTTGATAAGCAACTTAGACTTCTTAAGGATTTCTGCTCTACCATGGGTATGTCTGTTAACACTGACAAAACAAAAGTTATGATTATCAAATCCATGAAGGACACTTACGCTAATTTTATGTATGACAATAGTAACTTGGAGGAAGTGTCTTCTTACAAGTACCTAGGAATTGATATTCATCACAAGTTTGAATCGAACTATAGCATTCGGTGTAAAGTGATTGCTGGGGTGGAAAGTCATTTGGTTTGAATAATTGTAAAACGACAAACCCGTTAATGGGATAATGTTTTCCTTGAAACTTTAATGATCATGTTATCTTATATGGATGTGAGGTTTGGGTTGCAACATCTCTAGAGAATCCTGGAGAAAGATTGAGCAAATACAGAAGCGTTTTATAACGTATAACCTCAAAATTAAAAGCAATACACCCTATCCTATTCTCCTTATAGAAGTGGGTCTTTCCCCTATCGAGAGCCTAGCTATGACTAGGCTTCTGTTGTACAAGCACAAGCTCAATAGCATAGGAGACCATAGACTTCCTAAGCTAGCTTTAAATTCCAGCCAAAACCACGTAATGCTTAAACAAGGTTGGTATAAAGACACCAGGGCGTGGTTAAACCATTGGGAGATCGACGAGAATGTTGCATTGCAAAACATTAAAAAATTTAAAAAAATTGTTACTTCTAAGTTCAAAGAAAAAATGTGGTGTGAGAAAGATCTAGCAGCTAAAAGAAAATTAAGATATTATAAGGAGGTCATCAACCCCACCCTAGAAGATCAAAAGTATCTATCTGTTTTAACTAGCTCAAAGAAGAAAATTAATATAGCCAAGATTAGAACAAACTCTCATGAGCTCCATAGTGAAACAGGTCATTGGACAGTTCCTAAAACACCATGGATGGAAAGGATTTGCCATCTCTGTGAGAATATGAACATCGAGGATGAAAATCACTTCCTCTTAGAGTTCCTGGCGTAAAACCACATTAGAGCTCAATTTCATAATCTTTATTGCAATACTGACCTTCCTAGCCTTTTAAGATGTCAAAATTGTAGTGAGCTCGGGAGGCTTCTCTCCAAGCTTTTTGAGCATAGGAATAAAACCTTAAATCAAACTAAATAACTCTTTTCCTTAGGTCCGATACACCAAATATTGGTCTCAGTGAACGTTAACAACCACCACCACCACCACCACCACCACCACCATCACCACCACCACCACCATCATCATCATCATATCTTTTAATTAATGGCTTATATAAATTTTAAGAATTTTTATAAGTAATAAAATTTATATAAGTAATTTTTTTAAATGGTAAATAAATGTTTAAATAATATTAAATTTAAATTTAATTGATAGATAAATTATTAAAAATATTTTTGTAATAATAATTTTTGAAATTATAATTAAATTTGATGTTTATTAGCAACTAAAAATTATTTTTTATTAATTAGAAGATTATAAAGATAATTTTATTTTATTGTGCTTATTCTGTGAAGAGGTGTTCTATAATTTAGTATAGGGAAATTTTTTTCTATAACTTTACATTTAAAAATAATAAAATAATACTTATATTAACGATCTTAGATCCATTTTAATTGAAAATTTATCAAGGGCTCAAAGCAATTAAATCTCTCAAAATGTAAATTACTTCTTTTTTGAGAACAAAACTTGAGGAAATGTTTGCAACCCTAAATATTTAAACCTTCTCCATGATTAATAGATTTAACGTGTTATATATATATATATATATATATATATATATATATATATATATATATATCACTTCAACTTTAAATATAGAGATAAAGTAATCAACATTTAAAAATAGAAAATATATTTCTTATAATTGCTTTTTACTTTTAGTATTAAGGGTGTTAGATATTAAAGGTTCTACCTAAAATTAATAATGATATTGGGAGATTAGGAATGGAAAGTAAATAAAAAAATCTACTTTTTATATTTCCATATGAAGTATGAAGGATGTATGAAATTAATTTTATAAGGAATTGAAAGTAAATAAAAATAAAAAAATCTACTTTTTATAATTCCATATGAAGTATGAAGGATGCATCAAATTCATTTTATATTTAGACATGTAGAATTTAACAATATATGGGGGAGTTGAGGGAGAAGGGAAACGTGGTTAATCCTAATAGCTTTTGCCCTGGTTTGTGCTGCCCTTTATCGTCTTTCCTGTCGGCATTCCTTCATTGTGGTGTGGCTCTCTAACATGCAACGACTCTCGGTGTGGACCTGGATTTTGATTATGGTGTGGTGCTTCTTGAAAATTGTAACTAGGCTCAGTATTGATTATGATATAATTGTAATAATGACATTGTATAGTCTTTATAAAGAAATATATATTTTTTTTTGGAGTATGGGTTTCATACTCAAGTTTAATTCAAAAGCATGTTCTTTGTGCTTTTAGGTCAGGTCTTTCTAGGATAAAGAATAATATTGTTCATGTGTCATAGTCCCATTTGGAACTTATTGTAATGAAGCAAAATATTTGTTTTTTCAAGAAAAAACAATGGATAAGCCCAAGACCAAGTCGGCCCAAGGAGCAAATAAAGTCAGCCTAATGGGAGGGAATTCGACCCTTGAGAAATTCAACTTATATAAATGAGAGAAGTCCGGCTCATTTGTCACACACATCTCAAACAAGTTGAATATCCAATAGTGAATAAGAGAGAGAGGAGTTGGAGGAAGAAGAAGAGGAGCAGAAGTCGAAGTTTTCCAAAAATTCTCTTTTCTTGTCTTGTTAGGGTTTGTGAAGTAGTTGTAGTAGGCCGAAATTCCAGGGCCAAAATTTTGTTGCAAGGGTCGAATTTGCAACATTAAAGAAGTAGTATTGAAGTTCTGGAAGCTGTCAAGAAGAAGATATTGCTGGGGTTGGCTTGGGGATTGGAGGGTTTGTTCACTTTGGTATTTGTGTCTTGTAAGTCTCTTTGTAAGTAGATTCTAAAAAAAAAGAGAAGCATTTTTTGGGTTTTCTCAATGGAGGGGTTTTGCTATGGCTTGAAGCTTATACCTTGTGTACTTTGTCTTGTTGTGATCTTCATTGTTTTGGTAATTTCTTGATGAGTAAGTATCAAGATAAGGAAAATAAGTTATAATCTACAAGTCTCCAAATTTTCCAACAATGGTATCAGAGCTAAGGTGAAAGGAAATTAAAGACCACATCTTTGTTGGCACTATTTCAAGGGTTACAAATAAGGGTTTTAAGGTTCTTGGAAATATCGCTACATCCATCAAGAACTATCTATTTAATATCATCTCCAAGCTCGCAAAGGAAGTAGAAAATGGAATGTTGTTCTCCATCTTACACATTCAAGGACGAGAATGTATGGGTTATTGATAGTGGTGACTCCAGACATATGATGGGAGAATGCATTCAAATCCAAACCTTATCTAAGGGTAACTCATGTGATTCAATCGAAATTGGAGACAAAAAGAGTTATCCATTGAAATTCATTGGATCTACATCATTGGAGCTTGATTCAGGTGGAAGCATTCACCTCAACAACATCTTATATGTTCCAGGTTTGAAGAAAAACTTACTTTCTATCGCTTTTATGGAGGATAAAGGTGATAGAATTGATTTTTTTGATGGAAAGGTTTTGGTTTTGGGTAAGGGGTCAAGTATTGATAATGCTAGGGTAATCAAGATTTTTGAGGGGACATTGTATAGAATCTTTAAACCTCTATCTAAAGCCCTATTCCACTTGGAATTGAGTCCTTTCGAACTTGTTAACACTCCAAAATTTCCTAGGATTGTTATGTGTGTTAAAGAAATATTAGAGGTAACTATCAACCACTTTTGGAGATTAGGATATAGCCTCTCTAATGCTCAGAGAGGGCTCTCTCTTTATTAATTAACTTTGTTGTTTTAATTGATTTTAGGCTATTTATGTAAGATTGATTTGGTTTGATTTTGGTTTGTTGGTGGAATTACTGATTTAGATGGATAGTTTTCCTTTCTACTTTTCCATTAGGTTTTATGGAGTCAAAATATCAAGAAAATAGGACAGAATCAAGTTCTAAAGGAAGTGTTTGCAGGGTAGGGTAGCTGAGCAAAATCAGATCTTTAAAGGTTGAATGGTGAAGTGGTTTTCAATCGGGATCAAGGAGCAGTTAAGGATTCCTTAAATTAGATGATGAAGGAAGGTGAAAGAGGTCAATCGGGATGGGAGAGAAATTAAGGATTCTCAGATCTAGATATCAGAGGAAAACATTAAAATGAATAACAGTTCAAAAAAAAGTGTATTTAAACAAATTTTGCAATAATATTCCTGTTATAACACTTAAATTTGGAAAAAAATACAAGTTTATGGAATACTTAAGAAAATAACAATGAACAATTGAAATATACTTCACTAATGTAGCTCAACACATCAATCCTGTAATTCAATGTCTTTATTACTTGTCTTGTCTGTGAACTTGAAAATGGTACAATAAACCCTCAGGTATTTAGATCAATTACAACTATAGGAATGTTCAGGAATCCACCCTTAATACTTCGAATTGCTGAAGTATTTATACAAAACTTAATACAGAATATCCTAAAACTGATTTAGGATTTATTCAAGGGAAATAAAATATCTTCATGCAAGAAGATAGAGACACCTATGTAACTAAATTCAAGTTGTCCCTGTTTATTGGATTTGTTGTTTGCTTCTTTGATATTTTGCTACCTTATCTCTCACGCTAGCTGTATCTTTACGCTAGTTGTACCTTTATGCTGCTTGTCATCTGACTTTTTCTTTTAACTCTTTTTTGATCTTTATCTGCCTACTCTATTTTTACCTTACTATTTTATCTTCCTGCTCTCTTTACTATTTTACCTGTTTCTCTTTTACATGACTCCTCTGTTTACCCTTTTTTACTTTTACCAGTCAGAGTGAATCACATAATTTCTCCCAGGATTCTTCATCTAGAATTTTGATCTTTACCATCCTCCTGTAAATCTCATCTGCTTCAGTATACTTGGTAAATGCAGACTTGTTTACAAAGAGATGATTTACCTCATGCTGGAGGTAAAAGAGATTTTCAAAAAACTGAAAGAGTACTTTGCCTATAGGAATTCCTTTCAACGAGGAATTGTTGGAATTTTCTTTAGCCACTTCTCTGATCTTTTTTTCATAATCGTCCTGCCTCATTAGTCTATCATTGATCACTAATGGATTAGGCAGACCTTTTTGTCTCAAAATATCGAATTTTTTCAAGAATCCATTTACTGCTAGCTCCATAGTTTGACACTTATCTTCAAGTTGTGTCATCATATTTCTCTTGGAAAATACCTTTTTAACCTCTAATATTGTTTCTATTTTGTCACTCATCCCAATTTCTTCTAATTCATGCTTGTTCTTAGAATTGAGAAACTTAATTATCTCAGTGGCCTCTTCTAGTTTCTTTTCAAGTTCTTCTTTGACTTTTTGAATAGCTTCAGTAGCTTCCTTTATCAAATCTTTCTACTCAAATATAACTTGGATAAATGGTCAAATATCATTGACATAGTTAATGATATTGGCCCACAGTTGTTTCTTTTCTTGGGCCAAAGGCTCTGCTAATGTCAATTTTTTTTCTAACTTATGTAAGCAATATATATGCAAGAGTAGGCAACTAACTCTATGTCTAACTAAATTATTTATGATTCAATATAATATTCAAGGGAAGAGGCTCCTAACTAAGGAGGTCCTGGTTGTCCTTCCCTACAGTATCATAGAGAAATCATTCATAAAACTAGAAACTTGAAATAAAGACAAGAGAATGAACTTTAATTGTTGTTCAGATTCAAAGAGAGAGAAATACTAACTTAGTCTTTTGATTGTCCTCTCATGTACTAATCCAAACTAAACTAAGATCCATTCATAAGCATAAGAAATGAAATGACTTGAAACATAAAAGCAAAAGAATGAATTTCAATTATCATGCAAATCAAATAGAGAGAGAGCCTAACTTAGACCCTTGGATATCCTCTCACATGTTGATAAGATTCTAATTTAAAACTCATTCATCAATCACAAACAAATCCTTAAACCTCTAAGCAATGAAATGAAACAAAATCTAATATGAAATAAAATGTTTCTCTCATCCTTTTAGAGTGAGCTCAATTCTCTTAAGAACAAGACAAATTATTCCATATACTACATTAAGGAAACTTATATCTAAAACTACATAATTTCCATAAATTCATATTCTACATTAACACAATTTACATCTAAAACTACATAATGGAAATATATGAAAAATGAAGCTTTATTCTATTCCATCATTAATTGGATACAATGCTCTAAGAGTCCTCCCTTTGGAATGGAGGAGGTACTCCTATTTATACAATGAGAGGAGATAACAAACTCATAATGATGATCCACTAATCTCTCTTTTAGTTCCATACATTTCTCAACCATCTAGACACATAACCCTATCCTCCATGATCTCCTCCATAATCTTTTCCATGAGGTTTATCTTCTTAAATTCGAATTTGATCATCCAAGGCCACATAAAGGTGTCTTGGAAGCTTCCTTTGTGCCTACACATGTCAACAAACTCATGCTAATTGTTAGGTATAAGTATAAGCATATTATTTTCTAAGTTTTAGCCATAAATTCACTTTAAAATGTTAAGAATTAATAAACTTTGGAAAAACATAGTTATGACCAAATAATGAAGTGAATGTAATGATATGGAGGTGGAATGGAGGTGACATGAAGGTAAAATGTGAAGATATTGATGAATAATGGAGTGAAAATAGGGACTATTTTGAGGCCCAACATACCCCCAAACTGAAGGTATTGCATGTCCTCATGCAATCTGTTACATTACTTTTTGGTACTTGAGCTTTGGCTTAAACTCTGCATGAGATCATTTACTTAACTTTTGCAAAGCGTTATTTTGATGAACTACAACTTGGTTGGTTCTTGTGTTTCAACCATATTTTGTTTGTTGCGTTCATTGTATGATCTTTGCATAATGATAATGTGCTTTTGTATGATCTTTTCATAATGATAATGTGCTTTTTATGGCAGAGTATTTTTGTTGGAATGCATCATGGTTGGTTCTTGTGTAACAACCATGATTCTGTTGGCATCCAATTAACTTTTAAATACTTTAGACAAAGCCATTTGTATGCTCATGTAATAGTAAATATATTTTGAAGGTAAGTGGGTTTAGAATGTGATATATAACTGTGGATATGAATGTGACAAATCATGTATGTAAATGTATCCTTCCCATTAAACGGATGGCTTTGGCAATGAAAGGAAAGGAAGTGAAGTTTTTTTTTTCCAAAAATTATTATTCTAACATTTCAAGGAATTTAATGGTTAAAAGTTAGAAAATAGCATACCTTAACTTACCCTTCAAAAAATAGGTGAGAGTCGTGCATGTGTGACTGCAAACTGTTGTGAAAATGGTGGATGAAAGATGGATCTGTATTGTCGTATCAGCTGCTGGATCCGCTGCTACTAGATGAAAAATCTGAGGAGTCTGCTGAACATGGCTGAAAGTTGTATCTGCTGCTGGATGATGAATCCGATGAGTTTGTTGAATATGGCTGAAAATATATAAGGCTTGGAAGGTATACAAAATATAGAAGTTACATTTTCCTCCCAGCCTTATTTATTGACTTGTCCTCAAGTGAAATACAATGAATACCATGAATGGAAATACAATGACTGGAAATTGGCTTCATCTGCTGCAAAATATGGGTCTTCAAGTCTTCAACGCTCGATGGCACAAATCTTGCTATGTGATTAAATGTGTCGATGTCGAACATAGCAAGAAGTTGTTGACTTAGTGGCCGTTAATGAATGCCCCTAGCCAACACAAGAGCTCCCACCATTGATTCCAATGGGAGTCGGGATGCCTAACACATCTTTGTAGGTACGAATAAATTTGTCGTGGTCGAGTCACCTACAAGATCCAACGAACAAGGGATATTAATGTACTCCCATTGTTTATTGGCAAGAGTACTTGCCATTAAGGCATGCAAGCCTCTAGGTTTTTTTCAATGATACTTAGACTCTAGGACTTTGACTCAAGCAGGGTTTTATTGGCGGAAATGAAAAAAATGGTATGAAAATGGAAATGGAAATGGAAAATGGCTTTTATTGATGAGTTAGGAATAGATGAAAGGAAATGCATGGTGAATGAAGAAGAACTCTTGCTTTGAAAAATGGACATGGAAATGGTATGCTTTATGGTTTGACAATTGGTGGAATTCAAAATATTTTGCAAATAGGGAGGTGCAAGGTAGTGGTTGTAGACATGGATTTGTCTTTAGAATTTTTCATGAATTTAGTCGTTTGAAGACCAATTGTGCGCACAATGTAATCTCCTTTATGAATACTTGATTATCCTGTAACCTGTAAAAAAAACTTGGTACAAAGAAAACATAAGTGTGCTCTAGAAGAAATGGCCAGTTCCTTCATGATTCTTACGCAAAAATTTCGTACCGAATAAAACATATTAAGGAAAATCAAAGTGTTGAAATTGACTTAATCATGATATTAAAATCAATCCATTCTTAAAAATAACCATGAAAAGTAATACTCCCTATTTGTGTCAGATGAAATATGCTCGGCAAAAAGATTGACATTAGAAAGATCTGTTGTGTTCTGCATATTAGTATGTCATATGAAAGCATTCAACAGGAATATGTTATAACTTTAATGCCAACTTGAAGCTATTGAAACAAGATAATCATCGTCTATAGAATCCTCCAAATGTTTGATTCTCAAAATTTGTTTCCAAGTGTTCCATTATTTATTTTCAAACCTGCATGAATTTTGTGAGATTTTTTAAATTTTGAATTTTGCACTTGTACCAACTCTTGTAGTTTCAACCAGTTTCTGTAATTCTCAATTTGCATATCACCAAAGTTTTATTTTATGCCAATATCCTTCACATGCCAATATTTATGAAAACAACACACAACAATTTTTTTTTTTTTTTGTTAAATGATAACAATCTTAACAAAATGATAATCTAAAACAATGTATTAAAATACATAGCCAACATAACAAGAAATTATAATTATATTAATTAATGCAATTATAAAAGATATTAATATATTAATATAATTAATACAATTAATATATTAATATATTAATACATTTTTATAACAATCATTAATTAATAATTAAATAACATAACTAACAAATATATACAACAAATTATAACAAATTACAATTATATTAACCTAACAAATATTAAATATATACAATAAATTTAAAAATATAAATAACAACAAAATTTAATTATAATAACATATTAATATATTAATACAATTAATATATTAATTATAACAACAAACATTAATCAATTATAACTAAAAATATATAATCAAATCAAAACAAATTAGAAATAAATACAATATATAAATACAAAACAAAATAAAACTAAAAATACAAAAGAAACCAAAACAGAACGCACAATAAAATGCAAAATATGTGAAATAGCGGGATTTGGCATATGGAAAGTGCTGGATGAGGTGGAATAGGTCAATTTTTTTTTTTTTTTTTTTTTTTTTGATTTATGCTGCTCGTCGCTTGACAAGTCCATCTCAGTTATCATAGATGACTTGTGAAGGCTCCACTTCACTTATTATTGTATATCTTCTCTCTCGATTTCGGCACCCGAATTTCAGAAATGCACTTCCCCCATTCTCGTAGTCGGATTCCTTTGAACTGGCGGCATCCTTCTTTGCGATCCACTATTGGTGGTGCATTTGCAGGGCGATGTTCCTACGGGGGAACCGTTCTTCATATTTTGCAACACAGTAGGCGCACAGAGGTTGGGATCGCTGAAGGAAACTCATGAGTGTGGGGATTGAAATATGTCTCGACATATATATACATCTCTATCTGAGGTCTGCTGTGTCTCAGGAGGGAAAAAGCTGAAATTGTCGGCGTTTTTTTAAATGGTGAAAGATCTCTAGCATGGGCACTTTCTACCCTGAAATTCTTTGCATAATTTCTAGCCAGAAGGATCCAAGAAGCTCAATGGAGATTATAATTTACTCATAAGCTCAATCCCATCAAGAAAGTGCTAGGAAATCGAGTCACAGCAATGCCCATTCAAAAAATCCGGAAATTCTCCAACGCCATCCCCACCGGCATCAAAGAGATTGCATGTTCAGCCTCTTTCATTCATCACTGGTAAGGTTAAATTATATTGCTGTAATGTTTGCAGGGGCACAAGGAACACGTTTCGAATCCCGCGTGACTGTCAAGACTTTGAAGGCGTGCAGGTCACCCCAGAAATGTGATAGTGGACGAAAAGGCATCCATGAGTTTGTATGGGCATTTCAGCGTGATGTCACTGATCATGATCCCTCGCCCAAAGTTCCTTGCACAATGTTCGTCAGTGGCATCACCGCAAAAGCAGCATCAAAGAGTCCATGGTCATCCTTGCCAACGCACAAGACCAGAGTCGGTCAAGCCAGAGAGTTGACAACCATATCCTCGGAATCTGATCTCCTAACTTATCTTAGAACATTTTGTTTGGACTGCTAGTACAGATTATTGGCGGAAATCCACACATTCTAAATTAAATTGGAGTGCCAGAAAGTGAAGAGCCTGATCTAATTACAGATGAGATGTATTATTGTATATAGTCAATGTCAAACAGCGCATCGATTTACAAGGCAATGGGAGGATCATTCTTACAATCAAAATTTCATCTCAGGGATATAAGAGATTTTGAAGATATTTAAAAGCCCTGAGCAGCGATATCAATCCCAGCAATCGAATTCTGATATGAGGACGTTGGTTGGAATTCCGGTATGAGGACGTGGGTTGGTTGGTGTTTTTTTTTTTTTTTTTAAATTAATGTTTTTGATTTTTGATGTTTTGTATTTCATTTTTTTTTTTTTTTTATTAATATTCTGTTTTATTGCGAAATATTTTTTATTTAAATGACTTTGTTGGTTTTTTTTTTTTTTTTTTTTTTTAATCTAAAAATAAAGAAAATAAAATGGAATTCTATGAAAAAAAATGGTTAGTTTTTAAAACGAATATTTTTTTTTTTTTTTTTTAATAATAATAATATATATACATGATACATATATTATTATTATTATTTTGTGAGAATTTTTTTTTTTTTTTAAAACTAAAATTCAAAGAAAACTAAATTTGCTTATTCACAAAATTCTTTATTATTATATCGCAGATTAATTTTCCAGCAAGAGTATTTTTATTTGAACAAAATCAACAGATTTTCTGATCTTCCTGATCGCACGAAGCGCAGGAAGAGAGCATACTCATCGCTTGATTTGTTTTTATTTATGCAGGGGGGGTGTTTTTGAAATGACGAAATTTAGAACCAGCTAAACATTAAAACATCAGAAAATTCAAACTTAAACTCCTTTGTGAAGATCCTGCTGTCACCAGGGTTCACAAATTATTTTGTCTAAAGAAAAATGCTAGTACAAAATTAAATTTCTAATGCCTAATCCCTTAGCACCATCCCCGGCAACGGCGCCAAAATGTTGGGCAATTTATTTGAACAAATTGCTGCATTAAATTATCGACCAGGGAAACTCGTGAGCTTGTGATGGTGCCAGCAATATATATGCAAGAGTAGGCAACTAACTCTATGTCTAACTAAATTATTTATGATTCAATATAATATGCAAGGGAAGAGGCTCCTAACTAAGGAGGTCCTGGTTGTCCTTCCCTACAGTATCATAGAGAAATCATTCATAAAACCAGAAACTTGAAATAAAGACAAGAGAATGAACTTTAATTGTTGTTCAAATTCAAAGAGAGAGAAAGACTAACTTAGTCTTTTGATTGTCCTCTCATGTACTAATCCAAACTAAACTAAGATTCATTCATAAGCATAAGAAATGAAATGACTTGAAACATAAAATCAAAAGAATGAATTTCAATTATCATGCAAATCAAATAGAAAGATAGCCTAACTTAGACCCTTGAATATCCTCTCACATGTTGATAAGATTCTAATTTAAAACTCATTTATCAATCACAAACAAATCCTTAAACATCTAAGCAATGAAATGAAACAAAATCTAATATGAAATAAAATGTTTCTCTCATCCTTTTAGAGTGAGCTCAATTCTCTTAAGAACAAGACAAATTATTCCATATACTACATTAAGGAAACTTATATCTAAAACTACATAAAATTCCATAAATTCACATTCTACATTAACACAATTTACATCTAAAACTACATAATGGAAATATATGAAAAATGAAGCTTTATTCTATTCCATCATTAATTGGATGTGATATACTGAGTCCTCCCTTTGGAATGGAGGAGGTACTCCTGTTGCTCTGATGAGAGAGATAACAAACTCATGATGATGATCCACTAATCTCTTTTAGTTCCATACATTTTCTCAACCATCTGAACACATAACCCTATCCTCCATGATCTCCTCCATAAAAATCTTTCCATGAGGTTTTATCTTCTTAAGTTACGAATTTGATCATCAAAGGCCACATAAAAGGTAATACGGAGGCTTCCTTTTGTGCCTACACATGTCAACAAACTCATCATCATTGTTAGGTATAAGTATAAGCATATTATTTTCTAAGTTTTTAGCCATAAATTCACTTTAAAATGAGCAGAATTAATAAACTTTGGAAAAACATAGTTATGACCCAATAATGAGGTGAATGTAATGATATGGAGGTGGAATGGAGGTGACATGAAGGTAAAATGTGAAGATATTGATGAATAATGGAGTGAAAATAGGGACTATTTTGAGGCCCAACATCAACCATCATTAATATTTATCAATCATGATCAATCATGGTCATCTATGGTCAACCATAACCAACCTTGAACAATAATGGTCAACCAATGCTCTATCATGTTGTAACATGGCCAACCATGGTCAACCATTGTTAGAATGGTTGAGTATGGTGAACCAAGTTATTGATGGTCAAACCGGCAAATCATGGTCAACCATGGTCATCATGGCCATCTAGTGTCAACATGGACAACCATAATCTATAATGGAAAGTTATGGAAAACCATGGTCAAGTTTTTTTGGTTGGGAATAGTGGCAATTGTTTGACCATGTTCACCTATGGTGAGCACGGTCAAACAATGGCCACTATTCCCAACCATGGTTAGCCATGGTAAATTGTATTCAACCATGATCAAACATTGTGAGACATGGTCAAAGAAGGGTGGAGTGAACTAGAGAAGAAAACATTAAATATCAAAGAGAGGAAGTAGGTGACTACAAAAAATCAAAGAAGAGAAAAGTGAACCAAATAGGAACACATTGGATATAATACATCTAAGGGGATGGGTGTCTCCTTTATGTTGGTTCCTACAGAGGGGATTGATATCTCCTATGTGTTTGTACCTACAAAGCAGTAGAGGAAATTATTTTTTAATATAGGTTGGTGCATACAAATGTTGAGGGCATTTGTTTCCCATGTATCTTGGTGCCTTCAAAGAACAATCAATTAAAATAATTTTTGGGTTTATTCCCTCATGGGTTTCCACGTATATCACCTTATGCATGTTCTTCCTACAATTTTTATTTCTATGGTGCTCAAATGTTTTAAATAATTAAAAAATGTATTATATTGATTAAACCCCCCACCCCAACCTCATCGCCCTTGTCTTTATAATTATGAATCAAACAAGTTTATGATTAAAAATTCAATTCCACAACGTGACAACCATATTTTAGTGTTAGAATGTGATCATGTCATAATGGTCATCCATAGTCAAGCATGGCCAAATATGGTCAAAAAAATTCTTAATTGTCAAGCATGTTTGCGCATGGCCAATCATAGTCGACAAAGTTAAACGTGGTCACAAAATATCAATGTCACAATGGTAAAACAAGTCACAATGGTCAACCATTGTGATATGGTTGACTATGGTCAACATAGCCAACCATTTTAAATGATAGTCAACACTAGCTAACTAAATGTTGATGATACTCAACCATAACTAACCTTAGCCCACCATAATAAATTGCACCATCAATGACAATTAACCATATTTAGCATTAGTCAACCATGTGTTTACTATATGCAACCATATTTAACTATATCTTTACCGTAGTAAACCTTAATTAGCCATAACCAACCATTGTACACCATAAACAACATGGGAGACCATAGCAATCTATGGTCAAACCATGTCTAATAATGGTCTACAACATGGCTAACTATGGTCAACAATGGACAACTATGGTCTACATGGCTAACCATGGTCAACAATGGACAGCTATGGTCAACATGGCTAACAATGGTCAACATGGATAACTATGGTCAACAACGGTTGTTATGTGTGTATAAATATAATCAAATTTTTCAAGGTGAAAATTTGCACATCCTGGTGATGAAAAAAATCATCACCATAGTGTGTGATGAAAAAAATCAACATCTTTAATTCTTCATGCAATGAAAGAAAATCGGCAATGGACAACCATGGTTACACATAGTCAACCATTTCTTCAATGTAATACAACCTTGTCAACCATAAATTTACCATATCTAACCATAGTAAACCAAGGTTAACCACTGTCTACTAACCTTCCATCACTAAACACATATACACTACTCTATTAAAACCATCCATCAATAAAAATATATGGACTACTCTATTAATATGATTATGTTAACCGTAAAATTTCACACTCCTTTCTCCCATAAATAATTGGGTCTTATACATTAATTTGATGTGTATTGACAATTCATTTAAAATAAATAAATAAATTATATCATTTTACAGCTCAGTATGGTGTTCGTCCTTCATCAAAATTGAAATTTTGCTTATGTCTGCCAAAATAAAATAAAAAATAACAAATCTAAAAATAACAAATATTAAATAACTATGCAAAACGTTTAAATAACATGGTCTCATAGAAATAACTTGCAGGTGAAAAAATTAGATCCCTTTAAATTAGATTAGTGTTAGATAGATATTTAAAATAAATCTATGTTGGTACTAATACATTCATTATATAATCCTAACTCAACTCTAAATTATGTATTAAAAAAACACATATTTCATCAAGCTCAACTATGGTCAAACAAACTCAACCATGGACAAACATTGTCAAAATGGTCAACCATGGTCAACAATTTTCAACCGCAATCAATCATGGCTATATCTGGTGAACCCTAGAAAAACTTGAATAATAATGGTCAACCCATGCTCTACCATGCTCAACATGGGAAACTATTGTCAACCATGGTTAGAATGGTTAAGCATGGTGAACCAAGTTGTCCATCGCCAAACATGGTCAACTATGGCCATCCATTGTCAACATGGACACTTATTATCTATTATGGAAAAATATTGTCAACTATGTTCAAACTTATCAAACATGTTCATGCATGGTTAGCATGGTCAAACCATGCTCAACCCTCATCAACCATGATCAAACATGGTCAGTCATGGTCAATAATAGTCAACCATAGTCAATCATAGTCAACTAAAGTTAGCTATGTACGAGCATGGTCATCCATAGTGAACTATATGTTGACCATAATAGACCTCCTCAACCATAGCTTGAAGAGATTTAGCCATAGCCAACCACGGTCTACTAATCCTTCTAGCTGAAGGTAAGGGTGTCAACTAACATAAATGTGTGACTAAATGTGTTTGATACACATTGATCAGTTCCATTTTTTTTACCTTTTATATGCAAAGTGACATATAAAAGGTATTAGATCGGCTTATGTCAACCAAATTTACTAATGTGGTTATCTTAGTCCTATGTATTCATTATTGTCTCTCATATTTCTGCCCACTGTACATGACTTCCTATCTACATATATCCCAACATCATCAATATGTTTCTGGAAACCAACTTCATTGGATGTTGTGATTGTCAAATTCATTTACAATTATTGGAGAAATGGAGAGTTAAAGGATATTATTACAAAAATGAAGGAATTGGATATGAATTGCACAGGTATGTCTTAATTGAATTAATTAAAATGTGGTGAAATTTTTTATATGGTGTTTATATCAACTTCTCACTTCAATTAATTAAGAGAATATAGATTGCAGAGGTATTTCTCATTTCAATTAATAAAAAATTGATGTTCTTTCAATATTAAGGTAACATTATGCCCTCATGAAAGGATGTGTGATCAGAGACATTGTGTTTTCGTTTGCTATTTAAAAGGATATGGTGGGAATATCATCATAATGTTACTAAAATCAAAATATCTTTCATTTATGAAAGGTGTAGAGAATGAGAGAGAGAAGAGTTGGTAGGATCGTTATTTAATATACAATGCAAAATCATTACAATAGTGAAGGAATGGATAATGAATTATGGATGAATGAGAGGGAATGAGGTGACTGCAAAAACTTGAGAAGGGAAAAGTGAACTAGAGAAGAAAATATTAAGGTTAGAGAGAGGAAGTAGGTGACTACAAAAATTGAAGAAGAGGAAAGTGGACCAAAGAAGAATGGATTAGAGATAATAGATCAGAGGGGTTTGGTCTTTCCTATAGTTTGGTGCATACAAAGTAGTAGATAGGATTGGTTTACCCCATAGGTTGGTGCCTACAAAATAGTAGAGGGGAATTTCATTTATTATAGGCTAGTACATGAAAGGAATGGGAGCATTGATGCCCCTTATATTTTGGTTCCTACAAATATTGTAACAATAGGTTGGTTTCTTGAAGGAAAATTCAATCCAAAGAAGTTTTGGATTTATTCCTTGATAGGTTTCCACATATATCCTATGATCCATGTTCTACCTCCAAGTTTTTTTTTAATTGAAAATTGTATTATATGCATCTACCCTCCCCCTCTCAATATTATTGTGAATCCAAAAAGTGAAGAAACATTTACTGGAGAATATTAACTAATTACTGAGAGGAATAATTAAACATAACCAACAAAAAATCATAAACAATAAACACATATGTTTAGCCGGTAAAAACCCCAAACTCCGGGGAAAACCCATCCTACTGAAATTTCATTAGCCTTGGCCAAAACCCTAGCTAATCCAGCCAAGTGAGCCTTCACCGCTTACATCCAGGCCTTACATTACAATGAAGTCCTCCAAGCCTTTTATAGGCTCCATTACATGCAATAGCATGAGCTTAAAACCATGGGTGCACAATACCATGTGCCCCAAAACCATCAATGTTTAAATCGGTCAAACTTGTCTATAATCGCAAGTCAATTTACCTAACATTCCCCCCTTAAACTTGACTTGGGGTTTCCTGACTAAATCCAGCCAAAAATGCTAAATGAGACAACTCCGCTCACCCTTGCTCCTCCCCCCTCAAATTTTTACCCAAGGTAAGTGTTAACTTAACATCCCCCCTATCACCTAGGTCTAAACCAGACTTTACTAGTGATTACCCAAGGGTACGCATGCCATACCAGGTCTTACAGTAGTATGCCCATTTACATGCAAAAATTAACTCCATTACAATAATTTTTTTTTTTACCCTTGTTGCTCTCTTAATATAACCATCCTCTCATCTCTAAATTTCTTGGACCAACTTCTTATTACTGCTAGTCACCAGATCTGGGCTGTGGTAGCACCATTGTCCTATTTCTCCATTGAGAAACCCTCCATGGAATTCCCCATGGAATCAATCAATCGGATATTTCCTATTTCCTAGCAACATCATGCTCCGTATGGCCAGATCTGCAAAAGGCTGCATTGATTTCTCCATTCACAGGGCAATAAAACCATTGGCTATAAAAGCGTCCCTCTGAAGCCAAATATGACTCTGACACCAAATGAAGAAACATTTACTAGAGAATATTAACTAATTACTGAGAGGAATAATTAAACATAACCAGTAACAAATCATAAACAATAAACACATATGTTTAACTAGAAAAAACCCCAAACTCTGGGGAAAACCCATCCTAATGAAATTTCATTAGCCTTGGCCAAAACCCTGGCCAATCCAGCCAAGTGAGACTTCACCGCTCACATCCAAGCCTTAAATTACAATGAAGTCCTCCGAGCCTTTTATAGGCTCCATTACATGCAATAACATGAGCTTAAAACCATGGGTGCATAATACCATGTGCCCAAAAATCATCATTGTTTAACTCGATCAAACTTGTCTATAATTGCAAGTCAATTTACCTAACAAAAAGTTGATGAGTAAAAAATTGATGTTGCAATGTGACAACCATATCTTAGTGACATAATGCAATCATGTCATAATGGCCATCGACATAGTCAACCATGGTCAAATTTGGTCTAGCGTATCCTTAATTGTCAATCATGTTAAAACATGGCCAATCATAGTCACAACTGTCAAACAAGGTCACAAAATCCAATGTCAAAAAGGTCAAACATGGTCAAAATGGTTAAGCATTATGACATGGTTAACTATAGTCAACATAGTCAACCAATGTAAGTGAGAATCAATCTTAGCTAACCATATGTTTACCACAGTCAACTATTTCCAACCTTAGTCAGCCATAGTCAACCTTAGTCCATAATGGCTAACCATAGTCATCCTTAGTCAATGACATGTGTACCATAGACAATAATAATTAATTCCATGTTTATCATAATTAACTTTAGTTTACTATAGCCAACCATGGTACAAAATAGATAGCTTAGGAAACCATGGTCAAACCATGGTGAATAATGGTTTGTGATGTCAACATAAACAATTGTGGTCAGCCATGGACAACATGGTTGAACATAGTCAACTATAGTCAAAATTGGCATCATAGTGAGCCATGGTCAACCATAGTCATCTATAAGTAACTATTTATAACATTGATTAACCATGTGCACCCATAGTCAACCATATGTTGAGCATAGTCAACTATGTTTAATGGTTAACTATGGTCAAACATATTCAAGCAAACTCAAGCATCATCAAACATTGTTAACATGGTCAACCATCATTAATATCTGTCAATCATGATCAATCATGGTCATCTATGGTCAATCGTAACCAACCTTGAACAATAATGGTCAACCAATACTCTATCATGTTGCAACATGGCCAGCCATGGTCAACCATAGTTAGAATGGTTGAGTATGGTGAACCAAGTTATTGATGGTCAAACTGGCAAATCATGGTCAACCATGGTCATCATGGCCATCCAGTGTCAACATGGACAACCATAATCTATAATGGAAAGCTATGGAAAACCATGGTCAAATTTGTTTGGTTGGGAATAGTGGAAATTGTTTGACCATGTTCACCTATGGTGAGCATGGTCAAACAATGGCTACTATTCCCAACCATGGTTAGCCATGGTAAATTGTATTCAACCATGATCAAACATTATGAGACATGGTCAAAGAAGGGCAGAGTGAACTAGAGAAGAAAACATTAAATATCAAAGAGAGGAAGTAGGCGACTACAAAAAATCAAAGAAGAGAAAAGTGAACCAAATAGGAACAGATTGGATGTAATACATATGAGGGGATGGGTGTCTCCTTTATGTTGGTTCCTACAGAGGGGATTGATATCTCCTATGTGTTGGTACCTACAAAGCAGTAGAGGAAATTATTTTTTAATATAGGTTGGTGCATACAAATGTTGAGGGCATTTGTTTCCCATGTATCTTGGTGCCTATGAAGATTGTAAGAGTAGGTTGGTGCCTTCAAAGAACAATCAATTAAAATAATTTTTGGGTTTATACCCTCATGGGTTTCCACGTATATCACCTTATGCATGCTCTTCCTACAAGTTTTATTTCTATGGTGCTCAAATGTTTTAAATAATTAAAAAATGTATTATATTGATTAAACCCCCCACCCCAACCTCGTCGCCCCTCTCTTTATAATTATGAATCAAACAAGTTTATGAGTAAAAATTCAATTCCACAAAGTGACAACCATATTTTAGTGTTAGAATGCGATCATGTCATAATGGTCATCCATAGTCAAGCATGGCCAAATATGGTCAAACAAATTCTTAATTGTCAAGCATGTTTGAGCATGGCCAATAGTGGACAAAGTTAAACGTGGTCACAAAATATCAATGTCACAATGGTAAAACAAGTCACAATGGTCAACCATTGTGATATGGTTGACTATGGTCAACATAGCGAACCATTTTAAATGATAGTAAACATTAGCTAACTAAATGTTGGTGATACTCAACCATAACTAACCTTAGCCAACCATAATAAATCGTACCATCAACCACAATTAACCATATTCAGCCTTAGTCAACCATGTATTCACTGTATTTAACTATATCTTTACCGTAGTAAACCTTAATTAGCCATAACCAACCATTGTACACCATAAACAACGTGGGAGACCATGGCAATCTATGGTCAAACCATGTCTAATAATGGTCTGCATGGTCAACATGGCTAACTATGGTCAACAATGGACAGCTATGGTCAACATAGTATTAGATAAATATTTAAAATAAATCTATGTTCATACTAATACATTCATTATATAATCCTAACTCAACTCTAAATTATATATATATTCATAAAATGCATCATATGGTCTGCATGGTCAACATGGCTAACTATGGTCAACAATGGACAGCTATGGTCAACATAGTATTAGATAAATATTTAAAATAAATCTATGTTCATACTAATACATTCATTATATAATCCTAACTCAACTCTAAATTATATATATATTCATAAAATGCATCATATGGTAACATGAATATATGCAGGGCTGATATCAGTTTCTCATTTGAATTAATAAAAAGCCGACGTTCTTACAAAGAAAAATGAAACGTTGGTGAATGGACGTGATTGTATCTTAGTTTTCGATTATAAAAGGTATCACGACGTTACTGAAATCGCAGATCCGTTTTTTACCAAAGGTGTGAAGAACGATAGATTGCAGAATCTGTAGAAAAGGCCTGAAGAAGGACAGAGAGAAGAATTGGTATTGTGGGCGAGATGGAGCAAGGGACGTGGGACGTTTTATACCAGCGTTTCTTAAGGTTGGTAAGGATCTTGGAAGGAGATTCAGAAGCCCAACTGTTTACTACAAAAGAGTACGCGGACACTTACACAATTGCTTTCAACATTCTCAAACGAAGGCCTTCTCAAGTCTACTCGCAACAACTATATGACAAATACAAGGGGTGGTTAAAAGAATACGTAGTGGGTGTCGTTTTGCCAGATCTAAGGAATAAGGATGGAGAGGTGATGTTGGAACAACTTGTCAAACGCTGGGAAAACCACAATGTGATGGTAGAGGCTCTCTCATTTTGGTTCAGATTTTTGGATTGTTACTTTGTTAAAATCAACTATTTGACTCCTCTCAGAGAGGTGGGGCTCATGTGTTTCCGTGAGAATGTGTACCATGAAATCAAGGCTACGGCAAGGAATGCGGTGTTGGCGCTCATCCACAAGGAGCGTGAGGGAGAGCGAATTGCAGATTGCTCTTTGCTGAAAAATGTTTTAAAATTTTTCGTAGACATTGGAATGAACGATGCAGGAGTAGCTAATTTGTATGAGAACGATTTTGAAGCACACATGTTGGAAGATGCTCGGAATTATTACTCCAGAAAGGCTGTTTCATGGATTTCACTCTGCTCTTTCCCTGACTTTCTGAGAAATGCGGAAGAGGGTTTGAAACAAGAGGAGGAGAGAGTTGCCCGTTATTTGCACTACACCACCAAGGACAAACTCTTAGAAATAGTACGAAATGAATTACTTTCCCATTATCCAACGCAGCTTGTAGAAAATGAACATTCAGGCTGTCCCGCCTTGCTGAGAGACCGCAAGAAAGATGATCTTTCCAGGATGTACAGGCTGTTTTCTAAAATATCGACTGTCAATGTCATGGACACAATTGCAAATAGTTTTATACAACAACTGACCATAGAAGGAAGAACAATAGCAAAGCAGGCAAAAGAAGAAGAAGATTCAAATGCTTTGGTGAGAAATGTTATTGAACTCCAAGACAGGTATGTGGAATATGTTGTTGATGCATTTCAAAAAAACAGTATTATTAGCAATGCTTTCAAGCAAGCATTTGAGGCAATATGTGGAAATGATGTTGGAGGAAGCACATTTGCTGAAATACTAGCAATATTCTGTGATAATCTACTTGGTAAGGGGCGTGGTCATGTGAAAAATACTAGCGGCGATGAGGAAGTTGAGAATATGCTTGAAAAGGTGGTGAAACTTGTGCGATATATCTCCGATAAAGATGTATTTGGTGAAATGTATAGGAAAAAATTAGCCTCTAGAATGTTGTCCGATGAAATATTTTAACGATAGCATAGAGCAGAACATGATAGCAATGCTGAAAGAGCAAAATGGAATCCAGTATACATCAAAGATGGAGTTCATGATAAAAGATTTGGCTGTAGAAAGGGAGGGGAAATCTGCGTTTGAGGAATATCTTGGGAGTGGAAATATCAACCTTGGAATAGAACTCAGAGTTAAAGTCTTGACCACTCCATTTTGGCCAACCTTCGAATTATATTCCCAACCCAATCTACCTTCAGATATTGCCAACTGTGTTCAAGTATTCAAAGCTTATTATTCCGCACAAAATGAACATCGTAAGCTTACATGGATCTATTCTCTGGGAACATGTAATATAAGTGGCAACTTTGACAACAGAAAGAAAATAGAAATGATAGTATCAACTTATCAAGCAATGATACTATTGCTATTTAATGACCACGAAAAGTTGAGTTGTGCAGAAATTAAATCACAATTGAACATGACAAATGATAAACATGTTGACAGACATCTACATTCAATCGCGGGTTCCAAGTACAAAATTCTTCTCAAACAATCGCCTGCTGACACTTTTGAAGTGAATCCCAATTTTAGCAGCAAGTCCAAGAGGATTCGAATTGAAGAAGGAGGAGGTGATAAAGAGAGTAGAAAATGAAAGACAACATGTGATCCAAGCATGCATAGTTCGCATCATGAAAAGTAGAAAAATTTTGCATCATTCCAAATTAGTAATTTAATGCATTGATCAACTCAAAAGCATCTTCAAACCCAACGTCAATGTAATTGAAAAGCAGATCAGTTCTTTAATTTCGAAGGACTTCTTGGAACCTGACGCAGAAAATCCTCAAATCTTGAAATATGTCGCTTAAATATAGTTGTCTATGAGCGACATTCTATGTAATGTTTTTTTGTTTCTTTGAGTATCATTATTTTTTTCCTTTTTCCATTCGTCCCTATCACATTCACCGTATTATGTCTTGTTCCAAATGTTGCAGAGTACCAAGCATCAAGAAGATGGTTTGGTTTTATTTTTTTGAGCAACTCAACAATGTTACTTTATTTAGTGTTTTCTCTTCTCTATTAGTGTTTATTCCAACTAATCAAGAAACACTTCTTCAAAGAAATAGAACTGCTAACCATATAAAGTAGTTGCTATAGTTGATTTTTATGAAATTTCTAATATAAAACTATTCTCTATTACCTTCTAACCAATAAAACCAATAAAAGCCAATTTGTTTGAGAAATGAAACTTTTTGGTGCTTCATGTAAATTATAATGTAGAAGCTAGTATGGGAGAAAACCACAAATCAAATTAACATCAAAGTGGTGTTTTACCACATAGATTATTATTTAGTCACTAGCTAGATATTGTAAAAGAAAAAAAATAAAATACAAATAATAAATCAAAATAACAAGAGTCATATTGCTTACTTTCAAGAAGTATTGTCCTCATAACTAAGGATTTTAATTAAATTGAGAAGCAAAAGTTTATATAATAGCTCATTTCATGTCTTCAAATTTGATACAAAATAGAGCAACACAATCTCCAATTTTAAATATTCAACCAATATTCTCATTCCACAACCCTTTAGATTCCAATAACATGATGAAATGGAGAGAAGCTACTTTTTGCATAAATGTAAATTCAACTCTCTTATAATAAAATAAAATATTTTATAACCAACTAATTCATAGTAAAAAGTTTTAAAGTTTTTTGGGGCAGTAATTTAGCTATGAGGTATTGGATAACCATAATTTTTTACCTGCATTCATTCATGAATTCATTGGGTTGAATGTTAGTGGATGGAATGCATTTATGAATTGATTGGATCGAATGTTAGTGGATCAAACACAATGAATGAGTAGCTAATTGACTTAGTCAATGTAGATTTGGTCGAAGTGGTTGGATTAGTCTCCAACAATGATTTGAATGCATTGATTGAACTAATTTTGGATATCATGGCTTGATCGAGTCAAAATTGATCATTAAATACAAAATAACCTCATTTCAACAAAGTTCATAAAGCAGCAGGGCCTATCGATCACAACACACCTGCAGTCGTACACCATCAGTTGGCTTCACCAAGGACGATATTTTCGCATCAGACAACAGTGTCGCCTTCCCTACAACATCAAGCCCTTCACATTTTGATGTATTATTAGGCCAACCATAATTGTGGTAGCGACATGTTGTGTATGAGTCTAAGCCTCACACTATTATCATTACTTTGGGAAATAAGTAGTACAGGATACCAGATGTAGCATCGACTACCACCATATATTTAATCACTACAAAGCAATGTATTAATATCATTTCCCATATTAGGAAAGTTGTTTTCCTTAGGATTCACCCTCGGGGAAAGAAGAAGATTATGGCCACAACCTCCATGCAGGGCTCCCCCATGCACCTTCCAACCTTGTATGTGTTGGTCAACCTTGATTCCCATGGTTGGAAAGTTAATGTTGGTCAACCTTCCAACCTTGTATGTGTCATGTTTCTAGCCATGAACTACTTGCTCGAGGGTTTTATTTGGAATTTATTTCAATGTGTCATAGATTGTTATTGGTGCTACAGCTATTGTAGAGCTACCTAAGGAAGTGGTAGTGAATGAAAGTATATATTTGGGTGAAATAATTTGCATATTACCTTAGTTAATGGTTAGGAAACCAACGTTTCACTTTTTCCAACCCATATTTGCAGCGAAAAATCCACATCCATAGCCCAGATTCATGATGTAGAACCCATGTTTGCTCCTGTAGGTGAAAAATCCAATACCATGAGTGTCAACCAATGACATTTTCTCATGTATTTTTTAGAGGATTCAATTGAGGATTTGTTGACTTGGCTTACAATGTTCATATCAATTTTGGTCTCAAGGAGGTGTGAATGCATTCATGAGTTGTTTGGGTTGAATGTTAGTGGATCAAACACAATGGATGAGTAGCTAATTGACTTAGTTAATGTCGATCTAGTCTAAGAGGTTGGATTTGTCTACAACAATGATTTGAATGCATTGATTGAACTATGTTTGGATATCATGGATTGATCAAGTCACAATTGATCACTAAACACAACGAATGAATGGGAACCATAGTAAATATGATAGTTTTTTGTTCTATCTAGATGTTAAAAAATAAATGTTCCTAATTTTGGTTCAATGCCAAGGTTAGATACCTAGGGAAATAGAGCGATTCACATGCATGCAACATCACGTAATAAAAAGATGACATAATACAAATTATGTCATTGAGGAGGTTCAATGAAGACAAATTATGGTTGGTGTGTGCAAGGCTTACCTGTGTGCATAGTTTGAGATAGAGTGCGTTGTGGATAATTGATGAGTGATTTACTCCATACTTGCATGAAGAGACAAAAAAGCTTTAGAAGATAAGGTCACATATATTCTTCATATTTGAGATTGATGGCAATCATGCATTGAAACAAAGGTTGAGCATTGGTTAGCCTGCACATGGTTGGATTGTGCAATCATGATGTAGGTGGATATTGTTGATCACCCACCTATTCCACCTAGACCTCTAGTCGGTTTCCTTATTTCCCTTGTTTATAGAATCAATTAGTATTTTTGACAATTTCCGGGTCTTGAACTTTCGGAGCAGTTTTTACCCCTTAAACAATGTTATTTTCAGGGTCATACATCATCACCAAGGCTATAGGGGATAATGGATTTCAGCTCAAAATTCCACCATACCTTGGTTTTCACCTAGTGTTCAATGTGGACTCCCTTTGACCATACTTTCCACCATTACTAGACACATCCGACATTGCAGAACAACTCACAACAACGAATTTAAACCAAAACTACATATAACAAGCCACAACTAATCAGAACGCTTGCGAAAAAATGATATAGCTATATCAAGTTGTCAAAGTAGACCAATTCCTTCACCAGGGAAAGTGGTTCACTTGGGACGAGGTTCAACAAAAATTTACTCACCTCATGGAGGCTCTGCACACAATGGGGACCACTGCTTTCTAAGGAGGGAGGGATGATTTAGGTGGATATTGGTGGTGACCCGCCTATTCCACGTAGAATTCCATTTGGTTTCATCTGTTTCTTTTTTTATAACAACATTTATTATTTTTAGCAGTTTTTCGGGTCTTGAACTTCCAGAGTAGTTTTGACCCCCTAAACAACAATTTTTTGAGTTCGGAAACATGCCCATATCAATATTCAAGGGCCTATGGAAAATATTGTATTACTTGGAGATACATTTCCAACAAGGTATTGTATGCACCAAACAGAGATAATATAACCAAGTTACAGCCCCGAGAATTTGTCTACCCAACTAACCCCAACAGGGCCCACAAACTCTTGGTGTTCCATCTCCTGGGTTATAACACGTATTTCATTAAAATTGTAAAATTTATATTACAAGGACTTTAAAAACAAACACCTTTCATTAAATTTGGAATTATTGAGTGGATCTAGAATTTATAACTTTAACTAGATTAAGTTTCAAAATCAGTTAGTTCACTATTTGAATGTATCTATTCACCATTTTTTGAAATAAAATTATCATGATAAGCTATATAAAACAAATTTATATAAATTTTTAGAAGCAAATATTTGATTTTTCAATCTTGGACTCTTTACATTGTTTCTTCTAATATTATTTATGGATCCTTTTAAAAAGTTGAATAATATTATTTGGTGACAAGAGTGTTCTGTATATTAGAATTATATACCAATTTAATTATAATTCGATATAGTAAATATGACATTGGTTGTGATGAGTTACTATCCTCGGAGAAGATTTGCACAATTTTAAAGTATCCATAAGATTTATCATTTATGGAAGCATAGTTTACTCCATAAATGAGGGGGAGTTGTTGGTCAAACTATGACGGTGTTATGAGGATCTCGATGTAAGACTTGGTAAGGTGTGCCTCCCTTGCAATTTTTGCATTGCAGCTAGTATACTAGAAAGTTACCAAGTAAAAAAAATTGTATGCAAAATTTTCTAGGTTTCTTAGTGCCTTTATGAAGCACCGAGGGGAGGTCCAAACCAGTTATAAATATTTATCAAATAATTATAGTTTTTTTAACCACCATTTAAGATTCATTATCGATTAATTGTAATTTGTAAAAAAAAAATCATAATAATGGTGCAAAAAGTCTAAATACATCCATTTGCAACCCTCTCTTCAGTGAACCTTGAAACTCCACTTAACAATCATTATCAATTTATCATTCCATGTTTTATTCAGAAAAGCATTTTGTTTTACATGAAGCTTTATTTCAAAAACAACAATATCACCTTTATACACTCATATTAAGCCACATTATAGGAAAATATAAGTCAATAGTTAACTTATGTAGTTATTGACTTATATGATATGATTTTAAATATGATTTATTGATTTAAGAATATATAGCTAGAAAAAGTTATGAATTAAAAATCGAAGTAAACCATTAAAAATGCATTATCAATTAAATTCTAAATTATTTATTTTGTAAAATGTGTATTTTTACTTACATAATGTGTTTTATTTCAATAACCCATTACATTTATAAACATGTATTATGGAAGTATATAACTAAATATAATTCAGTAAATAGCTCCATGTCTTGTTGGCTTCTATTAGATTATATCAACTACAAATAATCTATTTAAATGCTTTTTTTTGTAAGTTGGGTAGGACTACATATTCATCATCATGTCCAAATACATCACCTTGATTGGGGAGGGGAATTGCATCGGTGACTTCACATGAAGGAGTGCCTTAACAGTGCCCCCGATCACCGTCTATCCAAGACCCCATGGATATATTTAAATGTTGAAATTTACATAATATTATTACGGATGGAAAAATATAATCTCATATTATGGTGCAAAAAGATTAAATACATCCATTTATGCCTCATCTCTTGAATGAGCCTGAATAGTCCACTTGACATTCATTATCAAGTAATTATTCCATGTTTTTATCAGGAAAATTGAAATGTTACAACCAATACAACCCCTCCTTTTTACATGAGCTCTTATATCATGGATGCAATCTATTTTTCTTGTGAATTTCCTTCCTTTGGATGGAAATGGACCGAAGAAGTAGTAACCCCCATATTTGTCCAGTTATATTTCTTGTGGGAATCAAAATAATACTGTCATATTTTTAAAATTTGTAATGAAATAATTCTCCCTTTCTACCAAGTAATTTTTGAAGTCAAAATCCCTAGAATTACCCCTGAAGCTAATAAAAAACTTAAGTATATAGGTAGGTGGTTTGGTGAAGAGTAATTTACATACATTCGTGTTTTTGGAAGCTATGCCCCTCCATATGTCCTACCTCTGTATGTACCAGACAAATTATTGGCCAAAGAGATTTCCTATTAAATAGTTGGAAATGGTTTGACAAAACACTTGAAAGATGCCAAAAAGACCATTTGGCCAACTTTCCCTTTTTCTTGTGGCTCATACGCACTAAATAATTTCAAGCATGCATGTCTTGAAATTGATCATTTAAAACCATTTAAATTCCTAGTTTTTCCCAATAGAAATTATGATGCTTATGGTGTTGCTAGAGAAGTAACAAATCAGGTCAAGATTCGAGCATTTCCAAGTGAGCCTGATAGGTTTGATGATATGTTCGAGTCAATTTTCGAATTTTCCAGATTTCAGCAAATAGTAGTGAAAATACTCAGTCCAGAAGACCTGTTAAGGTTTAAAGAGTATCGAGAACAAAAAAATTCTCATATGTCAAAATATTTGCTCCAAAGACCAGCACTAGAGATAGAACATATTACAGTTTCAATGTCTTCATCTCATGTAGGAATTGCAGAGACAGGAATTGCAAATATTGAACAACATGAAAAGCTCACCGAAGACTGGGAAGAGTTTGAGAAGATAATATCTACAGCTCATACTTCGACCTCTCATGGTAAGATTTAGTTAGATACCACACTTATTTTTGGCACTACAAACGCAGTAGCTTCTACAGTAGATCCACGTGTACAACACATGTCTACTTATAAAGATAATTTGAAGAGTCAAGAAGAAATAAAAGAAACCTTATTTACTGCAGATGTTCCTAAAAAGTTGTTGAGAAAAGTGAAAGCCAAAGAAATATTGATATATAAGAGAATAGAGAAGCTACATCTGCCTAAGACATGGAAATCATCCCATCTTTCCCTATTGATGAAATAATCCTCAACATTGAGGAAGTACCTCCATTATACATATTCTATAGGAAAAACATAAAGCTATCATGACAAGATCAAAGAAGAGGTGAAGGATGGATAAATCTCCAGAATTAACTCCAAATGTAACACCGATGCAAGTACTTTGGAAAGAGACTCAATCGACTCCAGAGGAAGAACTTCATAAACTGTCTCAATTTGCAGGTGCTTACGCAGATGAAACCATTCATAAAGCAACAGAAATTCAATCATTAATTAGAGAAAAGGACCAAAAAATTTCTCAAATGGAGAAATTTTTCTTGAATGAAAAGCAAAAGATTGAGAAGGAGTTGCAATTAAATATCACTACTCTTTAGCAAGAGTTTGAGGGTCTTAAACTCAAACTTCGGTGCGATATTAAAGAAAAGGATCAATTGATTCATCAGTTACAATAGAGAATTGAGAAGTTCATGGAAAATCCTGAAATCGATGCAGTAAAGAAGGAAGCAGCAGATTTGGGGACATTACTGTCAAAATAACAAACATTTTTCTATCACAAGCTAAACCAAATTCAAGAACTATTTAAAACCAATGATCTATTAGTCACTCATATATCTGATCTGAGGACTTATTATGATGATATTGATGATAAAGTGTCTAAGTATATAGATTGGTGTTTGGTCTCAACCTAGTCTCCTAAATTGAGTTCATTTAATTGTCAACCAGGGTTGGTAAACTGCTGAAGTGAAGTGCACTGTATGTGCCTAGGTGTTTGTTTCTTAATGCGTTGTATTTAGTGTTTTCTGATGTTTTTGGTCTTTTGATGGTTTTATGTTCACAAAAAAAAAAGAACTAAATGCTGGTGGAAGGAAACTACTGATTAAAAATAGAGTAAAGCCTAATTGGTTGATGACAAATGACAAGTGAAAATACTGAAACAGAATCAAACCTAAACTATGACTAAGCAGAATACCAAGCTTGATAATGACTTCAAGAAAATGAATCAAAACATAAACTTAACTTGTCCAATTCTTTTATCAAAGGTATTTTGGAAGAGCTTTGAGAAATGGTCAGCTAAGTATACAAATTCTCCTAACTAAACAATTAGACAATCAGCTTATAATGAGACAACATTTTATCCATGATTAAAGATTTGTGGAAACATATTTGGAGAAAAATATTGTTAACATCATAAGATCTTCTACTCTAAGACTAGCTCCTAACTCTATTCTGCAACTTAGTTTGTCACCACTACACTTCACTCAAAGGTTATAGATTTTTAGAATAGTCTTTTGAGGAAAGGTTTGTTTGTGAAATGATAAAGGAAATTGCAAAAGTACCTCAGGCCTTGGGATGATACTGTCTTCTATCCAGATAGTTATGAGTCAATTATAGATTTGGAATAAAAGAAGGTTTTGTAAATAATGAAGGCCATGTTGTTTAAGTTTAACAACTAATGTAATCTAATATGCAATGGATGACAGATAAATGTGGAGTTAAAATGCAATGAGTTAAGCTAAAACTGAAATTGAGATGTCTCTAGTCTAAAACAGTGCTGAACTAACAAGCCATTATCAAACTTAAAATGAATAACAGAGCATGAGTTGAATGCAATTTGACTCTGGAGTATCCTAACTAAGTTATCATGCATTAATCTATGGGATTATACAGCCTGTTTGTCCATCAAGAATGGTGTTTTGGAAGAGCTTCTTAGAGCAATCCTGGTTGTACAATTCAGTGCAAATGAAAACATAAAGACTGAAAGCAATTTAAAAACTAAGATATCACATCTATCTCCTACCCATCATTATGATATATTGGAAGAGTGTTTTAAGAGCAAGATCAGCTATGTTACTTAGTATAAACAAACAACTGAAACATTCAGTATCACAGTCATGCCTTAGACATCATAAGGATTTTTTGGAAGAGTTTTCTTAGTATAAGTTCAACTGTGATAGTGAACAAAAGAAATTACAATTAAATACTACAACACTATAGCCATTTCCCATTCATTATCATGATCTTTTGGAAGAGTTTCTTCTTTTGGAAGAGTTCTTAGAACAAGTATAACTATAGTGGCTAATGAAATTAACTATGAACTCAAACTTCAAAAGCGTAAAAACAACTAAGATACTTATCTCAATTACGAAAGTAAAGCCGTGCAGGAGGCAGGGGCCCTCTACCACCAGATGGAATCTAGCTCTAGATAAACTCAACGTGTTCAAAACAATTTTGTCTTATTCATTAAAGGAGAAATAACTTGAAACAGAGTATTCTTCATTTTCAGAAATATAGCATGAAATCCAAGCAAAATCTAGCCTATCTCTCGGTTTCCCAAGTGTTTTTATAACAAAATTACATAACAGAAATTGCAAAAATATAGGGATCCTTGTCTTTCCTTATCAAAATCACATTAGGACTCTGAAGATGGCAACGTAAAGAGAAAAAGGACATCTGGACTAAGACAGTCCTATTAGAAGTCTGCTTCCTTAAATGTGTTCCCACGTACCAAAACCACGTCCAGAATTCGGTTCTTCCTTCATGGTGAGCAACGAATGATGTGGACATGACGTGGAATATACCCATATGTGGTTTTTATTGAGAGGACACCTGGAACATGCCTGAACGTGAAGACAGCTGCAGAATTTCCGGTTAGCTACGGAATATCTGCATTCTGTAGCCAGTTTGCATTATAATGACAAAATCACAAAACTTAGCAAGTTAGCCATGTTTAATCATTCTAAAAGTAATTTTAACTAATTTCATTGATCAATTGGGCCTGGGATATCAACGGAAAAAGGAAAATGAGGTGAAGTAAGATGAAAGAAAGCACAATCTTGGGGCTCAACATACCCCCACTGCTGACTTCTTGCATGTCCTCATGCAATTTATTCCATAAACTCAGAGACTTCTGCAAGAACATCTAATCCTCTCCTTCTTCTTTTCCTGGAAATTAAATATCTTCTGGGTTTTCTGATGGCTAACTTGAACCTTAAGTTGATAAGTGCCCTGATTAGCTTCTTGTTCCTCTTTTTCAATTTTTCATTAGCCTTTTCCACTTCGTCCATTTGTAGAGATAAGGTTGAGTTCATACTGGTTTTGAGTTTGACTTGTTCCTTCAGAATATCATTCTCAGTTTTGATGTGTCTATTAAGGACTTCCAGCTCATACCTATCTCTTTTTAATACATCTATTTCGGATAGTGGAGGACTAGGTGTTCTCTCTCTACTCTCTGAAGCTTTCCTTTCCAAAGTTTCAACATAGTCATAAACTTCTTGTTGAGCAGGGTCAATTTCAGGGATTTCTTCATTAAAATCTTCTTCAACATCCTCTTCAATAGATGTTTCCTCATCTTCTATGTTTATTACCCCTGTTTGTTTGATCACAGACCTATCTGCTAATTGTAATAGTGTGGGTGTAAAGAGAAGATTAGGAAGTTTCATTTTATCCATGATTTGTCTACTCATGATATTGATTGCTGCTCCTAAATCAATGAGTGTGTTTTGGATTTCAATTCCATTGATGTGAATTTTAACAACTGGATTTCCGGGGTCAAGATACTTTGGAATAGCAATCTTGCCCATCATAATATCTGCTATTTTTCCTGCCAGTTGAATTTTCTTTGTTTCTCTTATTATTTTTCTTGTTTTCTTCATGCTCAACTCCTTTATTGTTTTGGCTAAAATTGGAATTTCCTTGATGGCTTGTAATAATGGAATTTTAATGCAAACATTTCTCAGCTCATCTAGGAAATCATAGTTAGGCACCATAATTTGTTTTTCTACACCTCTATCAATTTGTGATCTTTCTGGAAAGGGAGGTATAGAAGTAGATGTGGATGGTTGCTCTAATATAGGAGTTGAAATTATTGGATCCTTTTGCTTTGATTTTTCAGTGTTTGGGTCTTGAAAAGATGTGTCTTCCTCAAGACTTTTATTCACCCGTAGAGAGTCTTCCTCAGAGTTATCTTGTTCTTGTATGATCACAGAAGGTTTCCTCTTTTCAAGTATTCTTCCAGACCTAAGTTGAACATCACTAAGGTCTAAAGGAGTAATTAAATAAGTTGGAAACTGTTGGCCTTCTATCATATATGTGTTCTGAGGATTTTTATTATTAGGGTTTGGTATGGGTTGAGCAGGAAATTGATTTGATTTTTGAGGGAATGGTAATTAAAGTGGTTGATTTTGATGTGGTAGGTTCTGATGATGTTGTTGAGGATTTTGTTGAAAATTTTGTTGAATATTTTGAGGAAAAATTTGTTGAGGATTTTGAGGATAAAAATGTGGGTATGGTGGATAGGATGGTGGATACTGATAGTATGGGGAGTATCTTCCATAGGGACTTTGTGATCCTTGTGCCCAAGCTGGAGATTGATTTTGAAATTGAGGCCAAGGTTGCTGCCAAGAATTCTAAGGTGGAGGTTGATTATATATTTGATCATGGAATCCTTGTGTTTGAGGTCCCTGCCAAGGCCTTCTAGATACAAAATTGAGAGACTTTGTGGAATCTGTAGGAGTCTCCTCCTGAAAGACAGCATTGAGACCAGGAAGAGAAGGACAATTCTTGGTCTCATGTTTTTCAGAACAAATGACACAGGTCTCTACAACTTTTACATCCAAAGGACACTCTCTCAAGGCATGTTTCTTTCTACATTTGGGACAAAATATTGCCAAGGCATCAGATTCAGATTTTTGCTTGTTTTGTATCTTAAGGGTGTCTATTTGTTCACTAAGACTCCCTAAGATGTCAGATTTGAAATCATCAAGCATGTGTCCTATTTCTGATCTACTTACTGTCCTAGAAGCAGACTTACTTGCCCTTGCAAGAGCAGGATCTCTTGGACCTTTTACAGTTTTAGATTTCCCTCTTGAAAGGTTGATACATAACTCAGATATTTCGGGTAATGTGAGCTGTGATATATCCCCTTTTCCCATCATGTTAAGGATATCCAACCATTCATCCCTAATTGTTTTCAACAAAAGAGCTTTTAAGATGTCTTGATCTAGGTTTTCCATTTTTGCTCTTTTGATGTTGTAATGAAATCTCTCCAACAAATCTTCCAAGTTTTCATCTTCTTTTTGTAACATCTTAAACACTTCTTCCTTATGATTGACCGGCATACAGTAATCCAGATACCTTTCTAGAAATGCTTGTTTCATTATATCTTCCCATGTCCTAATAGAACTGTTGATCAAACTCATAAACCACTTCAATGCTACTCGTTTCAAGGTTGAAGGGAATAATTTTAGTTTTTGAGCATCTTGTAAGCAGTCATAAGTTCTACATAGGACTTAAAATTCAAATAATAAGGTTTCAGGATCTTCAGTTTTAAGTCCATAGAAGTTTGGAAGGACAGAGGGTGAGATGTTTTTCATGGTTGTATTGGTTTCTTCATCAATTATACGGAACCCAAAAGAGCTTCCTATTTCTCTTCTACCTCTTCCTCTACCTCCTTCTCCTTCTACACCTCTACCTCCTTCTCCTCTACCTCTACCTCTACCCCCTCTAAATAATGTGTGTTCTCCATTAAAGACTCCTCCTCCTCCTTCTTCTGCCATGGTTAGTTCCTCTGTAGTAGTAGGAAAGTTTGTGTCCCTAACAGGAGTCCTTGAATTTTCTTCCAAGACATATTCAGTGGATGAAGTGGAAGCTCTTTCTAATGGAATATCTGATCTTAGGTTCTCTAGAAGTCCAGGATCAGTAATGGATGGAATGTGGGTCTGAGTTGAAGGTGTACTAGTTTTGGGTCTAGGTGAGACAAGTGGTGTTCTAGGAATCAAACTTCTGCTTCTGCTGCTTATAAATCTACCCCTTGAATCTCTCTCTCTACGCATATAATTTTTTTTGGGAGTTAAGAAACAAAGGTTACCTAGTTTTCACTTCCCCGGCAACGGCGCCAAAATGTTTGGTCTCAACCTAGTCTTCCTAAATTGAGTTCATTTAATTGTCAACGAGGGGTTGGTAAGCTATTTGAAGTGAAGTGCTTTGTATGTGCCTAGGTGTTTGTTTCTTAATGTGTTGTATTTAGTGTTTTCTGATGTTTTTGGTCTTTTGATGGTTTTATGTTCACAAAAAAAAAGAACTAAATGCTAGTGGAAGAAACCTACGATTAAAAACAGAGTAAAGCCTAATTGGTTGATGACAAATGACAGTGAAAATCTTGAAGCAGGAATCAAACCTAAACTATGATAAGTAGAATACCAAGCTTGATAATGACTTCAGAAAATGAATCAAAACATAAACTTAACTTGTCCAATTCTTTTATCAAGGTATTTTGGAAGAGCTTTGAGAAGTAGTGGAAACTAAGTATACAAAATTCTCTTAACTAAACAATTGAATGATCAAGCTTATAATGAGACAGCATTTTATCCATGATTAAAGATTTGTGGAAACATATTTGGAGAAAAATATTGTTAACATAACAAGATCTTCTACTCTAGATTAGCTCCTAACTCTATTCTGCAACTTAGTTTGTCACCACTACACTTCACTCAAAGGTTATATATTTTTATAATAGTCTTTTGAGGAAAGGTTTGTTTGTGTGAAATGATAAAAAGAAATTGCAAAATTACCTCGGGCCTTCGGATGAAATCACATCTTCTATCCAGGATAGTTGTAGGTCAATTATAGATTTGGAATAAAAGGTTTGTAAATAATGAAGGCCATGTTGTTTAAGTTTAACAACTAATGTAATCTAATATGCAATGGATGACGACTAAATGTGGAGTGAAAATGAAATGAGTTAAGCTAAAAGCTGAACTTGAGATGTCTCTAGTCTAAAGCAGTCTTTGAACTAACAAGCCATTATCAAAACTTAAAATGAATAACAGAGCATGAGTTGAATGCAATTTGACTCTGGAGTATCCTAACTAAGTTATCATGCATTAATCTATGGGATTATCTGACACATTTGTCCATCATGAATGGTGTTTTGGAAGAGCTTCTTAGAACAATCTGGTGTACAATTCGGTGCAAATGCAAACATAAAGGCTAGCTTAATTTAAAAACTAAGATATCACAGCTATCTCTACCCATCATTATGATATTTTGGAAGAGGCGTTTTAAGAGCAAGATCAGCTATGTTACTTAGTATAAACAAACAAGTAAAACATTGAGTATCACGGTCATGCACTTGGAGCATCATAAGGATTTTTTGGAAGAGTTTGCTTAGTATAAGTTCAAGCGTGATAGTGAACAAAAGAAATTACAATTAAATCCTACAACACTATAGCCATTTCCCATTCATTATCATGATCTTTTGGAATATTTTCTTCTTTTTGGAAGAGTTCTTAGAAAAATATAACTATAGTGGCTAATGAAATTAACTATGAACTCAAACTTCAAAAGCGTAAAAACAACTAAGATACTTATCTAAATTACGAAAGTAAAGCCGTGCGGAGGCAGGGCCCTCTACACGAGACGAATCTGGCTCTAGATCAAATCAACGTGTTCAAAACAATGTTGTCTTCTTCATTAAAGGAGAAATAACTTGAAACAAAGTATTCATCGTTTCGGAAAATATAGCATGAAATCCAAGCAAAATCTAGCCTATCTCTCGGTTTCCCAAGTGTTTTTATAACAAAATTATATGAACTTGCAAAAATACGAGGATCCTTGTATTTCCTTATCAAAATCACATTAGGACTACGAAGATGGAAACATAAAGAGAAAAGGACATACGGACTAAGGCAGGTCCTATTAAGTGCTTCTTCAAATGTGTTCCCACGTGCCAAAACCATGTCAGTCGGTTCTTCATTCATGGTGAGCAACGAATGATGTGTGGACATAGTGGAATATACCCATATGGCATGGTTTTCTTGAGAGGACACAGAACATGCCTGAACATGAAGGCAATTTTGTAAATTTCCCGATTGGCTACGAAATATGCGCATTAAGTAACCACGGTTGCATTATAATGACAAAATCACAAAACTTAGCAAGTTAGCCATGTTTAATCATTCTAAAAGTAATTTTAACTAATTTCATTGATCAATTGGGCCTGGGATATCAATGGAAAAGGAGAGAAAGTAGAGGTGAATTAAGATGAAGAAAGCACAATCTTGGGGCTCAACAGTGTGAGAGACACTACATAGGGTAGATCGGTTGATCTCCCTCATCTTGAAAAATCAATCAAAGACAATGATTTGAGCCCAGGACATCAAAATGAAAAGTGTTGAATTATCTATTATCGAGCCCTAAGAATATATCTTCCAACATTTATGAATACATAAAATATTCATTTGCAAACTGACTAATTGGGATTGTCCAAAAGACACTTTTCGGATATCAAATTCCTAAGGCAATCTGGAAAGAAACATCAGGAGAAAGCTCTTGACATTAAATGCTGACAAACTCAAATATGGAAAGTTAAGTACTTGTTGATTAAACCTCATAGCCAATGGATAATTTTGAAGTGTCTGTCCAACATAGTAGATCAACTTCTTCACATTAAGGATGTATTATTCACGGGCGAGATGTGAATGCAACCAATTCATCCCCGGCTTGAACATGGTAAAGCATGCTAGCTCAAGGATCATTTAGAGGATGAATCTTGGAAAAGTCATGAGACTATTCCAACTCATGCAATTTATTTCCTAGTTTTTAGTTATATACTTTTAGAGTTATAGTTTTAGAGACTTGTTTCACAAGTCTTCTATTTTGTAATAATACAAAGCCCCTTTCATGCATTTAGAAAGGGTCCCAGAATCTGAGAAGAATGCTTTGGAACTTGCATTGTGTTGGAGCAGAAGTTATCTAAACAGAAATATGAACCACAGACTATATTTTTAGGATATAAAGCTATGATGTGAAAATGTACTATTATATGTGTATTAATTGTTTTATGTTTCTAAGATTTATAGCAAACCCCATTTGTCTACTCGTTTCATTCTAATAAGCATTGAAGTGATATATATTCTTATTAATATTGATATAATATATTGAATAATATGTTTTTATATGTAAACTAATAGTCTTTATATTTATGTTCTTCATCAACTAAATTGATTATATTTATCTAGTTTCTTACATGCGCTCATATTCATTAAGTATGAAAGGATCTATATTGTTTCATGCTTGTGAAACATTCCTCTATAATCATATAAAAGAGTCTGGTCTCTGGAAGTAGTTAGATTTAGTTGTAATTTATGTTATTATTGAAATAAACCACCCCACTTGTGTTGATTCTATTCCTTTTTTCCTATTCACATAAACTCCCTTTATATGGAAATTGGTCCACTGTATCCCAGTGAACCCACCATTTCAATGGAAAGGAGTTTCTTTAAGCTCTGACGAGGTGGAATCCCCAATTTTGAGGTAACCACCTTCCGACCTTCAACACCGGGGGTGTTTGCATTGGCTGAGTCCCTATGTTGTTAAGGAAGTGCGATGGAGGAGTAGTGCGCACAGCTACGTTGAGTGGCAGAATACCTTCTGGGTATGTCAATGGAAGTCATCTGAAGTTGTACGGGATGATACTGTGCCTACCAAATGACTTTATGGCGGAGTATTAGTCCTGCATGGATAGGAATGGCAAATGCATAGTAGGTCATTACATGATAGTTGTGTGAGGAGGTTCACTAGGTTGTAAATTGTCAAAACAATCCATTGGGCGATGGTTAACTATGAGGTATTGGATAACCATAATTTTTTACTGCATTCATTCATGAAATCATTGGGTCGAATGTTAGTGGATGGAATGCATTTATGAATTGATTGGATAAAATGTTAGTGGATTAAATGCAATGAATGAGTAGCTAATTGACTTATTCAATGTAGACTTGGTCGAAGAGGAGTTGGATTAGTCTCCAACAATGATTTTAATGCATTTATTGAACTAAGTTTGGATATCATGGCTTGATCGAGTCACAAATGATCTGTAATATCCCAAAATAGGGAAAATATACACTATTGAGATATCTTAAGATATTCCAAATGTGGAGGAATCTAACAATATCTGAACATAAGAATGAAAGAGAAGGGTTGCATCAACTTCAGAAAATGACCAAAAGAAATCATAGCCATATTATTAATATATCATAGCATCAAAATGTATATAATATCTTGAGGAGCTACTCAAGATAGGCAATAATGACCTCAAGAAACAAGTACATAAAACATGAAAAAACACTACTACACAAGAGTGCCCAAGCTATGACTACGCAGTTTATATGACCTGCTACCCAACACACTGAATGATAATACAATGATATAACAATATTAGGATCAAAAAATGTGGGGCAACAAGCTCTCAACCTGAAAACAATAATACAACAATCCTTAGAAGGATTGGTGAAATATATATATACAAATGGAAAAAGCTATAAATGTCGGAGTTGCGGGGTAGCATTGCCAACTCAAACTAGAATGAATAGAGATGGCTGAATAAGATGTTCAATCTAAAATAAAACTCCTCTAATGGATCTCCCAAGTGCAAGGCTGATCCTAGCACTGAATATCTCACCCTCCAAAATAGTGGTTGTTGTTCTGGTTGCTGACTTGGACAGTCAAATTTTCCACCATTTTTCCTAGTCTCTCCATGGTTTTGGCTAGGCTGTCATATTTGGGATTAGATGTGGAAGATGCAGTGTCATCCCTATATGTTACCTTTTTCTTAGACCTCATTCTGGCTCTCTTTTCAATCAGGTTCACTTCCACACTCACTACTCCTTTCTGCATATCTTCCAATGTGTTGTAATCTCTCTCCCTAAGCTGATAGGCCATGTCAACATCAAAGCCTTCCCGATATTTCACTAAAGCCATTCCTTGGGGAGGTTTCATGTGTGGAGGAAGAGCATTGTAAACACTGTTAAACCTTGTATAATAGTCATGGACACTTTCTCCTACATTTCTTTTAATATTATTGTATTCTGCTAAGATTTGGAGAGGGTTGGTCTTGACTTCCCATTTGTTTATGAAGGATTGATATAAAGAGGGAAGATCATGGATACTATTAGGAGGTAGTACCTTAAACCACTTCTTCACATCTCCTCCTAAACCCTGGGAAAAGATTCTCATCTTGACTATCTCATCATCTATCTCCATATAGTCAAAGGAATCTTCCATCCTATCTACATGATGTTGAGCTGTGGTGGACTCTTTTGCAGTGAAATGTGGGATTTTTGACTGATAATCATTGGGTAAAGGCACTAGGGGTTGTGGTAACACTAGAGGTGCATACCAGGCTGCCATATTGGTGTTTTGAAAAGGTAAAGGATTGGCTTGAGCAGCAGGTATATGGATGACAGGAATACTAAGACTAGCAACACTCTATTGAGCTGATTTAGGGTGATAGAGCCCCAAATTTTGAATGAAATGAATATCGGGAGGTGTGGATGGAGGGGTTTCTCTATCCATGATATGTTGACCACTATGAGATGGTGAACTTGGAAGATCAAGGTATGACTAGTCTAGAGCACTAAATGACCTAGTTATAGGTAAACTTCTTTGTGAGTCTAAGTCAAAAAGAGTGTGTGATAGAGCTGTAAAGTTTTCTGGTGCAGAATCAGCTCTATGGATGGGTCTAAAAATAGTTGTCTTCCTAGGTGTAGGGGATTTCCTGAAGATGCTCTCAGGGTTGTCAACTATTTCAGGTGGGTTTGGGTTAGGATAAGCTCTTGTATGAATGGTTCTTGAAGCCAGTATGTTTGTCTTCAAACAAAGAAGCTTAATCCTACTTGTTACTTCTAATATGGTTGATGTTGTAAATAAGGCTAGTCTCCCAGTGGAGTTTTGTGAAAACCAAGATAATCAGCAGGCCTACTGATCACCAGTGGAGTCTTTAATCATTAAGGGACTGTGGAGTTGCCAGGTGGAAGGTTTAAAATGTTTCAAGAAGGTTACTGTCCACCACAGTGATTAACCACCAAACTAAGGCTACTATGGTCTTATTTGAGTTCTTAGAAGTGTTTAAAGGTGTTTTTTACTCAAAGCTTCCCCAGCGGAGTCGCCATTATGTTGGGGTTCCTATGTTTTGGCAGGTTTGGCTCTACCAAAAGATAAGACAACATCAAAAACACTTTGGGACCTCAGGATCTAGCCCTCCTAGGTCCAGAGAGGGATCTCTCTATGAAGGCAAAGATAGATGTATCTTTGAAGCTCAGTTTGAAGATATTAGGCTAGTTATAGGCATAGGGGTTGTTTTTGGTTTTGTTTTGTTTGGTTGTTGGGAAACATGAAAGAAGGGTTAAATATAAGACAAAGGGTGAGCAAAGAGGATTTAGGCAAAGGGGAGATATTTTAGAGAACACTCAAGACCATTGGGCAATGGAGTCATAAAAGGGTTTACTTGCTCTTCAGTATCCAAGGCTTTCAATTGGGCTAGTCATCTAAAACAGAGGATCTTTAAAGATGATAGTATGGTATGAAATGGTAAGGAATGAAGATGAATGACAAGGAAACCTCTGAGGTGACCACTTAGGAAGCAGATCTAGGGACAGGGCATGCCTTAAACACCTATGATCCAACCCCTAAAAGGCTAACTCTTTGGACAACAAGAAACACTTAAGATTTAAACACAAAGGTGAAGCCTGAGATCAGAGAAATGCTTTGAACTTTCAATGCTTCAACATTCAACTTAAGGGAACTTAGAAAGGTTCAATTGATTGAAAAATACCCTAGTGAGACAGAATCAACATTCTAAACTCCCATTATCCCAATTCTTTCAATTAAAACTAGACAAAAACATCTAAGAATAGATTCATAAATTCACACATAAGTTAGCAGTGAATAAAAACTACTACACTAGTTAAATTATCTTGAATTAGTTCTCAGATAACACAATTAGTAGAAAATATCAAAGGTGAGAAGAGCAGGAGCATTAGGGTACCATGCAAGGGTATATCCTAAGCTAGATTTCTGATTCTTACGAGAGAAATGAAATGTAATGAATTACAGAAGGAAAACAGAGACAAAGGTAGAACACATCACCGCTACTTTAAATCAGGATCCAAAGAATTGTGATTGTCATATTAAAGAGAAACACCATTCATATACAACATTGTCCAACAGCTTGATATTTAGTCTGAAATCATCTCCTCAGCCTATTTTTCAACTTTACACACAGAACTATATCTCAAGATAAATAACTTAAAATTCACAGATATTCGATCAACAACCAACAACCTTTTCAATGTGTTTTTCTTGAGTTCTTATGGCTGAAAGCGAGGTAGAGGAGGTAGATGAAACTTTAAATGAAACATTAAAATAGAAGTAGAAGGAAAGGATCGAGGCCCATTCTATCTTAATATCTATGCATTGATCTTCAGTACTCTTTGGGTGAAAGAGTGGTCTTCGACAGGCTGGTAGTAACCCCAGGTGTGTTCTTTGTTGTACTTTATGGCTACAGTACTCTGTAGTACTCTAGGACTAGTAAGGCAGTTGAATGACTTTTAGGTCTGCCATACTGCATAAAAAATTCTCTGGTAGCATTAGGACTTTCTGTCAGGGTGTAGATCTTCTCAGGAACTCGATGTAGCATAAAAATAGTATGGGAACTTGTCCTTCACGGGAAAGAACCTTCTGCTGATGTGAGACACTGATAAGATTATTTTCTGAGATTTAGGCCTCATCAGGCCTTTTGTGTAAATCGTGAGGTCTTAAATTTGGTACACTTTCTCTTTAAACATTGAATTAAGGTTAAGAATCTTCAATAATGGACATTAAACCTCTTTAATTATTCACTGATACTCTTTTCATCTTCATTGACTGTCTCTATCTATGAAAATGGATTTTTAATGGCACTGGATGGTTTTACAGAGTTAAACACTATTCTTTACTGAAATATTTCGCTCAAGAACCTTCCCAGGCATTCGCTCTGCAATCTCTGGCTTTAAAAATGTCCTTTTATATGCTCTGTGTCACTATGACAGTGACTGTGAGAAATGGCGGTTTCCACTGCCTGTAACCCTGCACAACACACAAACACGTTAAGAAAATCCATGCGGGAGTGGTGGTGGATGTAGTGGAAGACTGTGAGAATGGCAGTGTAGCAGAGATGAATGCGTTGGATGCAGTGGAAAACGGCTGAAAAATGCTGTGAAATGGTGCAAAACTGATCTGATGGTGGCCTGATGAAGAAATGGTTCTGGGCCGTCCAATCAGATCTGGAGGTGGTGATCGACGGTTGCAATTTTTTGGGAGGATTGCCTTTAGAAGGTTAGGCGATAAAAATAAAATTTTAGTGTAAACACTAAAGTTTTAATGTGGGCAAAAGAAAAAAAATTTAATGTAAAACATTCAGTTTGGAACTTTGGACGAAATACACAGGGAATCGACGAAAAATACATGAAATGGGGCTTTAGATGGTTGGACCAGCATGGGCGGAGGGTGATTGATTATGAATCGTTATATATTAGGAGGAGATCAATGGCTGAGGTGTCCCGGTGAATTTCTGTGGTAGCACGATGAAAAAAACATGAATGGGGAACGTGATGGAATGAGGGCCATTGATCTGTATAGATCAACGATTGGGATTGCGTGGAGGAATTTTCAAAGGTGGAAGAGGGGAAGTGGTTTTCCAGGGGAAACAACTATTTTCGTGTAGCAAAAGGGCGGTTTTGAAATTTTCCCAAAATCATGCGATATGGTCCACCTGATCCGAATGGAAAATGGCATCAACTCATGGTATTCATCTACCCATGGTATTGTAAATGGAATCGACCCATGGTATTCATCCACCCATGATATTTATTCACCCATGGTATTATAAGTGACACATGGTATGTATCCACCCATGGTATTCATCCACACATGGGATTTACCCATGGTATTGTAAGTGGTATCTACCCATGGTATTGGCCCATGGTATCCACCTATGGTATTGTATCTCAAAAAAGGCTATAAATAACAAGCCTCACTTTGTAAAATGACAGATTTTTCTGCCACAATGTAGCTTCTACAGTTATTCTCTGTTTTAATAAAAAAAGTTTCTTTGTGGTTTTATTTTCTTTGTGTTCTCTCTTTTTTCTAGCATTCTAATTTTGCAGATCTTATCAGATCTATTTTCAAATTTTTAGATCTTGGGGGCCTCCCTCCCAAGATCCGGATCAGTGGTATCAGATCCAGGTTACGAATCCATGGGAATGAGGGTTTGAAGCATATTTCAGTGTCAATTTTTGGCGGCAATCTTCAGCAAACTCCATGAATTTCTTGGGCGGCGAGTTTTAAGATCAAATATGAAACTTTTGGTGAAAAATTTACAAAAACAAAGACTAGATCTTGATTCCTTGTGAAAAAATACTCAAAGTCAAAAAAAAAAATCGGCCAAATTGGAGTTCGGATGAGGGAGATATCGTTGATTCAAAATCAGCAATGTTGAAGCAATTTTTTTGATGACAATTCATGGACGGCGGCTCTCCTATCATTTTTGAAATTTTCAGTGCAAAATTTCAGAATAATTGATATAGATCTGAGCTTCTCTTGAAAAATCTCCCAAGTTCAAAAAAAAATCGGTCAAATCGGAGTCCAGATGTGGGAGTTATTGTTGATTTAAATCAACTATTTTTTCAGAAATTTTGTGACGGCGAAACAATTCCAGCGCGAATCTGCGGGTCTAGAGTCTCTAGATAGTGGTTTAAAACACATGAGAAGATGCATAATTATCATTCCATTTCCAAAAACATGTTATAATAAATATTCTAAGTTATATTGACCGAGTTATGCTCATTTTAAATCTGGAGCAGCATTCGAAGCGGGTTCCCTTTGGAGACATGCCCTCCCACCCCGCTTTAGTAGACACCTGCTTCACAATCATCAGTTTGATCATAGCAGCATTTAGCTTGGGTTATTTGGAGACATGCCCTCCCACCCCAAGCTATGTAGGCACCTGATACTTCATCAACAATCAGCATCACAGTTATGGGTCAACTGTACAAAATCATTTTCATCTAAGTCCATTTACTAGGCCACACACTGTTAGTCACACAGTTGGTCACAGGCATTATAGGGTATCTCTATCCTCCGATCTTCGTTTCTCATGGTTTTGGTTCATCCACAAACCCACACTTCATCGAAGTCCATTTTCTAGGCCGCACACTATCAATATCACAGTTGGTCACAAGCATTACAGGGTATCTCTATCCTCGGATCTTCGTTCATCATGGTTATGGGTTAACTACACAAAACCCTTCTCTTCAATGGCTCTTCATATTCATCAAAGACTTTTTAGGAGGGAACTTCACGCAAACTGAGGCTTGTTATTTATAGCCTTTTTTGAGATACAATACCATAGGTGGATACCATGGGCCAATACCATTGGTAGATACAACTTACAATACCATGGGTAAATCCCATGTGTGGATGAATACCATGGGTGGATACATACCATGGGTCACTTATAATACCATGGGTGAATAAATATCATGGGTGGATGAATACCATGGGTCGATGCCATTTACAATACCATGGGTAAATTCCATGGGTAGATGGATAACATGGGTAGATGAATACCATGAGTTGATGCCATTTTCCATTCGGATCACCACCGCTCGACATGTGACAAAATAAAACCACCCATATCGCGTGATTTCAAACTGTTAAACTTCGGATGAAGAAAAAACGCGATATGTATGTTGGCCATTGGATGTGGGGCGGTGAGATCTAATGGCGCAGAATGGAGCGTGATCTGGGGAGATGCGCGGTTGGTAAGGATGGGACTGTTCAAAGGCGATTTGAATGTGGGACATCAGATCAGCGCAATGGACAGTCGAGATCGAAAGCGGGCAAGCGAAGACAGAGGGGCAGGTTAATGGGCCGGAGTAATCCTAGCCGTCGAATCGAATGGGATGGACAGCTGAGATTCAATCGGAATCGGAGGAGGCAAGGGCCAAAACTTTGATGGAACGATGTTTCGATTGCATATAGACCATCGCATTGGCGGAAGATCAACGGTCAGGATTGAATCGGGAATGGCCAATCGGGGAACATGGGGCGGAGTGAGATCAAATCCTGGCCATTGGTTCTTGTGGATTCAATGGCCAGGATCCAATCGGGGATTAGCCAATCGGGGATACAAAGGGTGTCACATCAAGAACTTCCGATTAGCGATTGGTGTGGTGGTGCGATGGTCGTTGTATCGTTTAAAGATCAATGGTGGAGATCGTAATCGGAGCTGAATGGAGAAACACATGAGGGGCACGACGTGATATTAGCGCGGACCGTCAGATATTATACAGATCAACAGTGGATATCACACCCGCGATCAACAGACCAAAACATTCTCGCATCGAAACTTTTCAGTTTACAAAGAAAAAAAAACGCTCCAACCAACCTTCCGATGTGATAAGCGCTCAAGGGCTTAGCGCCTAGTCTTGGCGCTGGGTTTCATGGAGGGGAAGTGGTTAGGGGCTAGGCCGAGAGGGGCTTAGCCTGTTATATGATAATAAATGGGTTATTTGGCCTAAGAACAACATTTTTTAAGGCTAAACAGGGGTTCTGGTAGGGGAATAAAGGGATTTTCTCACCAAATGAAGGGATTCATATGGTTTAAAAAGGGGAATTTGATGGTTTGGAAGACCTAGGAAGGGATTTTGAGGGTCAAAGGGGAAATTTGAGAAGGGGAAAAAAGGGGTTAAAAAAGGGAATTTGCAGGGATACAAAGGAGCAAATGGAGGCTTTTCTGAGCATAATGTTTTCACAGACAGTGAGGATTTCTTCATGGAAACAGCAGTGAAGATCTTCTCCAAGGTAAAGGGCACACAGAGGCTTCAAGAATGATATGTTTTCATAGGAAATGTATCTCTTGAAGGCTTAGAAAAATATTTAGCCACCTGTTTTCTTGACAAAAAATTTATAGGTGGCTAACAGGGGTCAAAACATCAAGTTCACCAAAAGTCTTTAGAACATTTTGATCTAATCCAAGTTGTATAGTTTCCTTCTTTTATTTAATGAATTGAATAAAATCGGGATCTATTACAACATCATAGATTGAGTTTTCAGATTTGGTTCTAAATAAAGAATGCTCAAATGATAAATCAAATTTAATATCATGTATACTTGATAATTATTTGGGGAGTGAATTTGCCTTGATTAATTGGCTACTACTTCCTAGACTTTCTATTTTTTTACTTTTTCTTAAAATTTTGTCAGGATCATCAACTATTATAACAGGTTGTGGATCACGATGAGCCCTGGTATAGTATGTTCTTTTCGAAGCCAGAATTTTAACTTTTAATGAAATTTTTTTAACAACCCTTTCAAATCTTAATGCAAAAAATGAAAATAATTGTTTCTTTTAAGATATGTTTAAACTAGGAATTGATTATCCCCAGTATGTTCACTAGTATGTTATCACTCCAATAATTTCCAAGGGTTGTTATGTGTGTTTAAAGAAATATTAGAGTAAATATCAACCACTTTTAAGATTAGGATCTAACCTTCCTAATGTTGAGAGAGGGCTCTCTCTTAATGATTTAACTTTGTTGTTTTAATTGATTTTAGGCTAGTTATGTAACAATGATTTGGTTTGATTTTGATTTGTTGGTGGAATTACTGATTTAGATGGATAAGTGTCTGTCTAATTCCATTGGGATATGGAGTCAATGTATCAAGAAAACAGGACAGAATCAAGTTCTAAAGGAAGTGTTCACAGGGCAGGGTGGCTGAGCTAAATCAAATCTTTAAACGTTGAATGGTGAAGTGGTTTTCAATCGGGATCAAGGAGTAGTTAAGGATTCCTTCAACCAGATGATGAAGGAAGGTGAAAGAGGTCAATCTAGATGGGAGAGAAATTAAGGATTCTCAGATCCTGATATCAAAGGAAAACATTAAAATGAATAACGATTCAGAACAGAGTGTAATTAAACAAATTCTGCAATAGTATTCCTATTATAACATTTAAATTTGGAAAAACATGCAAGTTTATGGAATACTTAAGAAAATAACAATGAACAATTGAAATATACTTCATTGAAGTAGCTCAACACATGAATCCTGTAGTGCGATGCCTTTATTACTAGCCTTGTCTCTCAAATTGAAAATGTTACAATAAACCCTTAGGTATTTAGATCAATTACAACTATAGAAATTTTCAGGAATCCACCCTCAATACTTTGAATTGTTGAAGTATTTATACAACACTTAATACAAAATATCTTGTTAACTAACCATGATTTATTCAAGGGAAATAAAATATCTTCATGCAAGAAGATAGGGACACCTATTTAAGTAAATGCAATTTGTCATTGTTTTATTTGATTTGTTGTTTGCTTCTTTGATATTTTGTTGTCTTATCTCTTTGGTTGTTGCTTTCACACTGGCTGCCTTTTATCTATTGAATGTCTTTTACGTTGCTTTTCATCTAACTCTCTTTTAACTCTATCTTTCATCTCTATTCATCTTTAAACTCTATCTTTTATCTGTAACATGTGAATTCTTCTTTTACCTTACTGCTTTATCTACCTGCTCTGTTTTCACCTTTAACCTTGTCTCTTTTACCATGTTTTTACTTTTATCTATCACAGTAAATCACACCATTTTTCCCAGGCTTCTTTATCTAGAATTTTGATCTTTACCATTCTCCTGTAAATATCATCAGCCTCTATGTATTTTGCAAAAGTAGGCTTATTCACAAACAGGTGATTTACCTCATGCTGAAGGAAGAAGAATTTCTCTAAAGTATGAAGGAGTACTTTTCCTGTAGAATCCCCTTTCATTTCTAAATTGTTGGAAGTCTCTTTAGCTACTTCCCTGATATTTTTATCATAGTATTCATGTCTCATTAATTTATCATTAATCACCAAAGGATTAGGCAGGCCTTTCTACCATTAGGGGAATTTTGAGGTCTAAAATGGGCCTCCTAAGAAAAATGTACAACCAAAATAAACTTTATAAAAACCAATAGGATTCAAGATGATGATTTTCACCATGGGGGATGATTCACCATTTTTTAAGTAAAAGGGTGAAAAGATTAAAAAATAATAAAATAATAAAACTACTTTTTCGACTCATATTTTCAACTTATCTCCCAAATATTTTACTCAAATTTCGAGCGGGAGTACTCGTTGGATGCAAAATTTAATTCCTCATCTAAGGATTACACGTGTTGCATACTTTTTTATGGTCTCTACTATAAGAACACTACGAAAAAATATTGGTGAGGGTTGAAAAATGTCACTACAAGGCATTGGTGATGGTCGAAAGAGCCTCTGTCACCAAAGGTGGCATTGCCAAAAAAGTATAGGTGTTGTGGTGACATTCAGGCCCATCACCAATAATGATCTATAATGACATATAGTAGTATCACGATTTCATATGGGCAATGGTGACGTACCTTAGCGTCCATCACCAAAAAATTGAATGTTACTAAATATTATGTCACCAAAAATATGTGTTGTGGTGAAATTCAAGGGTTCGTCATGAATAATTATTATAATTATGGATGATAATTTGTCACCATTTCATGTGAATACCAACGATTTATTGTGATGGAACTTTATTTTCCATCACTATTGATGCATATATATGGAAACGTTCGTTGTGATCACCATTTCATATGAACAATTACGATTTATGGCGATGGACATTTCATGGTGGTACTATTGATGCATATATATGGTGGCATTCATTAGTAAATCACCATTTCATATTTTGATGAGAGTTGGCTTATTTGTCACCATAAGCTCATTGGTGATGGTCAAAAAGTACGGTACAAAAAGCTGAACATCGCCATTCCATATGAATATCAAGGCACGATGGAATCAAACCAAAACCTTCGCCTTGTAAAGCAAGTGCTCTTCCGTTTAGTACCCTTTAAAGAATTAGACTTTAAACTAGCAATTTCCCCGAAAGGTGCAAAGATACATAAATGAATAGAAGATGCAGGAAGATCAAAAGTTTCCAAATAATATGTTGAATATACATAATAAAAAGACAATAAGAATAAACATTATATTCAATATACATAATAAAAATACATTAGAATAAATATGATATTCAATGTACATAATAAAAATACAATAACTCAATGAATTAACTTCCTCTATGATACACTATGTTTTCCAAAATAAGTCATTAAATACGTTTATAATGTTAGGAAGGAACATTTTCTAGCTACAATTTGTTATCTTGTCATGTCATGATTTAATATGGAGAATGGTTAAATATATCTTGATTGGGATTTAATACAAGGAGTGGTTAAAAACACATTGTAAATTTTAGAAATGAACATTTTCATGTTACAATACGGTTTAAGACGACCAAATTCCATAATTAAACTTTTGTGAAATAAAAATTTATGACAACATGATAATGAGAATCTCAAGTAGTGACCACTAAAATCATCTTGATTTCTACCTATATTACATTGCAAGATTCAATGTTCTAGTTTACAATTAAATGATTGTGCCCAAGGAGATTAGAGAAATAATATATCAATAATAATACACTAACATAGATGATGATGAAAATGGTATCAATTTGTGCTTTCTCGCAGGTGTTTAATAGGGGGAATAATCTATGTCTTAGCCGGCCCACCACATGATTATTAACTTGGAGGGCGGTTATCAAAAACACAACGGCACAATGGCCCATGACTAGGTAGATAGATGCACCCTTTGACCATTGGAATCTCAAGGAGAATGATGCCCAAAGGTCCATAGGCAAGATTATATTTTGGGTATTAGTATTAGGTTAGATTCATAAGGTTATACATGAACAAACCTAAACAAAATTAGAAGCTACAAAGTGGAAGTAAATATGGAAGCCTTGTAAAGAAGAAAATTCCATGCCATATATACATAATGAAAATTTTGGGTTCCACGTACTAGTGAAGAGACTATTTTTCATCCTTGGCGGGTGCCTTGGCCTTGTGCTTGGTATTGGATTCTACTTGACAAATGTATGACTCTATTCATTGTTGGCTTTGTTGATGGAAATGTGCTTATGTAGAGGAGTCCCTATTTTCAAAACCATGGCCATTTCCTTCTTGGAAAGCAGTCCACAAACTCGGGATACAACACTTCAAGAAATCCGTACTTTTCTCTATTTTATTACACAATGCTTCCATAAAGATCTTCACTCTCTCTAAATTCTCGATCTATTGTTTGTATTCCCATCACCGGCTCCAAGATCACCACTCCAAAACTATAGATGTCACTTTTTTTGGTCACTTTCTTTTGTGTAGGCATATTTTGCACATTGCCAAACATAATCTTGTCAAAAACTTCCATTTCACCCATAATACAAAAAACTGCGCAAAATGTATAGATAATGGGATTCCTAAATCAACCTACAACTCATTAAAGAACAAAATAAAATGCGAGGTGGATTATAAATTTGCTTTATTAAATTTCTTGTATGATGATGACATAAGAAAAAGAATAACATACTAGTGAGTCATGAGGAATTTCGGGTTGAAGATGTGTACATAGTTTAGGATAAAATGACTCTAAGAATCCTCCCATATGAGCAGTTCCAAAAATGCTGCGAGCTAACATTGAAGTGAATGTTTGATAAGAAAATATATTTAGAGTGATAATTTTGAATACCTTCTACAACACACGAATTTGATTTCATCACTAAGTATGTCCTTAAATGTTATCTTTTGTATATATGGAAGAGAATTTGGATCATATGTATCATCGGGATGTTCACCATAAAGTCCGGTAAAGATAATACCAATGCTTGCATTCTTCATTGTAACATTGGAAATGTATACATCCTTCACATAACGGAAGTCCCTACACGGGGTTGTTTTTATTCTCAAGCTTCTCCACGAGTTGAAAATCGAAGATATTGAGCATGTACACATTTGATGCACTTGAGATATTCCACTACCCAAAGCAAGACCAAAACTTTCATGTGTTTGTCTAGTCACCCGATATATAATAATATTGGAGTTAGAATTTATAAGTAACTCTATACTCATCCCAACCACTTTTTATGGAAATGACATCATCACCACAACTAATGTAATAGTACTTTATGCACACATCGAGCTCGAATATGAATGCATTCCTAATGATTAGTTAGAAAATAAGGTGTTATCTAGAACTATATATAAACAAAAGTGCAACATTACAAGAGTTTCATCATAATCTCAATGTAATTGCCAAGTTATTGTATCATTGTAAATCACTCATAGTGAATGGGCATGATTTGAAAAATTATTTTATGATCCGAAATCATAAGGTGTTGTGACTCTTGAATCCTATCATTTGAAATGGGAAACGAACACCCCCAATGTGGCAATATGCAAGAGCTAGAGTTATATGAAGAAAACACAAGTCGAGGGAAAGGAAGGTTGCATAGTTGTTCCAACATTTCCATGCTGCAGTACTATCATAGATTCAACGGTATAAAAAAAATGTAACATAGAAAATGATCAATTTAGAAGCAAGAATTAATCAAAACATAATTTCTCAATGGTCTAAGCACTTTCAATGGAAGATAGTGATAAATATTTTCTATACAATTGCAACTGAGAAAATAACAAAAGAAGAAAATAAGATGAAAATAATTTGAGGAACTTGATGAGCTTCATAACTTTGGTTGCGATCCAAGTTTTGGTGGATGTCATAACATTATGGAACATGACAATTTATTTTCTTGTCCCAACAAGTTCGGTTCGTAATAATAGAGACATCATTAAATAATCACTATGTATTGAATTACTTTTGAGAACCACAGATCTAAGATGACCTCCATATCTGATGTCCATACAATAAACCAAAATTACAAGCCGGGGAAGGACAACTTGACTAATATTTCCACTACTTTCAATACTTACCATATTATTTGTTGAATAATGAAAGTTTGAATTTGGTTTCCCACCTCCATTTGGAATTCAACTTTGTCGAAAGGTGATTAAAATAATATTTTTGTCTATGAAACCCATGAAATGTTAGAAGGTGTCAAAAATATTACTTCCATTTGTGATGTTCGATTTAATTGGGTGCAAGTATGAGCATGCTTGGGGATTATAATCATACATATGGATGCAAGAAAATCAGATTCTGAAAACTAAATTAGCACAAGACATTTGTTGCCCAAGATGTCATTACATTTGCATCACTACCATGCCTTTGTATTTAGGAGATACGAAAATGAGACGTACTTCATTCCTTATGTTCCCTCCATTTCTAGATTACCATTATCGGCATGGTGGAGTTTGTTAGTGTTATTTTTTGAGTGAACTTGAAGGAAGCACTACACAAAAATTCCCCAATGCAAGGATTTCGGGAAAGACATTACTTCTACAAAAGAAGCGAAAAAGGACAAACATCTGCTTCCAAACGAGTTAAAATGAAACAAGAATTCAATAAACTACAATCGATAAATAAAAAAATAGAGAAGTTATTGTGACAACCCCTCAATGACTAGAAACCAAGTGGAAAACCCTAGGTAGTAAAAGATATCAAAATTGAAACAATTATTTGGAAAAGTTATCTATTATTTGGAAATAAAGGCATCTACATGCAAAGAATTCAAATGAGATAAGACCTCAATAACATGAAATCATTAAAAACTGCGGTGAAGGCGAAACACACTTGGATAATGATAACATAATACAAACATAACAAAATGTGCTTTGTGAGAACTACATGAGAGAGCAGGTTTGCAATAAATTATACAAGCTATAGATAAATAGTCGTCAAAGCCTTCATAATTGTAAAGTACCTTGACCACATAAAAGCATGTCACTTCATTTCCAATCAATCGTGAATCAATTCCACTGTGAGAAAGATATAAGTTCAATTATTATTGAGGCACTCTTTACACTGGTGGGGCAACTTGCCAAAGTAAATGAGAAGTTAATGGTGATTAAGTTCCCACTTCCATAAATGATTACATTCAATTCTTGTTAAAGTGCTCCTTAATTCGGTGGGTATACAATGATTACGAAGAAAAAAAGGACTACAATGATTACATAAAAAAGGACTACGATTACGAAGTTAGCGCGCATATGTCTCAAACATTTATTGGGTTCCACAAAATTAGCACGATCATGGTGAAAACAAATACAAGGTCATATTTGATGCATGTATCTAAATTCTTGTGGGTTCAACAAGACTAGTGAAACTTAATAAGTTACAACACACTTGGATAAATCTCTTGATCTACTCGGTCTAACTTCTTAAGGAAGTGCATACCCTTTTCCCTTGGGAACATTGCACTTGGGGAAAAATTTAGTTATTTAGGAATGCCCCAGTGAAGGCTTCCTAATTTTATATGTTACATATCAATTGTTCAACTTGGTGTACCAACATAAACAATAAATATTTGTGATTTAAAACATGCATTTTTCTAAAGAAAAAGCATATGGAATTTATGAATTTAAATCTAATAGGTGTTCAATAGTACATGTTTATTATTATTATAAGTGAAAAAGAAAATGTTATATAACGGTGTGACGTGGGAAGACCTGCTTTTTGTCATCTTGTATCACTAGTTGGGAAACCCATACAACATTGTGAATTTTAAATGTTTTGATGTTTGTTAGCTTTAGTACACTTTTGGAAAATGTGGCAATCGATAAATGGATTTCATCTACATCAAACTCAACCTTAGAATATACGAGGGCACAAATTACTTGTTAATATCAAACAGCTCAACCCTACATACACAAAGCCATTATTTGAATATGAAATGGTTGAAATAGAAAATTTCTCCCCCGGCAATTCTACCTTGAGACCGGTGACCACAGCAGAAGAAATAAATTGCATAAGTAGAAATAAAAGGCCACTTCTATAAAGATCAAATTTGTGACTCACGGTGAGAAGACTAGGACGGTAGTAGAACATTTTTCCCAACTATGGTTACACTAGAGATTAGGAATATGTAATACCTTGATGAAATCATAACGAAAAATAGATGGCTTGGACTGCGGTTATGCACACACACTCAATAAGAAAGACAATTGTGCATGATAGATCCAAAGAAGGACAAGGGCGGAAAATTGCTACAAGAGTGATGCTAATACAATAAAAGAGACAAAATATCGGATTCTAGCTAATCACTATATCCACTATATGTTTTGATGTGTATGTGTTTATTTTGTGATGTAGACTAATTCATTGACTTGTAGCCAAGAATGAACTAATTTCTTATATAAATAATGCAGCAAGCCATCTGCGAACTATGTACACACTCAATAAGAAAGACAATACATGCATGATAGATCCAAATAAGAACAAGGGAAGAAAATGGCTACATGAGTGATGCTAATCCGATAAAAAAGAGACACATATCGATTCCTAGCTAATCACCATATCCACTATCTATTTTGATGTGTATGCATTCTTTGTGATGTAGACTAATTCATTGACCTGTACCTAAGAATGAACCGGTGTTTCTTATGTCAATAATTTGTAAGCCATCATGTAATATTATTTGTATTGGTGTCAAAACTAAAGGTAATATTCTTTGGGAAGCGGTGTTGTTCACCCTATTAGCGAGTATGTGGAAGTGTGCTCATAATTTTCAAGAGCCAACCATTTCTTGTTTAAACTTTACATATACACTAAATATTTCCTTACACCCATTAATTTTCTTCATGCAAGACAAAAAATAAATTTTAACAACTAAGAGTGAATATTACAAACGTTGTGAGTGGATATTGTATCACATGATTTGTTTTAGTTATTATAATCTACATTCGCCTACCCATAAACGATGAAGAAAACTAAGATGTCTAGGGAGTAGGAAACTTTAGAACAAACTCACTAGAAGTAGGCAACTCATGAAGCATGATGCTTTAAAAGCTGGAAGACTTATTTGGGGTACGCTTCCAAGTAGCTAGTGTGAAGGGGGGGATGGAATGTAGGATGAGTAGTAAGGGAGAGATGGAATGTATAATTGGAAGCTTGATGTCTAGTGATACCCACAAACAAACACCTAGCAAATTCCTCGCTCCAAATCTCATCCTGTAACGAGATAATTGATCGAGTCAAAACTTTGTCCATAAACATCCCATCCCTCACTCCCTCGAAAATATTTTCCCTATCGAAATAAAATACATGGTTGTATATGGCCTTCTTCGGAAATAACATAACTTTGATATATCTAGGACCATATTTAATTTCAAAAATAAATCGAGATAGTCCCTTTATACATAAGAACCCGGTATACCATTCCAATTAAAATAAGATGTGATCATAGCTCTCTAATAAACGATTCTAAACATGAGGACTGAGAATATTTTTGTTGCGGATTAACAGTAGAAAATTTTGTATTTGTGTTGTTGATTTTAGAGTACTTTGGCTTTATTCCTTGTCCTTTTTGTTTCCAACATGGTCTTGTTGTTACTACGCATTCATCAACATCATATGTTGGTGCAGCATTGACTAGTATGAACATCCTTTAAATATTTGTTTCTCCATTTTTATGCATAAAAATTACAAGTACACCTACATGAGGGTTATTTGGAAAACCATCTTGTGAGGTTGCCAAATGAAATCTAATCTCATACCTACAAGAGCGATCACAATTTTTAATTCCTAATTTTGTACAACAATAACGAAGGTCTAACATGAGAAGGATAGTAGTCTTGTTCAAGCTCGGAAGCTCAACTCTTAGCCTAATAGTGACAACATCTCAGAATTCCACGGTTTCGTGTCACTAGACAACAACATACAACATACATGCATAATAACCATATTTCAATAATTTCCCAATATGGAAATGTCATGCGAGTATGACCAAACATACAAATTTGACCAATGATGTTACTAAGGAATTTGAACTTTTTTGTTAGTTGCGAGCCCACCTCGGTGTGCAAGGGAGCATAGGACTTATAGGAAAATAGCACCCTGCCCATGACAAAACAACGATAGGGATTGAGCTTTGTAGAGTTCATAGTAATTAATGGTAATATTATTTTTTTCTTAAAGTAAAAGGATAAAAAATGTAAGATAAAGGAAAATTTACGGATTTCGGGGTTGGCATGATTGTAGCCTTTCCACTTTGGAGTTTCTCATGTAACATTATGAGAGTATGGGATTGGAATTAGTCAAGACCACGAGCCATGGGATTTTCCATAGTAGCAATCATTCTCGAAAATTAATATAGACATGGACTCCTAAAATGTCATTTATGAATATCATTATGATTGTCTTTATTATTTTATTAAAATATAACAGATTACTTAATTATTATTTTTTATATATATGTTTCTCTTGCCTTTTATTTGGGAGATGTGTTTCTCAATAATTCATTGTGACATGTTGTTCAAGCCTTTATTTATGGCAAGTCTTACAGGTGTCTTCTTTCTATTCTGAATCATCTTTATCCATAACCATGTCTCTCAAAAATGAAGAAATAATAATGAATGATTTATCACAGGTAAGGTCTATGAAATTGTATACTATAACAAACAATTTGTTTCCTTCAGTTAAATCAAAAGTTAATGATTTAAGAAGTGATTACAACTCTTAAAAGAAATTTGAAGGTGGAAAGTTTCTTTAAAATTAAGCACTATTAGTAAGTGTCTCTGTCATTCTTTATAAAGATCATATACTTAATTATTAATCTAGTTATATTCATAAAGGTAAAAAGTTTTATACTATTTTAAACAGTATTTTCATATATATCTGGAAAGGTAATATTGAAGGGTGAGTGAAGTCATTGAGTCCTTTGACAAATGTTAGCACGGATAACTGTGCAAATTCATTTATCTTATTCACTAAAAGAATCTTAAGTCTATTTTTCTAGCAATATGTAGAAATTAACGCAGACGGTAATCTTCAACAATTGCTGACCATGACCTGAAGGCCGCCAGCAACAGGCGCGGAAGTCGGGCTGATTTCGGTTTGCGACGTTACCGGGAATGCGCACCGGAACACCGCCGCTCATTCAAACCTGTTTTGCTGTCTGGCAACGGTGCTGTTCTCCAGACGGACGTTCGCTGGAAAATTCAGTGGGCACTTCGTCATGGGGATGCCTTCTGCTGTTTGCCAGCCCGTGGGCAGCGCTCCATGTTTATGAACGCTGACGCTGAAAGAGCAGCATCACCAGTTGAAAACCGACACTGGTCATTTGATCGCCAGTTCAGACCAACCTGTTCGCGTAATCTCGACGGTTGGGCGTTGGGGCCGCAATGGCATTGATTGGTCATTGATTCTCAGCCGTTTATCCTGCTGATAAATTGATACGGTTTGTGGCTTATCGCGTTCTTTGCGTTTGACCGACACAGGGTTTTAGACATCTGATACCGGATCAGAACAGCAATCTCGGGCAGGCGTAATGGCATTAAAGTGAAGGTGGGCGCTAAAATCATTTCTTATTGATACGTTCAAACTGTCATTATCGAAGTTTTACGCAGCATCGCGGCTTCAGGGATCAAGATCGCTTTCATTGGATCCGCGATTCTTATGCGTCGCCAGTGGTGAACATCTTATCAGGCTATGTTTTGATATCGTGATGGTTTTGAAGTCGTCCGCTGTTGCTGGTATCGCGGCTGTAATTTGCTCCGTTGATATCTTTATTTTTGATAATGGTTGATTTTGGTATTCAATTCGTGCCGGAAGGAATTAACCATATTTCGCCTGCGACCTTCATTGCCTGAGTTGGTTATTTGCTATTGGTTGTGGATATATTCATCGGATAAGGAACTGGCTTCATTTCCCTGTTATTGGTTTATGCCACGACGCTGGGGAGAACTGGCCTGGCTCCGCTGGTCATCTCCGTTTAGAATGCAGTCTGCCCGAAAAACTTGCTGGGCCACTTATTCTTTTCTTCTTGAAGTGCATACTTTAGCCTTTATTCTTCGTGGCCTGGCATTTTATTACTCAGCTGGGTCGGCAGTATAAAGCCAGATTGACGCTGTCGTTTTTGCTCTAAAAATAATCTTTGTAAGTTAACAGACAAATTATTTATGGAAATAGTCTCTTATGATAAAATGGCGCGTTAAAAATTTTGCAGTTCGTTGAGAATGACCACATAAAGTGCTCCCATAATTTTAGACCAGGTGTGTGAAAATGAAAAATTTATGTGAGTATTTAAACATCTACTGTTGAAAATCATCTGGGGGACCCCACAGCCATGTGTTTCTCCTTATCTTTCTGTCTCAGTCTGCTATTAGGACTATTCCGTGACCTGTGAATGGTAAATGCAAACCATGGTGGCATCCTTCTTTGCAAAAGGACAGAAAATTCTTAATAAAAGACATTTCTCCAGAAAGCCCAAAACCCCATGTTTTGCGTGTGTGCAGAATATTTGATTCATCTATGGCTGCAGTGGAAAATATTACTAAGTGGTGGCGTGGTGGGCGTCTGTCTGCCCTGTGCCTTCCCTTAACTGTTGGGTATTTTTATAATTCAGGAGGGGCGGTCGATTCTGTTCTTAGAATAGATCATCAAAATCGGTTGGGTTGTTGTCTGGATGTCTGACTAGGAAGTGTTTTCCACCCTCATGAACCTTCTAAGGACTGGGACTCTCTTGTGACCGCAGAGGATACTAACCTCTCTTCTCTTCTACAAAATCCTGCCTATCGTTGGTATTCAGCTCAGGGTACAGGAGGAAATTGAACCAGGTAATAATCAAAGGCGGACTAAGGAGACCCTCGAAGTTTTTCATTTACCAGCAGGCTCTGTGAGACCCCGCTCCCCGTGGAATCTGTGGAGGAAAGTCTGCAGCGTCGAGCACGGTTCTGTCGTTCTCTGTGTGCCTCTTAATATATGAATCTGCTATGGACCCATGCAGTTGTGTGTTGTCCTTCTCTCGTGTTATTTTCATTCCATTCTCTGACTAAATGGAGATAGGTTATAAGTGTGAAATATTCGTTGTTTCTCTCTCTTCTTTTTTTGTCTCAGAATGTCTGGATACTGCAAGGCTCCTGAGATCGTGACTTTGTCCGGCTAGGAACGAAAACGCCACTTCTTCTTCAACAACAACGAAGGAGATGCGGTAAGCGATCTATCGCGATTCTATCTTTTGTAACTAGGAATCAATAGCTTTGCGTGTTTCGATTGTTGCTAGACCCACTCTAGGGCTAAGTGGGATGTACCATCCTGGAGAGGGATTTACCTCCACAATAATTTGGCAACTCCTTTGAGGATCATTGTGAGTTAGTCCTTCTTCCATTTGGGTTGTGTTGGTTTTTGCTTGTTTAGTTTTCCTTTATGGTCTATCTTTCTTGGTTTGGAAACCCCTGTGTGGGGGCCCTGCGGGAGATCAAACCTCTCTTTGTTTGTTCATTTTTCCTTTCTGAGGTAAAACCCTCTTGGCATGACGGTTATTAGGTGACGGTTACTGTTGATTAGCGCAAGTTGCTCGTTTATAACAGTACCACCATTCTTTTTGTTTAGCGCTATTCTGGCTTGAATGAATTGTGCTAACCTGGTAAGTTTTGAGTTTGCTTGGTTTTGGAGTTTTTGAGCCGGAGTTTTGATCTTGGGTTGTTTTTTTCTGACTTGTTGAGTGATTTAGATTCATTTTTTGGCTAGGAATTAGCCTTGTCCTTTGGTTGTTTTCCCTTTTTTAATAGTTTTGCATTTCAGCCCTAGGTCTTCTAGGTGCTTGAGCCTCTTTTGAGCTTCACTTTGATGGGCATTTCGGGTCCTTGGTTTTTACGATTGTTTGCTTTTGCTTATTTGCATTGACTTTGTGGATCCATTTGAGGTGATTGCGTTAATTTAAGTGATTGTCTTTTCTTTCGTTCGGTTTTCTCTTGTCGCTCCATGCATAGATTACATAGCTTGTTTGGGTCTCTTTTGAGATCTTCTCTTTGATTTGAGGATTTCATCATTTGATTTGAGTCTTGTTGTGCTTGTTTTGAATTGAGTGAAATTGTTTTTCTTTAGCTCTAGCTTCACTATTCTCAAATGGGGGTGTTTTTTTATTTATTTTTCATATCATTTGTTGCACTTGCTCTAATATATTGAAAAATACAAAAAAAAAATCTTTTGCATTCTTGATTAGCATAGTGAAAATTGGAAAATCTTTGCATTTCTAAGCATTATATAATTCTAGGGAAGAGTTTTAGGTTCATTAGCTTGCATTAGGCATTGTAGTGGATGTTTTCGCATGATTTATCGTATGTCGCTTGAAATCTCTAACTCTCTTCGTAGATAGCTCTTCATTGAACGAAATGGTGTCTCATGGCATGTAGCTTGCATTCGAATATTTGTGAGATTCAACATTCGATAGGACCTTGGAATTGAAACGTAATTGAAGATCAACTTTAAAATTTATTGAATTACCCTAAGGCAACATTGAAACTTAACGAAATATTTAGTGGTCTAAATTAGAGACATGTTAAGGCGTCTTTAAACCTGAAATTTGTCGCTCACCGCAGCCGGATAAGCGCTAGTGGGACTTGTGCTCCACGTCTTTGTGTCGAGTATATAAGGGGAGATCCCTCTAGGTTGCAATCCTTTTATCCGTAGGAAGCCGAGTACGACGCACTTGCTGTAACCGTGATACACACGAACACAACATTCGGGAGACTACTGCTGCAGTACATCGAGTCCTTGACGGTATTCTTTCATTTGATTACCAAAGTTAGCCTTGAGTTCCCGGGAACTGGAAGTGCCCTTTTTGCCTAGGCCCACAACGGTAGTCATTTTCGATCTTTACGCTCCATAAATTTGAAAGATCATCGAGCACTTGTCCTTTCATGCTCGTTTCAACTTGAAAGTGATAGAGTCACCTTTTGCCTATTTCTCGACTCTTAAAATTTGAAACGGTAGAGTTTGGTTTCGGTGTCTTAAAATTAACTATCACGAAAGATTCTGGTTAAAGTTAGTTTCCTTAGCGTTTTGTTTTAACGTTGTTTCGATGGCAACCTTTTAGCTGATTTCCTGTTAACCAAAGAGTCCCTTAAGAGAGTCTGGGTATTTATTGCTTTTTAGAAATGTTGGTGCTCATTATGTGGCAACGTTGTCCCTGCTGGTTTAACTATTGGATTGCTTGTATGGTTATTTTCAACCTCGGTGGTCCCGAGTGTTCGAGTCACTTTGTCAACCATCTCCTCACACGGAACATCATGTTGATTCTAAAGTTGGGCCTCCTCCCTTTTTGCCTATTTCATAACTTTGTCCTCTTCTCCTAATTCGCACAGTGAAAGTTTGGATTCTAGTAACCGGGGTGGCTAGAAGAAGAAGAAGACGAGAAAGAAGAAGAAGTTAGATAAGTGAGTGGCTAATGTTGCATTTGTTTCTCTTAAGAAACCGTCCATTGTGAGAACCATCCACGCTTCCACGGAAAGTAAAATTCACTTGCATGTTACGCAAAGGTAACCATTTACTTCGAGACGCCTGGTATTCCAGTGCCCGAAGCATGGCCGTGGTACACGCGTTGATTTTTTGGCTTACGGAAGTCATATTTCTAGCACATCTTCAACTAGCCCTGATAAGGCTCATAAGAAACGGGGTAAGATTACCAATCACGTAAGTTGTGTGAAGAGCATCATCCCAGCTCACCTTTGTCACGTATATGGATGAAGCGAGAAAGTGTTGGACAACTCCACTATTCACGCACACGCATACGGGCGGTTATCAAAAGCTTTTTTTTTTTTTCTTGAGTCCTCCGCTAGTTGATTCCACAATCGGTCGAGCGTCATCCTTGCTCGATCCCTCCCACCCCGGAAATTCAAATTCACGAATCCATTCCCGGCCAACCATTGGTCGAGGAATCGGTCAACTTGATCCCGCCTATGATTCATTGGGTCTTTTCCGTTGAGAGTTGGTCTCATTCCCCCCATGTTCTTCTTGTTTCTTGATTCTTTGGACTTGGAGAAAGATTCTTCCATCCCTGTAGTCTAGCTGCTCCTCCTACTCCCATGATGGAGGTCCGGAGGATCCTCCTCTTGCTCCGGTAACACGAGAAGACCATCTCGGCCCCATGGTACCCCATCCAGAGTATTTTGGTTGCTTCCTTCAATTGGAGTTGATTTTGGATGCCCTCGTCCGAGAATAGTCTAATGTGCCTTTCGAGATAACGGTACATGCCTTTGATCTAGTAGTACCTAGCACCATTATAGATGAAGGCGCATACGTAGTGTTTGTCTTCCACTACTTGGTAGGCTTTTGGTTCTCCACCGCTTATGCACAAATACACAGAATCTGTTGGCTTTTAATAGAGAACCTTGAGTCAACCGTTAGGGATCCTTTGGTACTATTACTTTGGGAGGAAAACCGTCCATATGGACGTGATGGTTGTTCCGGGCCTTAGTTTCAATTTAATCTTGGGGTGTGACTATAATTATGTCATGGGTGCTCTTGTCTCTTCCTCTTAGTGTGATGTGTTTTCCACTGAAGTCGGTTGTGACCATTGATCGACTTCATTATTTGGTCCTAACATGACATTTGGTACACCATCACAGCCTTTCGAGTCTTTATCCATCGGTTGTATCTTCCACGCCGCAAATTGGTCGTCAACGCCGGTTACTGTCTGGGTATCGCATTTAGTGATAGTGTCGTTATGCATCAGTGCCGAGGGCATTGGGTCACGATTTCTGAAATGTTGTTCTCCCATCGAAGGTGTGGAACTCTTGGAAGCCATGAATTCTTATTCACCATGATGAGTTGACGTCAGAGGACGATTCGTTTTCTTGTGTCAAACTCCTTAAAAATACAACAAGCTCGTGGAGAACAATTCATTTTCTTGTGTCAAGATCCTTAAAAAATGAAACAAGCTCGTCGGAGCACGGTTCGTTTTCTTGTGTCAAGGTCCTTAAAATGAAACAGCTCGTCGGAGCACGAATTCGTTTTCTTATTTCAAGCTCCTTAAAAAATGAAACAAGCTCGTCGGAGCATAGTTTGTTTCTTGTGTCAAGCTCCTTAAAAAATGAAATAAGATCGTCGGAGCATAATTAGTTTTCTTGTGTCAAGCTCCTTAAAAAATGAAACAAAATTTAATTTCGAACTTAGTTCGTTTTCTTGTGTCAAGCTCGTTAAAAAATGAAACAAGGTGTTCGAGGATATTTTGTCATACATATCCAACCTCGTTAAAAAATGAAACAGAGTACTCGAAGCATAGTTCGTTTTCTTGTGTCAAGCTCCTTAAAAATGAAACAAGGTCTCGGAGCATAGTTCGTTTTTCTTGTGTCAAGCTCCTTAAAAAATGAAACAAGATCATATGAGGATATTTCTTTTACTTTTTCAACCTCGTTAAAAAAATTAATTGGGTTACGGGGATAGTTCTTTTAATGTGTCAACCTCGTTAAAACAATGAAACATATTCTCGTCCAATCCGAGTCTATCTCTTGATCTCATAATTTGAACCTTCACTCCATCTTCCTTGCATATGGATTGAAGCTTGGGGGCATGTACCTCGAATTGAGTCACCATCTTTGAGGCATGCTTAATTTTTCAAGCATAGTTTGTTTCTATTTCAAGATTGTGTAAAAAATGAAACCGGTTTCAAGCATAGTTTATCTTTTTGTTTCAAGCTTGTGTAAAAATGAAAAAAACTTCAAGCATAGTTTCACGATTTCAAGCTTGTGTAAAAATGAAACAATTCTCATTTTACCTCTTTGTGATTGCCATTTCGGCCTATTTTCCGGATGAGCCTTGGTTTCTCCTCCATCATCACCATCTTCTTGGCCGATCATATGGCTTCACTTGGTTGTTTTACCCATTCACGAGGAACCACTTTGCAATGAGTGGTCTTTGTTAAGCAACTCTTGACCTTTACCATTACGGCAGTTCCACCATTACGGAACCAATAGCTACCCTTAATACCACTGCGTTCCTCCGGAGGATTCAACTTTGAGCTCTTTTACGGCTCTTAAAAATTTAAAAGATTTTTAGAGACTCTTGTCGTTTTGGACTCATTAGATGGCTCCGAAACGATACCTAGTATACGTTGAACCCTTTTTGGGCTGTGTCTCTTATTTACGGAAAAGGAATACCTTAGCCGATTGCGACTAAGAGGTTCTCTCGGACATAGTTTTCTCCTTTTCGGATGCGACGAGACTACCTACGAAAATGGGATTCTTGAGTTTCTTTTGCCTTCTTTTCAAATTCTCTAAACATGAAAATATGTCGAGTTCTTCCTTTGTCGGACTCGTTAAAACTAATGACATCGGACTTCATCGTTATGACGTTATTCGAGTTCCTCCCTTCCTAGGGCTCATAAAATGTACTAGGTTGGATTTGTCGAAGGAAAAACTTATATGACAAGCATATGCTATCCTCGTGACTTCGCCAAAAATAAATAGGTACTCGCCGAAATGGTGGGGGAAAATGGAACCAAAATCGTGGTCGTACGCGTTATGTCGCTCTTGAACATGGCACTTATGCCACGTCGTGTCGGGTTGGGGACATCTCATCTGGGTATACTGCTTGCCTTCATGGGTTTGGGTAATCTCTTTTGATTTCTCATCGATCTTTGCCATGTCACCAACGATCATATCCCTTGATATCAAATATTGCCAAATCTAGTGTCTCGTCTTGCCGATATGTTCAAGAATTTGGCCTCTGCCGGTTTCCAACCTCCCTCACGATTCTCTTTGTTGGTCTTGATTCACAAACATCATGTTTGTCTGTCTCCTCGTGTCGATGATGTGGGAAACATTATGGCCCTGTCGATCGAGGTCACTTCTGTCGACTTCAGCTCATTATCCAAGAAATTGATCTAGAGACTCCCTTCAGTACCTTGGAGCACCGCATGCCTCAATGGTAGGTTCTTCACATTCGATTTGAGTTTTCATTATTGGCCTTCTATCGGATGATTAACGAGTCGGCCTTGAGATCCCGATTCACATTCGTGGATTGTACCTCTTGTACCTTGAGATCCATTGTCATTGTTGGTGGTTTCTCTCGCGTACGTTAACGAGTTTTCATCATTGGTGGTAATTAGACGATGCTCTTGCATGTTCGACTTTAGCTCACATATTCGCATGCTCGAACTTGTACTTTTTTCGGGTCGAGATGAAGCACAAGACCCTAGATTTTTGTACGATGAGATCCGGTGTGGGTTCTTTGTGGATTTTTATGACTTATTACATGAATCTTTTGATTGGATGGCTACGACCATCACAAGGTCTACTTGTTGATATTTATTTCTTGGATGGTGTGTCCATACCCGGATCTCATTATTTATGCACTCTATTATGGATGGAAATTTCGCCCATGCCACATGTCATATATCGGAGATATCGGTTGTATTTGTACTTGCATGTCTTACGATGGTAGTGTTTCGGTTGAACGCATTCTCATAAAGCATTTCACCCATCCCTCTCTCTCGGACCTCATGCTTTAGGGGGCATACACGCAACATTTTGTCACCGTCTGCCGTCCTCGTCTCGTACATGGAGGACTATTCCCGTGACTTTGTGAACGGTAAAATGTCACGAAAACACCTTGATGACATGCTTCGCAAGAGCAAGAATTCTCCTTGAGAACATTTCCTCGAGAAAAGCCCCAAAAACCCATGTTTTGGCATTGGCGCGAGTAGCCGGATTCCATCCCTCGCGCCAATGGGAAAATATACACTAGTGGGAGTGCCAGGTGGCGCTTTGTCCGCATGTCGCACTCGCGTAGCCTATTTTTTGGAGTGTTTTTTAACAAATTAGAGGCCGAAGTTCGATTCTAACAACTTGAGAATGAATCATCAAAAGAGGTTGATTTGTTTGGCTCGGATCTCCTTTGATTAAGAAGTGGTTTTCCACCTCTCATGGAACCTTCCTAAGAGATAGGACTCTCCCCATGATTATAGGAGCCTAACCTCTCCTTCTGTTCTATAAAAGCCTACCCTATCCATTTTTTTAGCTAGCTGAAATTTTTGGGAAGGAAATTATAGGCGAGTGGCAATCAAGAGTAGAGCTAAAAGAGAACTACTGTGAGAGAAAGTGTTTGTCAAACCCCACGAGGAGCTTTGTGAGACACGTCCTTCGGAATCTGTCGAAGGAAGATCATGACGTCGAGCACGGTTGTAATCGTTCTCTCGTATCTTAATATACATGACCTCTGCTTATTGGTTCCATGATTGTGTTTGTCCATTGTATAATCTGCAATTTCATTTGTTCCTCTTGTTTGATCGATAGTTATAAAGTGTGAAATATTACGTTGCATGTTGTCTCTCTTCTTTGCATGTGTATAGGTATACGGATGCGGTGAGCTCGCGGATCGTGACTTGTCCGGCTAGGAACGGAAGCGCCACTTCTTCTTCGACTACAACAATGAAGGAATCATGGTAAGAGATATTTCACGATTCTGTCTTTTGTAACTAGGAATCAATAGCTTTGCGTGTTTCGATTGTTGTTGTACCCAATCTGGGGCTAGTCGGATCGCCTCTATGCAGAGGGGATTTACCTCCCACAACACCACCTGAGACACCCAGTTCACAAATATTAGAAATGTGGAAAAACAAATAAAGTATCAGGTGTTAGTCATGTTCCTACTAGAATGAGCAGTTTGATCTTTGTTGTCAAATCTATGAAAAAAATCTAAACTACTCCTCTTATCATCCTTCTAACAATCGTAGATGATTGAGCAAGGGTCACAAATCAGCCACTAACGGTCCACTAACTTCATTTTTTATAGGTTGCTTCAGATATTTGTCGAAAACTCTATGGATAGTCCACCAAAATCAACTCATATGCATGTCAATCCATTCTTCATATGACACATTTATTCTACATGCTCAATATTATGCTCGGAGTTCCACCCTCCTTTGGATATGATATCTCCACACACTCTACTGAATTTAACGAAGCCATCTTCCAAATGCGGTCTATATTGTAGAAATAAACCTCGCTCTAAGGGTCACTACGACTCTTCTTCTACAAATTTTTCACGAGTCTTATGGGCATACCTTATGAACTAAAAAATTATAGGAAAGCTGTCCTAACTAGGGCACTATACTTAAGTACTTAAATTTTTTGTAGAACAAACCTATCCACCCATAGAAAAAACCACGACTCTTGTCTCCATAAGAGACTCGACCTAGCTCATATAGATCCATAGATTGCGGGATTTCTTTGGTGAATCTTAGCATGAATTTTCGATCTCAATTTCGACGCTCGAACTAAGGTTACCTTGAGTCAATATTATGTAAAAGCGTCTGCATACATTACGGCTCTAAATTACAATGCAAGCCCTCCTCCATTTATGTTGGTCTTTATCAAAGACCTTGTGGCCTACTAATCACCACAAGACAAGATCACATCAACCCTCTCTTCTATTTCATGTAGAAAATACAACCAACGAGATTCAATATAATCTTGTAATGTCACAAAATAAGATCTTGAATCCTTCCTACAATTTACGGAAACAAAACATGATCGCATAATCACATATACGTAAGTGAAATAAATTATCAATCACATAACACATGATGTATACGAGAAGAAAAGCACTCCAAAATCCCTCTATCTCTATTGTTTATTAAGTCAAGGAATCATGAAACAATACAATGATTAATCTCTCATGAGATTCTCCAACACTCTACCGATTGTCTCTTGATTTAGGCAAAATCGGTCTAGTACTTAGCGAATTCTCCAACCTTCCTTTAGCTTGCACAGCTCTCACACAATGCCTAAAGAATTACCTCCCATATTAATTAGGAAAATCATTCTTCCTTGATTGTACGATATATCATGGCATCCCAATGAATTTATAATTTCACATGTGAGTATATATATATACAATTTATAGTTATGTTCCTTCTTCTATCTTCTTCCAGGTCTTCCTCGATACGACATGCATGCAAATATTAATAGCGAATTTATCACTTATACGGTTAATCAATCATTGTGAATCAAATCTAATATAATTCGGTGGACCTCTTGTTAGCACGGTTCTTTTGTGGTCATGAGTCAATTTCATAGATTTTTTTTTAGGATTAAACTTCAAAAATTTCAATTTTTTTTTTGTTCGCCTCTTTTGGACTTTCTGGAAGCACCATTTTAGCCTTTTTAGATAGTTTGTTATTTTCATGTTTGTGTTTTTTTTTTATATATTCCGTGCGCCGAAATTTCTAGAAGCATACTCTGTTTTAAAAAAATAAATGAAAAAGTGAATTTGCTTTAGTTAAGCCATATGTTATAGTGTAAATACGGCTCAAATCTTTTAAATCTTTTCATATCTCATGATAGGTGTCGCATTGCCATATGTTATAGTGTAAATACGGCTCAAATATTTTTTAAATATTTTCATATCTCATGATAGGTGTCGTGTGCAGTCGGAGTTAGTTTAAGTCAAGTCATAGCATACATTGAACCCATGTGTCACCCCTTGAGTTATGAACTTAACGGGTGCCTCGTCTGCTGTCAACCGCAAGTCGGTTATAAGTATGGGTACGTGTTTTTATGAATGGAAGAGATTGTGGTTATTACGCTCAAGAATACGATAACCATTTAGTTGGCTGCACAACGGTCTTTGCGGAAATTTCATCCAATTAACAACAAAGGTACAACGAGGTGAGCATTTGTCACAAAATCCACTTTTCTCAAGACATACGGAACACTTCATACGGAAAAATGCAACCAATTGAGGTGATGATGGATTATCACATGGTGCACATCATGGTGAGGAATATTTTCAATGATTAAGGTTTGTTGCATGGGGTGATGAACCAAAGTTTGGTTTTTAAAACGACCTAAAAAGCGAGAACTATGTCATTCGAAGTTTTAGCAATTGGAGTTTGAATTGTTGAGAGTCATAATTTGAGAAGAATACCGGATTTCGGACAAGATTCCAAGGTGAATACATGCCACACTTGTCGAGTTAAAACTCTTCCTATTCTACCACATCGAGTTGCAAGAAACAAAGTCATTTATTTTACGAAGATGACTAAAATAGGTGGTAAAATAAGTCGAATAGAGCCACAAGGTGTAGATCTAGTTGATTCCAATTTGAGGTAGAAGTTTGTTTATTGACCCGGGGTGGTATTCTCTTTATGCCAATTTGGGAGTTCTCACTCGGGAGTAGCTCAAGATTTTTCTAACTCTTTTAATGGAAATGGAGCTACAATTTATGGCCTCACCTTGCGAGGTTTCTAAGGAGCTCATTTACCGAAGCCTTTAACCTTTAAAGAAGGAGAAAGGTGGTTCAAAGGGTAGGTCATTACGGTAGGAGATCTCAATAGCTTCCTCAAATATGCTCATAGAGATCCAAATTGGACAAAGGCATTCCAAGTAGCTATCTTAAGAATAGTGGGCATAAGTGTCGAGCTTATCAAGATATACCTCACTTATGAAAGGAGGCCATAGGTTGTGTTCCTGTCACATAAGGTTTCTTTTTCATATTGTAGGGATGAAGTGATTAAATCTACCATTTTTCTTGTTGAAAATCCTAACAAAGATGTCGGCAAGGGTTTAGACTCACATTGATGTTTTTGAGTATAGCTTGTACCATCAAACTTTGATCAAAGTTCTAGTTCAAGAAGAGTTGGGGAAGAGCTAGACTTGGGACCATTTTTTATTCTATAGGGTAGAGCCGGCCTTCACCTACAACTTCGGTTTCTGACAAAAACTTAGCTGCAAAAAGAAGAACAAAGAGAAAGGCCAAAAAAATAAAACATTCATAATAAGGCCAAGGACGAGGAAAGAAGGTTTCTACGGTCAAGGTTGAAATAAGGTTGGAAAAAGGAGAGAGTTCCTCGGCAAAGAGCAAAATCTACGAGCGGTACTTATGTTTCCTCTCTTTCCTAATATTTACACTAGATCCGGATGAGAAAGTGCCGCAAAGTAGCAGATAAATCACAAGCGCGAGGATGCAACCGGAAATTTTGGAAGCACATATTCAACAAAATTTGCATAAAAAAGTGTCGACCTACCATCGGATGAAGAAATCCTCCAAGGATCTTGGATATGACATCGGCGGTAAGAAGAAGAAGGAAGAAGCTAAACTTGTTGCTCGTACCGGAAAGAGGAATACCGAGACAACGGCAAGTTTAAGCTTAAGTCCAAGTATCTACAAAATCCAAGCCTAATGACGAAGGTCATTGATATTGAAGGTAAATTTGAAACGGAAAACCATGAAGAAAAACAAGAACACAACCCTTGAGAACAACATTTGAGAGCCATCAAAGAGAATAAAAAAACAAAGGGTTCTAAGGAGGACAAAGCCCACTGTCGAGGAATTTACCACAAGAGAAACCGGATCCAAATCAGGCTGATGGCGGCCATGAGACTTGGATAAGTTGGGTGGTATTGCAACACACATAGAGGAAGTTAAGAAGGTTTTTGATACAAGTACCCCTTTCTTATAAGTTACAATTTTTTGAACAACATCTTGGGTGTCATGGAATATAAGTACGCACATAATTTTCAACATTTTCTGTGTATTTTTTGAAAAAGAAATAGGGCGTTAGGAATTTTCGGTAGCATTCCGGTTTTAACGTTACATGTTTTTCTCGGAATTTCCGGTAGCTTTATTTTTTAAGCTGAACTTTGACACCTCTCAACAATTATTTCCAAGGCAGTTAAGGATGGATAATAACTCATAACCAAATGGATAATACAAGTGATGGTGAGATATGGTTATGAGGTTGTTTGCGGTCTTATTAAATGAAGCTACATGGTTATTAAAGACCCGAGGACACAAGGATATAAAAACGTGACAACACACTCAACATTCCATCCCATATTTCTTCTCTTCTTTATTCTCCATCTATCCTTTGTTATATTTTGATGGGATAAGGCTATAATGTCTTTTTACACCTATGTAATGTTAGAATTAATGTTTCCTTCGTTTTATAACATATTGAGTTGGTGCCTCTCTTGCTATATATATACTTGTAAATATTATTTCTAGGTTGGATGTTGGTCTACTTTGAAGAGCTGAATATAATAAAATACCTTTTTTCTTCATGCTAAAGGATTTGTGACACAAAGACATCTAATGTGTGGTGTGTCTCTTTTTTTTGTTAATTTCTTATAAAATATGAATTACCAACATATAGTAAGGTGTAAGTGATAAGATGTTAAAGCATTTACGGTAAATTATACGCTTTCGGAGTTTTACGCAAGTTATATGTGTTGTAGAACATGTTAGTGAAGGTTTCATAAATGATTTGTGGAATACTTTATACATGCAATCTATTTTGTGAATGTTGTTTACTTTTCATAAAGCTGATTTATGTAAAGATCTCATCATAGATGTGTAGCAGGCGGTTAGGATAGGAATATTTCCTGGAATAGGTACTAAGAACGTATCTTCTTCCACTTTTCAATCTTGCTCCCTATACCACCTTTTACCCACACAATTTATACTTTACAACTTTCCAAATGCATGAAAACATTAAGGAACATAAAGTCATTTCAAAATCTTTGAGCCATCTCCACCACTCAAACAACCCCTTTAAAATTTGAAATGAACTATGATGTGTAAGAGCTTACTCCTTATGCGGTCGAGTGACTCCTTGCTCTAGCACCTTTCACTAGTTCATCACTCATTTAGAACTAGTTCCCAAACTGGTTCTGTCAAATTAATTGGTTAACTAATTCACATCTACACCCTACTAATGCATCAACTACAGCTGAACCCCAAAAATATTAGAATCTAACGATAGATGCATCATCTTAAACCCTCATGGTCTAGAAATATGTAGGAACACAATAAAATACAAAAATAAACATAAACTCAAAGATGCACTAGGAATAACACTTCATTTCATTAATATCAAATACTGAAAAATGGTTACGGACATAATGGAAAACAAACTAGCTCGGGCGATGGTAGCAGCTTATCTCTAAGAAGAGATGTGGCAACTACATGCCTACGAAATTATGTTACAATAAGGCTCAAGGGGAACCTTTTGCTATTGAAAAATAAGAGAAAACCCTAACACAGGGAGATGTAACATCAAGGGTTTATGGGCACGGTAGGGTTAGTTGGGCAACCCGCTTCTCGGGATCGTAACTTGGTCATATGAGATATTTGACGCACATGATACCTCGTTATAAATATCTCTATGAAGATTACAACTTATAACATGATTTCTATGAAATTTCCAAACCTTTCATGACAAAGAATTTCGTTTGGGGTCTCAAAACTACTCCAGAGGATTCAAAATCGAAAAACTAACAAAAATAGTAAAAGTATGCTAACTCAACTCCACCTCGATCACCTCGACTTGAATTTCTTGATCTAACTAGGTCATCATGATTTAGTTAGCGACCCAAGTTGTTATGAGATGAAATTACAATTTATTGTCTAATTTATTAAGAAGGAAAAATATATCGGACACCTCACATTCCTCGATTCCTAGTACATCAAAATTCCTTACCATTGTGGGTGAATTTTTTTTTGTCCTTGCAGTTTTGCCTATTTAACTGTTCTGTAAAATTTTAACACTCCTCTCAATAAGAAAAGGAATTCAATCCTATCATAATGCGGTACCTTTGGAATTCTGCATGCAACACTTCTCTAGTGTTGTTTACACTTGCGAATCTTGAAATTGAATAGCCTCCGAACAATTGAATCAATATAATGGTGCATGCATCATAGTCTTCTAGCTGCTGCTAGCTACGCTGTCTATTGGACTCTCTACGATGCTAACATCTACATCCATGCCCTTTGCTATTTCAACTGCGATGTCGATTATCGACGCATCTTGCCCTCTGATTTCTACCTTCACGACATGTGGTACCTCAACTTCACTAATCCTTCCTACTACTATTGTACTATTGACTCTGCGTATCTAGGTTCGATCCATGAGACACACCATCTCAATGGACCCTACCCAAATTTATTATCTAGGGATTATGTATACACATCACGCCCCACCTTTCACACAGAGTATGGTTGCATATACTCCCTCTGCTGTATACGAGTCGAAATTTCCCCCTCATGGAGGTCTTTGCTTGAGTGGACACTTCCACTGAGGGAGTCTCCTCTCTGCTTCTCCAATTGTGGCTTCTCCACAACCTTGAGACATTCTAGGTGCATGTTTGAGAGGTAATTTGTACTCCTCTCAACAACCAAGTCTCTGCTTGTTGCTTTTAATCCTCAAATATTTTCATGCATACGGTACCTCAAGTGCATATGGGTTCTTGATTATTTTGTTGTAATTAATCACCATTACAAAGTTTCTAAAAAAGAGTTAGTTTAAATCGATGATATCTCCCTTGTCCAAGCTCCAAATTGATTTTCCATTTGGGTAATTTTTCGCAAGGAATCCAAATATGCTATTTTGTTTTTGAAATTTTTACACCAAAATATTCGGATATTCTCTGCAAACTTGCCGCCCAAAAATTCTTTGCTCTGATACCATGTAAAAAATCTAACCAACGAGATTCAATCTAATCTTGTAATGTACTCAAACAAGATATTGAATCCTTCCTAAAATTTTCAGAGAAACAAAACACTATCGCAAAATCACATATAAGTAAGATAAATAAATTTTGAATCACACAACCATATGAGAATGTATATGGGGAAAGCAAGTGATCCAAAACAAATCTATCTCTATTGTGTATTAAGTCAAGAATCCTTAAGAAACAATACAATGCTTAATCTCTCATGGATTATCATACTTCTCCAATAATGTCAGCACAGTCTGACAAACTCGGTCTAGTACTTGACAATTCTCGGCTATTCCTTCGACCTACCTTACTCATGCGATTCCTATGGAATTATCTCCTATTAATTAGGAAAATTATTCTTCCTTGATTACGTAATCCATCATGACATCCCAATGACATTATAATTGCATGGAATTTTTTGTGTAAATACAATGATAATTGTGTTCACTTTAACCTGTCTCAACTAGGACTTCCTCGAAATGACATGCGTGCAACTATTAGTAGTAAACTATCGGCTATTTGATTGATCACTCATTGTGAATTAAATATAATTTAATTCAGCAGTGGAAACATCTCTCACTAGCTCATCACTTAGTTGGAACTATTTAAACTTATTTTAACTCATTTAATTGAGTTAACTAATTCACACTGCCACCCACTAATGCATCAGCGCAATTTGGACTCCAAAAATATTAGATTAATATCTTTACATACCTAATCTTAGACCTTCAACTCAAATTTCTTGAGCTAACTCGGTCATCATGACTTAGTTGGGCGGCACAAGTTGTTATGAGATGAAATTACAATTTATTGTCCCATTTATTTAAGGAAAAATCGATAGGCACAGCATTCATAACGCTGCTAGTGCATCAAAATTCCTCACCGGTGTGGGTGCATTTATTTTTGTCCTTTATGGTTTCCAATGTCAATGTTTCTTGTTGAAAAATTTCAACATTTCAGAATTTGATGCGACGCTTCACACAAGAACACCCATTTAAATCACATGCCCGAGATTCTCATGAGAAACCTCTCTTAAACAAAATATTCCATAAGAGAATCAACAATATGCCATCCTACTTCCTAGCTCAACCGACCATTAAGGTATGCAACATTCTTGCGAACCACCTCACATGATGATCTTGCTCTTGGAGGATGATCACTTGGCCTCCTTTAACGCCCCACTTGGCCCTCTTAGTCGACCTACTTTAGGACTACATCTCTCTTTGCCCCCTTAATCAAATGAGCTCCTTCTCCACTTGATGTTATTTCCTTCATCCAGAAGGCCTCTTAAATATTTTTCCCTAGACCTCTTACGAACCCTCTAGAACTTACGAGTTTTATCCACTTAGACCTTAGGAAATATTAATTTTCCTTTTTAAGTTTTCTTTTTTAGATTTCAAACCCCATCTTGGGTCCAAATTCCATTTTCTTTCCTTCTTTTCCCACAAAGCCTTTTGTGACCAAACTCACACAAAAAATCTCACTGGGCTTGTGGAGTATCTCCCAAGCTACACAATTCAACAACATAGTTTAGTTGTAGTAATCGTAACTTGGTCAAGCTATTGTAGTCAAGCGAGGGCTTGGATTTAGGTTCCCAAGTTGAAAATTAAGTAAGGGTAGTTTTGAGGGCATGATATCTAGGGAGGTCGGGGCATGCACATTAGGAATGAAAAGGCATGCTAACACATGTCGAGACAATTTCAATGCGTGCGAAGAGTGGTAGGGAGTGTTGGTTCATATCGAGGATAACTAGGTCAAAATGCATGGAAATGACCTAATAAAGAGTGTGTTCCATGGAGTGTCGGCGGAATTCAAGTGTGCTAAGGACGAAGTGTGTTAGGAGAAATTCGAGAATAGGATTTATAGGAGGCAAGCCTATGGTTGTAATACGAGGCTTTGACATGTGAGTTTTAGACAAAGGGAAATCACTTTGTGCTAGGCACAACATTATTTTTATGCCTTTAGCTATTTTATATGAGATGTGGCACACTTTGGCTACATCCTCATGTTTTCAAATATTCTAGATAATTGCATATTGTACATTGTTGTGCTTATAAATTTTGGGGCACTTGACTTGTGTCGACTTATATCTTGTGGTTCTTGCAAACTCTTAGTTAATGTTCTACTATTTATATAGGCTAACTGAACATACATGTGAAATCTTCCTATATAGCTATGTTTGTAGTTGTTTTATGGACATGGCTAGATCATGTGATCTTGTCTTGGTAACTATTCAAGTGTTGAGCTTGGACATGAGTGGCATAAGATGAGTTATAAGCTGAGTTATTAGGTGAAAAAGGTACAATCTACTTGTAGTAGGTGAAATTGGTCAAGTTGGTGCGATTGAACCAAGCCAATATTGTCACATGAATTCGTGTGAGGAATTGATTGGGTTCCAAGTCGTGAAAAAATGTAAAGGAAGCTAGGCATGAGGACATGAGTTCCAAGGCTTTGCTAGGGAATGCTAAGATATGTCATATAGTGCGAAGGCATGTCAAACATGCTAAGATGTGCCTAGTGATAAGGCATGCCAAGATGTGCAAGGGGTGTGTCCCAGTAGGTACCCAAGAATTATCGAGGCAACAAAATGGAGAAAAAAAGAGTAAACTACAAATGAACACATAATAGGGTGAATAAGTCATCAATTTACCTTTTCCAAGAGGGGCATGCTAGGCACACCAGCACTAGGCACCAATAGGTGCCAAGTGCAAAGTCTTAGTGCATCCTAAGTGCCAAGTCTTCCTCTTGTTGCTTCTCATCTACCTTCTAACGAGTTGATCTCAAACAAATTTAATATTAAACCATGCCAAGTGCTATACCAAGGCATGTCAACGTATTCCATACATGATAATACTTTCCAAGCACCAACACGTTCCAAGTGCCAATATACGTCACGAGTGTTATGTATGCTATAGTGAAGGAATGTTGAATAGTGCTAAGGTGCGCTAGAAGTTCTAATGCATGTTGAGGAGTGTTAAGGAGTACGAGGACTAAACATTAAAGAGGCACTTTAGTTCAAAATTCACATGGAAGTTAATGAATATGAGGAACGTGTGAGGGGACTAGTGTTAATGAGTGCTACTTGTCATGCCAAGGAGGGGAGTGTCAAGGTATGATAAGTATTGGTAAGGCATTGTAGGGAATATCAAGGCATGTCGAGAAGTCTCAAAGTGTGCTTGGGAGTTCCATGGTGTGCTAATTATATGTGCCAAATAGTGCCAAGTGTAGAAATTATATACAAGATGCATGTATATATCCCGATTCTCTTGATCTAATGTTATCTTCACAAATGCGAGAATCCTTCCATTGTTAATCTTTTGCGATTAAAACTTAATTGCGAACACATGAAGCAATAAAAACAATCACACATAACATAGTTGTAAAGAAAGCCTAAATATGAAAACCCCAACTATCATATATTATGTATCATATGGAATCATGACAATATTATACAAAGCTTAGTACATGAAGCTCTCGGTACAATTAATCATCACACACTAATCATAAGAAATGCAACGAATCCATGCTGATTTCTTGCCACACAAATAACTGCCTCCACTACGCAATCCTTGTTGAAGAATACCTACGAATGAATTCGAATTACCCTTGCCTTAATTGCGCAATCCTCATTGGAAACTCCAATGTGTGTGGTGCAATCAATGCATCACTATAGTCACAATAGATAGTCCATCTTTCCCTTTCACTATCTCTCCATGGGTCTCCAATGGGCCCGGCATGCAATGCCAGTGCTTCTTTGTATTTGTTTAGTTGATTAATGAGTTATTAGTTGTGAATTAATTAACTAATTAATTCGATCACTCCTATTAGTATCATTCGATTAGAACTAGATACAACTAATACGTAAGGATTTAACTTCATTAGCGAGGTTAAGCTGAATAAAACTCCATGAACTACTCTTCCAACTCTATCATAACTTTTCCACTTCGGTTATATTTGAGTCCTCCATGCATGAACCACGATGTAAACCCTAGGAATTGCGTATTCCTTGACCTTCAGTTGCCAAATACGTTGCTAAAATAAAGTGCTTCAAGAGAATAAGTTGATGTTTATTGTTGAATTATTATTAAGAGCTAATAATAATTGACATGCATCTTTATATCGACGATCTATAAATTGACTTCACCCAATATTCTAAAAATGAAATTTCATCAGCTTCGGTCTCTCGGCTCACAATAGTACACTTTCTGCCTTGTCTGCAGTGTTTGTTCTGCATGAGTGGACTCCTCCACTCCATGAATCTCCTCCTATGGCTGATCCATATCTAGAGGCTCATCTTTGGGAACAAGAAGTTCCTCCTACGCATGCAAGTGTAGCTCCTCTCCAGCGACAACTTCATGGATTTCACCTCATTGAATTTTGTATCTGTCGCTGCAGGTCATATGAGCATGCTGAAAATACGATAATTATGGGGTGTTTCTATGTACCCCACAAATATCCCAACCTACGGTCGGCTCCGAAGCTTCTTCACGGCATCCTTTGTCACATGAATGTAAACGGATGAGCCAAAAATCTTCAAATGAGAAATACCGGCCTTCTTACTAGTATAAGCTTCTTCAGGTGTACTCATGCCAAGTACTCTATGAGGAAAATGGTTTTGCAGCTTCGCGATTGGTGTTGCATGCTTCCGCCCACAAGTGCATCGGTGGTACTGATCATGTGACATCACTCATGCAAAACCACGATAGATTGCATTCTTCTCTCCGCGACCCCCGTTGTTGTGGGTTATGAGGTGCTATGAGTTCTCTTGAGGTACTTCTTTGCTATAGAAGTATTTGAATTTTCCCGAAATATATTCACCACCATTGTTCCTCAGTAGAGCTTTCACTTGCTTCACAGTCTCCTTCCCCACAGTGATTTAAACTCACATAATTTTGAGAATTTTCACTCTTCTTTTGCATGAATAAGATCCAAAATCTACGAGAATAGTCATCGACAAATATAACATAATACTTGTGTTTTTGCTATTGAAACAACCGAAAGGTCCACACATGTCTATGTGAATTCTCTCTAGGATCAGAAGCATGGTTCTCCCTTCTCATGAGAGGTGGTCTTCACAAACTTACCCATAACAAGTACATCTCTTGCTTGATGCGGCATTGCGCAAGAGTGCCCTTCAGAAGTCAATAGAAATATGTTGCAAAATATTCAAAGCGCCATGGTGAATATGGTCCTGTTGTGTAAGAGTGCCCTTGGGAAATCCGGTAGAAATGCATTTGCAAAATCTTCAAGCGCCATGGTGAAGATGACGTATCTGTGCCATAATTCACCTCAACCTGGCTCACCACTTGTTTTGCTTTGCCCATCATTGCATCACAGCCATCTACCTCCGGCTTTGTAGAGATTCTTAACTCGAATCCCTATCCTCTTGGTTTGACCTGTTTTTTTATGTCAAAGGAAGGCTTTTCCCTCACTAAAAACAACGTCACCAACCTCTATCTTCCAACATTGCGACCGAGACTAAGTTCTTCTTTAGACTTGGAACATCCCTTATATTTCAACGAAATGGATTACTGAATCCCTCTCAAAGGTAATGGTCCAATGCCGGTTGCTTTGTATCGACCATAAATCGCCCATCTCTATATGCATTTGGAGGTCCTTCTCCTCCAAGTCCCACTAAACAACTCTTCCAGCCATCACTGTCATATGGAAAAGACGCACCACTATCCAAGATGCCACACCGATCACTTTGAGCTTGAAACCAAGAATTCAATCAAAGAGGAAATCAAGTTCAAATTGCAAGGCTAAGGCCTCTCCAGTCGCAGCTCCATGACCTTCTTGTTCTTCTTTTTCTATGGGCGAGTTAGTGGCGAAATTCCCATGTTTGTGATAGTGAAAACACTTCACCTTGGACAAATCACCTTCTTGCCTTTAGCTTGATTTTTGGATGGGATTTCTTCCCCTTCACCTTCCCTTGATTTGGCATCCAAAGCGCAATTCTCTTCATCATTATTCTTTAATGAAGAGCCATCCACAGTACTTTGCCTTATCTCCTCTTGCACAAGATGCGACAAAAGTCTCTCCCATCCGGCAGTTTCTCCCGTCCATTGAAAGAGTCTTCGTAGCTATGCCAAATCTTCGGAAGCCAAAGCCAAGCTCACCAAGTCTTCATCATCAACAATAATCCCCACACTTCCCGAGTTCATCCCTACGGTGGACAAACTCGTGAGATATTTTGGAATATTGTCACCCTTCTCCATTTTATTTTCACGAGCTTATCTTTCCATGTCGCTTCCTCACATTACTGCCTTTGGAAAAAATACGTAAAAACCTCCCCACATTGCAAATGGAGTGGTTTTCCCATGAAGAAATTTGGACACAATATGGTCCTTCACACCTTCAATGGGAATTATTCTTATATTTTCTATCTTCTTTTGCCATGCGTCCAAGTAATTCAACATCGCTAGATCCCAACTTAGGAACATCGCTATTGATGAAATCCTTGAGTCCATTATCCTCCATCACCACCTCCATCCCTATCACTTCGAGGCTATGTAATTTGAGGCGCCATCGAGGGCATACTCCAATTGCAACCCATTGAAAAGAAATTTCAATGTATACTCAGCTATGCTTTGAAGTTTTACCATAGGCAAATTCGAATTTTCACAGGCACAAACTCAAAAAATTCTTCACAATTGCAATCTTAAAGAATAAACAACTCAGATACCATGTAAGTATATACAAGATGCATGTATATATCCATATTCTCCTAATCTAACAATATTTATCTTCTTGCTAAATACAAAATCCTTCCCAGCATTAATCTTTTGCGGAAAATTAAGAAACTCAATTGCAAACACATGAAGCAATAAAAAAAATTGCACATAACACGGTTGTTTAACGGGAAAGCCTAAAGCTAAAAACCCCAACTATCATATACTATGTATCATGGAGATCATGTGAAAATCTCATACAAAGCAAATACATCAAGCCTCTGGTAAGTCAATGTCTTTGTAATAAGAAAATGCAGATCATGCAAAGTTTCTTGCCCATACAGACAGCTATCACTTGCTGCAATCCTTTGTCGAAGAATAACACGAATGAATTCGAATTACCCTTGCTTTCAACTGCATGATCTCATTGGAAACTCCACTTGTGTGTGTGGTGCAATCAATGCATCACTATGATACAACGGATAGTCCATGTCTTTCCCTTTCACCCCATCTTTCCTTTGGGTCTCCTTTGGGCCCGTGACATACCTTTGTAGTTAAGCATTGTATTTGTTGATTGATTAATGAGTTATTAGTTGTGAATTAATCAACTAATTAATTCACTCCACTCTCACTAGTGTATCATTCGGTTAGACTAGATACAACTAGCTCAAGCTGAGTTTAACTCCATTAGCTGAGTTAAATGAATAACAACTCCATGAAATACTCTTCCAACTTTGTCATAACTTTTACACTTTAGTTCTAATTGAGTCCTCCATGCATGAACCACCGGTAAACCTAGGAATTGCATAATTCCTTCGACCTTGATTGCCAAATCTTCTCAACGGAAATAAAGTTCTCGAGAATAAGTTGATGTTTATTGTTGGATTATTATTAAGAAGTGATAATAATCGACATGCATCCATTTTTAGATCGACGATCTATAAATAGACTTCACCCAATATTCTAAAGAAATAGAATTTCATCTATTTTTCCAACTTGACCAACCATCCACAAAATAGCATCCTGAAACTTAAAATATGATCACCATGTCTAAAAATAGACTTGCACCTAAAAATAACTTTGTGAGCCCACTTAGTGAAGGCGAGATTTTCTCAAGCTTCATCATCTTGTTGAATCTCAACACCAAGATATGCCAATACATGCACAGTGCTAAGGATGTGGGGGTGCCAAGGTATGTCAATACGTGTCGAAGTTTCAAGGAAATAAAAGGAAGAACCAATAATAGGGTTAATAAGTCGGGACTTTATATTTTTTCAAAAAGAGAATGCCAACCACACTAATAATAGGTCCCAATACATGCCAAGTGAAATTGTGTGCCAAGTGCTAATTTATGTCAATGCATTCAACCAAAAGGTGTTCCATGACATGATAGGGACTACATGCATGGAAACACATGCTAGGAGAGTTCTATGTTTTGCTAGCGCATGCCATGTGCTTCAACGTGAGTGTCATGACAATATGTTCTAGGTACAAAGATGCTCCAAGACATGCGAGGTGCTAAGAAATTTTAGTGTGTGCCAAAGCATTAATTTAAGGTGTGCCTAGATTGTTGAGGGTGTTAGGTCTTTCTCATTAATATAATTAGTGAGCTTGATTATGTATTAAATAATATATTTCCTACGGACACTAGTGGGACTTTATCTAAAGGGAATTTTTTAGATAATAAAATTTATAGATATGAATCATGTGTTCACTCATAGGAAAACTCTATTCGACTAGTCATTCCTTGAGGGAAATGATACACTAATTACTTCTTAAAAAATCACTAACTCTAACCACTATGGCCTTGCACATATTATAAAAAAAGACTCCACATTAATGGTATTAAATTGTTACCATTTGACAAAAAATATATTAACAAGCACGGAACTTCATAAAAAACTCATTAGAAGGATCAATGCGACGAAATTTTTTTGACCATCACCAAAAGTAACAAAAATAGCATTATTGAGGTCATTAAAAGTTCGACGATTAGAAGTGTCACCAAAGAGAATTAATGATGGGCCTTTAACGACCCTCACCAAAAGTGTCATTGAAAATGGCTTTAGTGACGGACCTTAAAGGACCATCACTATATAAAATTACAACGATGCTTTTTTAAGGACTATAACCATATGTGACATTGGTGACGAACATTAAAGGTCCATCACAAGCATGGCTACGGTAGCCTTTTTCTTGTAGTGAAAAAATGTGAAATACATGAAGAAACGTGATTTTAAATCACATTTTTTCATGCATTTCACATTTTTTTGTGTTGTAGGATCCATAAAAAATATGCAACATGGGTACTCCTTGAATTCAAAAATTAAATTCCACATCCAATGAGTGCTCCGCTCGAAATTTGAGTAAAAATTGTTGGGAGATAAGTTGAAAAGCTGAGTTAAAAAAGTAGTTTTTATTTATTTATTTATTTTTATCTTTTTACCCTTTTACTCCAAAAATGGCGAATCATCCCCCATGGTTGAAATCATCATATTGAATCTATTGGTTCTTATAAACTTTCTTTTTGTTGTACATTTTTTTTGAGTTCCATTTTTGACGTCAAAATTTCTGTAATGTATGATGTCGTAAGTCTACACTTACAGAAAGAATTTAGTGTAAATATAACCTTTTTGATGGATCTAATAGCTCATATGCTTACTCATTCAATGTACGATATTTCCATTAGGTCACAAATTTTTTCTTGTTAACGACATCCTCACCAACTAATGAGCTCGGGGTTTCATCTCCCACATCACGATTCTACTCTTGTGTCACTTGGTAGCTATTTGAATTTATGTATGGTTCCATGATGGGTTCTACAACCTTGGTCAATGTGACTTTGGATTTGACTTCTCTATGGCCTATGATCTCCGAGTCAACCATTAACTCTTTGCCTTCAATGCTTAACCCCATGGAAACTTTGTGACCGACACCCATGTTGGCCACACTCGGTGAGAAAAAACCACACCATGAGTCCACCATGGCCTTACCCACGCATCTAGCACCTCACCATACTTGCTAAACCCTTTGCGTCTTACTCTACTACCACTAGGCTTGCATGCCCTCGACCATGATTAACGAGGTACATACTACATCAATGGAGTTTCAAACTTAAATATCCAGCCGATGATGAATTAAGAGTATACGCCGAGCATATTGGTCCTCTAAATCAAAACAATTTCATCACTTATTCAAGCTTCCTCTTTGTGCAACCAATAATGATGCTTTTGTGATGACCTTGATTGTTAATAAAGTGGGAGGCCAAACGACTTCAACATCATCTGTCCAATTCATTCAAGTGTATTACACTCATTGTCTCTTCTCAACAAATCCACCATGGCCAACAACTAATTTTAATAGAGCCTCTAATTAAAAATTAAATATTTAATAATTAAATGTTTAATGGTCAAACATTATAATTCCCATTCATATAAAACCTTTCTATATATACACAACATATAAAGGATTTGAAATGTTGTGATGAAGAAGAGTTTAAATAAGACAACATGAAGACCCAAATTGAAAGACACCGTGGATAGGAATAGTGATAAATTGTCAACCCAAGAGTTCGATAAGTTGGTCACGCATAATTTTTTGTCTCTTTTAAAAGATTTATTTACATACAATTTTATGAATATATTTGGAAATGCATCTTATTTCTCTTGTTAATACAACCCTTTTAATTCGTCCTTCCACATCCCAATGATATAAATGTACTTATTCGACGTTTCCATGTCTAATATATATATAATCATAAGATATCATGCACTAGGTAAGGTGTACTCTAATATATATTTTTTCGTCCAAAATAAAATAGGTACCAACCATAATATATAATATGATTATACTTCCTCAACGACATCAACTTAGCATTAAGAATCAACCATAATTTATGTAAGGCACGAGATTGGAAACCAAAATCAGCTATATTAAATATTGATCTCTAAGAATGATGTACATGATATACATATAAATACATACAAGCTTTTGTTGAATTAGTTTACGGGTCTTCAGGCTCTAATAACCAAACACCCTAATACAAACTAACCCAACCTTAATCTCAAGGATTATATGTCCAACATTTCCCCTTAATCTAAAGGAATGTATCAAAGTACGAGAATGAGAGCTCATAATGAAAAAATGCATCTCATCTAAGAGTTGAATGTCTCTCGAAATGGTTTTAAGGATGACCACAAATCAATATGGGAGAACTCAAGGCATCGACCAACACCAACTGGAACCTTCATATCGGTTCTCGAACAAAAAAAAATGTGGTTTAAGGTGACCACAAACTATGGAACAATCAATGCAATTCCTCAAATAATTCGAATATGGAAGTGCTTGTTGAAAAATAGCGATTCGGTAAAAAGTGAAGTCTCTCTAGCTCCTAAGCCGGATACCCGGAGTTGTGTATCGAGGAGCTCACTTGTGGATCTACGACTGGAGCTTACTTGATCTTGACAAATATTCAAACTTGTACTAGTTCATCACAAATATATCAATTCCCCCTTTGTCGGCGGATACAAGGTGAAAATGAAGTATTCTTCATCATTACAGAAAGCTTGTGACAACATCTCGAACATATCTGCGGTATGAATTGTAAATATTCTTGGTTGTTTTTAACCAATCTCAAGAAGCAATACACTTCTGGAAATTTAGTTCCTCTTTTGTAGTAGTCTTATTTCTAGAACATACTGCTAGAATGTTGATTTCACTTTCCGAAAGAAGTACTCACAAGGGTGAAGATAAAAACAACGATCTTTTACATGTCAACTTTATTACCCAACACCCATTGACATTGATCAATTTGTTACGGAGCAACAACATGCAAAAATCCAACACTTAGAAATTTTATAGGTCTAAAAAATTTAGAAATATAAGAAGATACATCTAAAACATATTTGTTATACCTGACAGTTTTTATTGCTTATTATGTGTAATCTCTTACCATGATATTATAAAGTTTTTGGGAAGACATACTTCTCATTATGACTTTCGCATACACTTTCACGAACGTGGCTTCAAGTGCATCCAAACTTGCTCTGATGTGACTTCATTACCCTTCGGTAACTGTTTGGAATTAGGATCGCCTCCTTTGTACTTGAGACACAATCTAGAGAAATTCAACCGTCTCCAATGCATCATGTAAATAGACTCATATGTAGGGCTTACTTTATTGACATTTACACTTTATTGACAATATAACTAATGATATTGTTTAATATTTCCAATAAATTTTAATTATAGTCATCGGTGTTAGCCCTAAACCGAAAATGCACCTTACATTTTAAAAAGTAATTTCAACAAAAAAATAGATAACAAATAATGACATGCTCAAATAAAAGTGAAATTGTTGCGGATAAAATGTTCTCTTCTTATGGAAACTTCTAGACAAATATCTTCCAAAAATTATCTTCACAAATATTTGAACTTGTGACCTTGTGATCTTTAACATATAGAATGATCTCTTCTAACCAAAATTATTTTCTTTCCTTGATTTTATACTAGAGATTTTTTTATAATTTAAACTTCATGTGGCATACACATGAACTCGCATAGTCAATTCTTTCATATACCAAAAAGCGATAGCAGTTATTCAAAGAATTCATTTCAAATTTTCAAATATGTGAAGTACTCCTCCAAAAGAAAATATAAATCCCTTTCTCCTTTTATTTTAAATAAAAATTGGATTAGGGGATTTGACGGTGGGATCAAAAATAGTCAATAGAGAACTAGGTTCAAAAATCACTTTTCTTACTAGTTTTAACTCCAAGTTAATTCAATTTAGAATTAGCCACTTTTAATTTCTTATTTCACCTTTCTTTACCCATTTTATTTTTCTTAAATATAATAAAATAACTTAGAAATATTTTCTTTAATCACAATTTTGATACAATTTCCATTCACTTGATACTCACTAACATTTTCTCTATTAACTTTCATGTTTGTTTATTTATTTGTTCACTTTCACCTTTCGACTTTGCTTATTTCTTTGTTCACTTTCCCTTTCTATCTCTTGCCTCTTTCTTCGTTCACTTTCACCTTTGTCTCTACCTACTTCCACACAATGATGTTGATTCTTTTCTTTATGCTACAACACTATTTCTCATCTGATCTTTTCCAGGTAATTGGTTCTCCTTACTTCAACATAGATTCCACTTGCCTATTTCCTTTTAATTCAAAGATGCACCAAGCTATCCACACGTTTTCGGTCATATATATTTTTCACAATTCCATAGAAGGATTGGTCAAAAGGAAACCCGGAAGACCACAAAACAAGTGGCTCAACAAAAGCGACAAAACGGATAAACCTTTGCTGCGATACCCTTTGTAAGACACGAGATTGGAAACTAAAATCAATTATATTTAATATTGATCTCTAAGAAAGATGTACATGATGTACATAAAAATACATACAAGAAACCATTGAATCATTTTCGGGTTTTTCTTGGACTCTAATAACAAATCACCTAAAACAAACTAACCCGACCTTAATCACAAGTATTAGTTGTCTAAAAATTTATAAAATGATTATAACTTCCTTAGAAATTGTTATGCAACCAACTCACAAAATATAAATATAGATCAACGACTTAAAAATTTTCCACTTCGAGGGGGAAAACTCCTTTACATTACATAAATGAACAATTCTTGGATGATTAAAATGACAAACCTCCTTGCTATATATATTCTAAGGGGTCACAATATAATCGAGCCGACATAACAATAATAATGTAAGGGAAAAAACAATAGCAATAATGGGCCTCCGCAGGGAAGAATAATAACAATATGGGGGACTACGCCGTTACCAACGATAAAAATAAGGGGCTACACTAACAATAAAAATAAGGGGATACACTAGTATTATAGGGACCTAACATGCCCCTCTCCCCTTCAAAAGACGCTTTCCTCAATTTTTGAGTAGTTCTGGACGCTTTTGTATAAATTCTCATCCTCCCATGTGGAATCTTCAACGGGTAAGTTCTTCCACTTGATGAGATGCTACGAAATTGATCGATTTCGTAGGTGTCGAGTTTTTTGTTGCAGCGCGAGTTCCAATATGATTTTTCCTTCCTCGTCGAGTTTTGTCCAATATTGTTTGATGCAGGGAGCTTGTCACCTATAACATATTTAAGCATGAAACATGGAAAACTTCAGGTGCACTCGGAGAAGATGCGAGAGCTCCAATTTTTATGCCACCGTACCAATCTTTTGCAACACCTTGCAAGGAACCATAATACTTTGGTGATAATTTATTATCCTTCTTATCTTTCTTGAGGGACATTTGTTTGTATGGTTGTAGCCGTAAAAAATACCGGTCACATATGTCAAAACTTCTTTCGTTGCGATGTAAATGTCCATTGTTTCATTCGATTACGCACAAAGTGAGGTTATCCTTTAAAGAGTTGGAGAACTTGTTATTGATGCTTGATGTGATATTCCACTACTTGAACCTTATAATTTTCTCTTAAAGATGATGTTAGGGACGGTGGATGATATCCATAAATTTCCATAAATGGGATCATTTTTTGTAGTATGGAAGGAAGTGTTATACCACCATTCAATTAGAGGTAACCACTTAACCCATTGTGTTTGTTTATCGGATACAAAGAAATTAGAATATACTTATAAACATTTGTTCACTATCTCGAGTTTTCCCATCATATTGACGATGATAAGATGAGCTGCGAGCTAATTGAGTACCCGGAGACAAGAAAATAGTTCCATCCAAAAATTTCCCGGTGAAAATGGGATCTCTATCACTTTTTAATCTTTGGGTTTCCATGTAGCTTTTGAATTGTTTCCATAAATTTAGTAGAAATTGTATTAGATTTAAATGGGTGAGATAATGCATAAAAGTGTGAATGCTTGGTAAGTCTATCGCTACCACCATGATGACACTATTTCCTTCGAGACTTGGGTAAATATGTGATAAAATTCATTGAAACCTCCTCCCAACGTTGAATTGGAATGGATAAAGTTTATGAGACCCAGGTGTTAATTTTCTAGCTTTATTTTGTTGGAAAACCAAACTTGTTACACAAAATTTGAATATTTGATTGAATTCCATCCCAAAAAAATTCCTTCTTAACCTGTGGTAAGTTTTTAAAAACAACAGGTTCCCTCCTAAGGGAAAGGTGTGCAATTCAGCAAATATTTTTTTTGAGTTGGGAATTCTTACAAAGATATAAGTGATATTTGTACCATAATGAATCATTTTCCAGCTAAATATATCATATGTCTTGGGATCTTGCTACAAATTTTGAATGAGTTCCCATACTTCTTCATCATTCTTCCATTCATCCCTTGCTTTAGTTATCCAATGTTGTTTGGATAATAGAAATGGCACAAAGCAATGCTTCCACATCCGAGTGCATACGCAACGACATTTTTCTTCCATTTTGTAGATGATTTCAAAGTCATAACCCAACATATTTGTGACCCATTTTTTTACTAACTCTTGAAGATAATCTTTGTTCTAAAAATTATTTAAGACTATCATGATCTGGTTTTTACCTTAAAGTTTCTTCACATTAGGTAAGGTCACCATTGCTTAAGTGAATGTAGTATTGCCAACATTTCCTTCTCATAAATAGGTTTGTGTAAATACTTTTATTTGATTGGACGTATTTCAAAATAAATGGGTCTTCCTTCTTGCATTAAACAACACCAATTCCATTCCTAAGGCATCACATTTTACAAAATAGGTTTTGTGAGAAGTTTAGCATAGCTAAGACCGGTGCTTGGCACATTGCCTCTTTAAGATGTTCAAAGGCCTTAGTTGTTTCTGGGTCCAAGAAAATTCATCTTTCTTCGGTAATGTTGTTAGAGGTGCGCAATTCTCTCATAATTCTTAACAAACTTGTGATAATACCACTGTTAACCTTAGAAATCTCCACGGATGCTTTACGGTTTTGGGGATTTTCCATTCCTTAACGGCTTTACTTTTAGGGTCTACCTTAACACCCTCATGAGATACAATATGACCCGGATAATCCACCTCATGCTCCAAAGAAAAATTTGGAGGTTTTTGCATATAATTAATTATCCTCCAATAGTTTCAACATACTGTCAACATGTTGAACATGATCCTTCAGAACTGCTTGTAGATTAGTATACCATCAAAAATTACTAACAATTTTTTTTTGAGGAAGGGTTTGACAATGGAATTCATCTGACAGAAATGTAGACGGTGCATTGGTAAGGCCCAAAGGGCTTGTGACCAAAAAATTCATAATGACCCTAATGAGTTCTAAATGTTGTTTTCGGAAGGTCTTCATTCTTCATTCTTATTTGATGATATCACGAACAAAGATCCAATTTGGTGAAGTAAATTGATCCATATAATTCATCAATGACATGAATGGAGAATTTATCTTTAATAGTGAGCTTGTTGAGCTCCCTATAATCCATACACATGCACCATGATCCATCCTTCTTGTGCACCAATACTACGGAAGACGAGAGAAATAAATTTGACTAGGTTGGACTATATCGGCCTCTAGGATTTACACGGCCATACGTTCAATTTCACTCTTTCAGTCATGAGGATATATGTAAGGCATAATGTTGGGATGAAAACTTCTGGAATCAAATGAATAGCATGATCATGATCACGAATAGGTGGGAGGCCTCTTGAGGAATCTCAAATACCTTGGAATGATTGTCTAAGACTTTTTGGAGATATGTATAAATAGATGATTTCGATGTTTGAAAATCTAGTGAGCATAATTGTGCAATTTCACCCCATTTATCTTTCTTTAGAAGCTTTGTGCATGCCATTAGAGCTGATAATATTTCCTAGCTTCCCGGCGATACCCATTAATTCAACTTCATTTTCCTTCCCAAAAAAGTTCGAAAAATTCTTGAAAATTAAAAGCTATTGTATGCAAAGATTGTAACCATTGGATTCCCGAGTACAACATCAACACCACCCATTGGAATGGAAATCATTGGACTATTCAATAAATATTCTCAAATAGATATCTTGATATTATGGCAATTTCTAGAGAAATTTATAGTTCCTCCATTTGCAATCATATCTTAAAACATTACGAAATCTTTGGATATAGGAAGAAACTCAATTCCTTGGCTATCTTACAATGAATAAAATTATGGGTAATACTCAAATCAATCAGCACTATTACCTTTATTCTTGATATGTCCTTCTATCTTGAGATTTTGAGGAGTGGTAATTCCTACCAATGCATTACAAGATATGGTCGGATTCATTTTCTTCTTTCTCGGGGGTTGGTTCCTGGTGTATATCCTCTTCTTTTGATGTTTCTTGTTCCTTTTTCTTCCTCCTCTTAACAATCTATGTAAAATAAGTTCTTCTCGGCCACCTTATGACCTTTAGTGTATTTTCTATCTGAAAGCTGTAACAAATTCCTTTTTCTCTTTTTTCATCCAATTGTTGTGGTTTCACTCCTTGTAGGTTTTGGAAGGATAGGAACAACAACACTTCTATACTTATAGTTGTGAGTGGTAGAATTACTTGTTGCCATATTTTTTGCTTTAAACTTTTCTTGCCAACCCTAAATGCCTTCTCCAATGAATCGAAGTTCCCAAAGGTGAACCTCATGTTGGATTTTATCCTTTAAGGTCCCTATGAAGACATCAATCCCTGTTCCTTTGGAATATCATTTATCTCGATATTCGAAGTTTTGGGTACTCAATGTGCTTCACCATTGAACCCTTTTGTTTGAGAGATATATCAATTTGCTAAAGAAGGTGTTTCTTTTTTTGTATCCTCATAATGTGCTAGCATTTCCTCCATGAAAATTGACCTAGTGACAAGTTTTTTATGAGAATAAATCCATCGAAATGATACAAGCTGATTGGGTTCTAAATACAAAGTTGCGATGCATACCTTTTTTGTGTGTTGCACATTATACGGATCAAAACATTTCTCCATTTGTAATATCCATGTTACCGAATCCTTGCCATAAAAATTCCTCATATCGATCTTTGGAATATGGTGGATCTTCAATCCAACATTAGAGTCTATGAAATCATGATTAGCATACTTTTTATTCTCATCGTAAAGTTTCATATAATACCTTTTTCTTCATTAGGAAGTTTTTTATTGTAGCAATTGTTTCGGACAACTTCCATATCCGATTTTAAACCATTCTTCAAATATTCCATGTTTCTACCCAGTTTTCTTCTTCTCATCCATATTCATTCATACCATTCACTAAAACATCCATCTTAGGTCCTTTTCATCCATCTTAACTTTCCATTTTCATTTTGGCTACACTCTTTGTAGGGCAAAATTTACATTGCAATTTGGTCTCGTAAATTAGATATATCATGTTTCATTATCTCTCACTCTTCATCGTCATAGTAGAGGTTTATGAGGAATTAATGAGTGTAGAATTATTTTGTTTTTGGAGGAATATTAGAACCAAATACTAATATCTGAAAACTTTAATGTTCCCTTTGAATCACTTATAACTAATTTTCAGCAGAGGAAGCATACCAAAATTTAAAAAAAATACATACCTTTTTCTCTCTTTGTAGGAGCTCGATATTGAATATGTTAGCATCTATGTAATTTTGGATCTCCAAGCTCTGAAATTAAATATTGTGGTATCCTTACAAGTCTTCTTTCTAACCCTGCAAATCCGGAACCAAGATTGAAATATTCAATAAATATTAATGCTAAATCTCCCATGATATTGATTATATATTAGTTCGATGGCACGAACTTGTACATAGTGCCACATGTCAACACATTTCTGCCTTCAATCTTGAAATTTTTGCAATAAAAATGAAAGTCTAGTCACGAATTTAATCCACTTTTTATAAAATTCAAATGCGATGCTAAAACAAAATTTATGATGATTTTCCCTAGGTCACATTTGAGGCCAGATTTTGGAGCCTACAAAAACCCTAACTTCCCCGGATCATATCTGCGAAACTATAGCGAACCAAGATATTAAATTTGTACAAGAAATTCTAGCCAAGATTTAGGCTCCATTGGTCATCTGTAAACACGAAGCCTTGGCAGAAAACAAGTTATAGCGAAAATTCACGATGCTTTGTTTGAAGAATCAAAACCCCTAGAATCCAAAGCTACGATACCAAATGCTATGCAACCAAATCATAAAATGAGAAGAAAATATAGATCAATGACTTAAGTATCCACTTCGAAGAGACCTCCTTTACATTACATAAATGAAAAAATTCTTGAATGATTAAAATGACAAAACCTCCTTTCTATATATAGGAGTCTAAGGGGTCAAAATATAATCGGAGAGTGACATAGCAATAATAATGTAAGGGCACAACAATAACAATAGTGGGCTTCTATAGAGCACGATAATAACATTATGGGTCTACATGGGCACACCAATAATAATAAGAGGGCTACACTAACAATAACAATAAGGGGATACACTAGTATTGTAGGATCTAACGAAATACAATTGGCACAAAATTCTATAGGATTCCATGGCTTTTACCCGGTTCACATCTATATAAAAATTTAAAACATATGTAGAGACATATGTGCCAATCACCATATTTGGGGCATGTTTAGATATTTAACCTTTCCAACTTCATGCTTGTTTGAACCATGTGAAAAGATATGAGTACTTTAACATCACATGAAATTTTGCCCACAAGGAATAATATTTAAAATCCTCTCAACACTTTACATCACCTCAATATAAACATATGTATACATATGTGCATTTGTGAAGTGGGTTCATAAGATTATCAGCATTTTTTTTACAACATATGAAATACATTTAAACCCATATATAAAATCATTTGTGTATTCATATTTTAAAATAATAAAACTTAAAAATCCCATTTGAGCTCAAAATCACGGGCTGAAAAATAAATAGCCTCCCACATCCATTTGAACCACTAACCATTTGAGAAAAAATTAATCTTAGTATCATAGATTCATTTAACCGCTAAACTTACTATATGATGCAAATCCACCAACATTAAAAAAGATCTTATGCAATGAGTTTCTCTTATGCAATGGGTTTCATATATATATATATATATATATATATATATATATATATATATAATTAATTAGTTAAAGCATTTTAAATAAAATTAAATTCTCTCTCTAGGGAAATAGTGTCACACATACATACTTCAGCCCTCTAAGGCCCAAAATTAATCAAATTCTGCCACTTAACTCTATGATCAAATTGAATTATCCAATGTTAAGCTTTTCTTGGCATATGCACATTGATTATGCAATGAATTTATATCATTCTTAAAATCGGGAAGTTTTTTCAAACACTTAATGAAAATCACGTAATACTTCATTTATGTTACAAATTTGGTCCAATCTAACCTAAAAAACCATTAAACAACGACCCACCATTTCATGTAAACCTTCCGGATACCCGATGTAGAACCTAATTTTGAATTTAGAGAAATTTCCATTGTTCCCACTATTGTGAATTTTGTCGAACAAATTATGGACAACCTCTAAGCGCAAGGAATTTCACACCTTGTTCCAATGCGGCGTACTTGAGACCCATTGTTGTAACTAGCACATGATACCAATGCAACGTATACTAGGCTACTAGCTGGGTACCACCACTCAGTAGTCATTCATAAATATTATTAATTTATTTGCGAGAAACGTATATCTTTGAATCACATATAGAATTTTAACTTGAAAAATAAAATTAATATAAAATGCGGTATTCATGGAAATTATTATTATTGTAAATATCATATAAATGTAATTTAAGTATAACGGGAGAAATAATTGTCATCGAAAACATATTTAAATCACATTAATTAAACATTACATTCACCCATATACTGACCATACACATAATTATACCAATCCATGCTAGGATCTACAACCCAAAAGCACATAAATGACACATGGTCACACATAAGTACGCAAATAACCATTTAGGGTTCATTTCAAGAACAAAAAAACACACATAAAAATATGCATAATAATTATAATCACACACTAATACACTTATTTTCATAAATGGTGCATTTAAGTTAGGGCTCTATAAGTTCTTCCCAACCATGGGCATGGTGCTTCATAAGCTCAACCACCGGTCACCCCCAAGTTGGGACAACTAATACATAGGAAAAAATCACAAAACCAAATAAAAACCTTGGTTGAGGAACCAACAGTAGCCTCGGTCTCCAACCATAAGCTCACATCCTTGGTGACACCTAATTGGCACAACTCGAGTCCCTCGGTCATGCCCACCTTCCAAGGGGGAAACTCACAATAATCCGGGATGGTATTAGCCAAAATATCCCGGAAGATTTGTTATTGTTAGAGTGTCCAAGTACCAACAACCAAGCTTAATTAACCCCATGTCAGGTGCTAGAGCCCTGGCCGGGCTGGGACTCACCAACTATCTTTAAATGAGCTCCCATCGAGAAATCCATTTACCAAGCCATAAATATGGGGCCAACAAACCATAAAGCCACTAGGACCACTGGGATTCATTAAAAATAGAAAACTGACTCTAAAACCACCATAGCCGAGTTCCAGGTCAACCTAGGACCTCACTAGTTCTCCAAATTAGCAAACTCGGTTCGGTGAGTCTATCCTGAAAAAATAGCCATAATAATAATCATAGCCATAATTACTAAATGAATGCCCCTCTTCATGAAGAACATTCTCCCTTTATAAATTCATGGCCTTTCTGCGGCCATGGCACTCCTTGAGGCGTGTGGGTTGTAGGGTGTACCATTTTCACTAAAACCCAATTGTTGCATTTTTTTTTCGGAGTTGTGTCCCCCACACTCTTTCTATGGAGTGGGCTCTATAGCTAGCCTTATTTATTATTATTATTATTTAATTATCATAATTAAAATTAGGCTCTTCAACCACTTTAGCCATTAAGGCAAATAAATATCGTCACATTAGCCCCATGATCTATCTAATATAGCTACATGTGCACATACCTCACAACATAAACTCTGACTCAAAAACCTAATAATTCAAAGCATACAACTCACCAGCCTAAGTGTTATTGTACATTATTTACATATTTTCTTTGGCCTTATCATGTAATACTTGACATTAGCCTAATATGGAGATACTTATAAAGATACCCAAACCTAAATATCCATATATACATATACAATACATGGGTCAAGAAGGGGTATTACACCTTAGATTCAATGTAATAATCTTCAAAGTTGTGTTGCCGGTCATAATAATATCATCCACATATAGTGAAATATTAAGAATTTTATTATCCTCATGATAAATTCATATACTAGGTTGAATCTCATTATAAAAAATACACAATTGAAAAACAAAATTATGGATCCTCTTACACCAAACACAAGGTGCCTAATTTAGCCCATAAACAAATTTCTTAAGTTAATGGACCAATGGTGTTGTACCTTCTTGAAAAAATCTTAAGGGTTTCTAAATAGAAATTGATTCTTGAATATCATTATGAAGGAAATCACTTTTGACATTCATTCGATGAATCTCCCATCCATATGAAAAAACTATGGATATAATCAAATGGATAAAATTTAATCTTTGCAGTTAGAGCAAATGTTTCATTGTAGTCAATACCTTAATTTTTTGTGAGAAATTGCTTGTGCAACAAGCCTAGCCTTATGCTTATTGGTTTGTCCTTGAACTATATTTTAGTCTTGTATATCCATTTACAACCAACAATATTCTTCCCCTTGGGTAAAGGAACAAATTCCCTCATCCAAATTTTTATGAGGGTCTCATGCTTGTGAATGCCATAACTACTTCACATTCAAAGGATTTCTTTTTTAATTATTAGTGGATCCATATTTATTTGTGTCGATATTTATTGAGAGTCTCTACTATGTTATTCACCAAACTTGTCATTATAGAAAGAGTTCTTTGAGAAACACTTGTAGAAGAGAATCATCACCAAAGTATGGAAGAGAGGGATCCATCAAAACTATTTGAATTTATTTTGTAGAAAATATTAGGAAATATATTGGTGGATTGTGACTTCATCAAATACCAAATCCCTTCATTCTATCACTTTTGTGAGTGGGTATCATATAGATGATATATGCCTTATAAATTTCATTATAAAGCTACCATAATACAATAATGACTTTTGGGTTCCAATTTGTATTGATTTTCCTCAAGATTATCAGCTTTGTGTACTTGATGAAAAATTATAAAATGAAACATTGAGTTTGGAACCATAGAATTTCTTATATGGAGTCATACCTCAAATGACGAAGTGAGAACCTGGTTGATGATATGAGTTGCATAGAAAACTACATCTCCTAAATTTTGTCTCCATTTTCTTTCCTTTAAGTATACATTGAGCCATTTATAGAATAGACGTATTGCCCAGAATTACGACACATCTTCATGTGAAAGAGTCACCAAGAGATCTTGTGATATTTGAGAATTTTTAGAAGGCTTGTTACTAATATATCTTCTCTACAACCAATCTTGAGGCACTTGATTTTTGTGTTACTTAATTCTCCATTAATAGTTTTAAATCTTGGATTTAACAATATATATCAAAGCAAGATGCGAAAAATTATTATTAAAATGTAATATCCCAAATTGGGGAAATGCTACAACAATGAGAATATCTCAAGATATTCTAAAGTTAGAACCAACAATATGCAAACACAACAATGGAGTAGCGGTGACACTCAACTCATAGAAATGTGAGAAAGATCCATAGCTATCTTATTAGAAATAGCAGCAACAAATGAATACAAAACCTTGAGGAAAATGTCACTCAAGATAGGCAATGATCTGACCTCAAGATACATGGACATAAATCATAATAAAACAACTGCTACACAAGTATGCCCAAGCTATGACAACGCAATTTTATAAGAGCAAGCTGCATGCTAACATATGTAAAATACATAGATGTACAAATATATGGCTCATACAACATTGGGAGTGAAGATCTCGGCTCCCAAGGCTACCTCATGTCAATCCTGGAAGGATTGGCTATAAAATACAAAATCTGCAAAATGTTGGAGTTGTTGGGTGGCAGTGCAACTCGGAAATAGAGCTGGATGGAGATGGCCGTAGATGATGCCCAAACTGAATATTCCTCCTCCAATGGATCTTTCAAGTGAAAGGCTGATCCCCTCACCAAAGTCTCAACGAGTACAACAATGCGCAAGAGCTTCTTCGCAAATGCTTCACTAAAAATAATGTAGTCCTTTGGATGAAAGCTATGCTTTGTGGGGGCAAGGAATGAGTTGGCTTTGACGCCAAAGTCTGCAATAAGCTGCGAATGCCTCCAAACTAATCTCCCACGGGGAAGAGAGACTCTCCCTTTGAAAAATAGTTGATGGAGGTGGTGTAGTGAACCTCATTGCAACACCACTGCAACACAACATTATTATAGCTGTGGCTCTTATTTGTCTTGGAGGAGGATGTGGCCTCAACCACCGGATGTGAGGAAAATCGGTGCAATCCCTCAGAGGCCTCTCAAGAAGGAGAGGAAATCTGGCTTAGCAGGAATCCCTCGTGCTATGCAACACTGCAACTTAGCGAAGCAGTGGAAATTCTTGAAAGTACGAATAGACCATAAAATCAATAATCCATAGCATGAGAAATAATGGCACGCACCTCCTTTTAAACAAGTGAAGGCCCCCTCTCCATGGGTCCCACTCCTTTTAGGTTTCCCCCACCAATAACCCTCTTCCCATTCATACTATATTGTTTCTCAAAGTGTTCTCCACCTCTTATCCCGAGTGTTGTTGACTTGGTCAAACTTGACCTTGTCCACTTGCAAATGACCTTTGTTCACACATGAGGGTGTGAAAACCGGCTCAATGATGATCCTTCATACTATGAGGGATTTTATTGAGATTATCATTATGCATGAATATCCTCACCCATTTATTCTCCTCCTAGGTGAAATCGGTAAAAATTAATATTCCAAATTATTGTAGGAAAATTTTGGAATATTACATAAAATCAAGGAATTACTTAGCTCCCTTATAACATTGAGTAGAGATAGGTTTGCAAGTGTCACTATATGAACCACTTTGCAAGATGTTTGAGAGAGGCCAGTATCTCTTCAACAAAGGTTTCTTGATGATGTTAGAGCAGTATATAACATTCACACACCATTATGTGGTTCAATTTAAAAATGTCTTCAGCCATCCACAAAAGTAGTATGTTATAAGGATCAAATTATATGACCAAAACATTGATTCCAAAAACGATCTGGTTACATTGATATATGTGTCTATTTTGAAATAGGACTAGAATTTTAAGTTAATTATCAATAATTAATAGTTGAATGGCATGGATTTAACCTCTACAAAATATTCACGAAATATTTTTGGTGAAAAGTAGTGAGGGTAGAACGTTGAGATTTATCTCAAAGGTAGTTATTATGCCTTTTTTTTTTTATTTTCAATTTAATTAAAAAAGTTAAAAAAAAAAATTAAATTAAAATAATATATATATATATATATATATATATATATATATATATATATATATATATATATATATATATATACCATGAAATAGTCATGGTTTTTTGGGCATGTGGTATTGGTAAGCCATGGTATTGTAACAATATATATTTATAGGTTAAGAATTTCCATGGTAAAGTGGAGGTGAATCTCCATGGTTAAGAATATTGTTGCATGTTCTTTTTAAATGTATATATGTTTAACTATTATAATAATTATTTTTGTACTTTATGATAATAATAATAATAATAATAATAATAAAGTAGTTATAATTTAGTTTATTTTTATGGTTTTTTTAATCTTAGCAATGTGAGATGTATCACGAGGTAAGTGTTTTTATGCATATCATGGGTTGATACCCATCGACGTTTACTAGCCATTTAATTTATACAACTATGCTAGTTTAGTTCTTGTTTGCCACCATAACAACAAATCCTTTTTGCATTGAAGGAGAAATAGGATTTTGTGATGAATGAGAACTACTATTCATCAACTTGCATGTATTCTTCGGTTCATCACGGTATATGTAAGAACTCACTTTAAATCCATCACCAATGTCTTTTGTTAATCATTGATCAAGCCAAATTTCACCTTATTATTGGTGTGAGTGATGTCGTAAATAAAAGAGAATATTAGGCGATTCTCCCAAGACAAGGAATTCCATAGATTTGTTAGTGTCAATGAGAAAAATAGTACATATTGAAATATAAAGAGTTGAATTATCACTAATAATAACCTTCTTACCACTATGCAAATGCCCATAACCAAAGGGGAGGTGATGTTCCATCATATGCCCTGTAGCTCCAAAGTTAGTGATTCATTCATATGAAGTGGAGGAAAACCATATGCGAGTGCACAACCATGTGCATTGTAATATGTGGTTCCAATTAGATAACTACAATACCTTCATAAGATAAAAAAAAAAAAATGTAGTTTACAATTTTAAAACCCATAAACCCCCTACAAAGTAGTGTTCCAAGAAAACCCAAATTCTATGCCATAATATATGATGTTGCTAGCCAATTGTTTTCAAATTATCCAAGAAAATTGAGAAAGTAGGGATCACACTTTCCTTTGATACCATATTGAGATTCATGAATGGAAGTAAATAATTGAGTAGGCGAAACATGTTGGGTGTGGAGCCTTATTATCTTGTTTATTTTGTATCACGATATTTGAATGTTGTACCTTAATGGGCGGCAACGCCGCAGTGTATTTTGGGGGTCCGGGGGGGGGGGGCGCAACTTTATGGAACCCCCCCCCGCGGCGGGGGTTTCGAGAAATGACGCCCTCGAAGCTAAGCATAAAATTGCCTTGTAAAAGTATAATAATTTCTAGTCAATGCAGGCCGTTCATTAGGCGAGATGATTTGACAGTAGAGATTATGTTTAGTTTAAGTTTTTTTTCCCTAGAGGAAACCCCTCTCTTGTATGAGGAGTATTGTATTGCGAGTTTGTGTATTGTATGTGTATTATCGAGCGAGAAATAGATAGGGAGAGCGCGAGAGAGAATAGAGGATATTACAACGAATTTGTTGTAGGTTGTGTCTCTTCATTCGACGGATAATAGAAAGGAAGGACTCGTATTTGTTCGGGGTGGACGTAGCTCAGGCGGGTGAACCACGTATATATGTGTCTCTACGGTTTTATGTGTTTTGTGTGCTTGTGTTTTTCGCATATTTTATGTGTTTCATTGCTCTGTAATATATAATTTTCTAACAATTTGGACGACCGAAACTTTCGAGGATGCGGTGGAAGATTATGCATCGAGAAAGATGCGTACCTACCATTAAGGAGAAAAAAAGAAGCGGCGACTATGATAGACGCGAGGAATGGGATATTCTTGATAGAAAGGAACTCAAAACAATACGATTTGTGCCTCGTGGTGTCGGTAGCCTCCAATATTTCTAAGGAAACAACAACAAAGGGTTTGATTAAGGCATTGGCGAAAGTATATGAAAAACCCTCGGCCTCAAACAAGGTATTTCTTATGAAAAATTTATTTAATATGAAGATGTCGGAAGGTGGATCTGTTGTAGACCATTTAAATGATTTTAATACAATTACCATTTACTTAAGTTGCAGCAAGGGTAAACTTTGATGATGAAGTTAGAATAACATTTACTGTGCTCATTGCCCGAGAGAAAATTTCCGGAATGGTTTAGTTATGGCCATTAGTAACTCTTTCTCTAGATCTAGTACTTTAAAGTTTGATGATGTTGTCGGTGCTATCCTTAGCGAGGAAATGCAACGGAAAAGCTACGGTGAGACATCGGGTAATGCTTTGAGTGTAGAGTCTAGGGGAAGAAGGTGGAGAAAAAGAGGAAAGAGCTCGGGATATCGGAGTAAATCAAGAAATGTAGATCTAGTCTAGATCGGGGATAGTGTGTGGAAATGCGGAAAGAAAGGACACCTAAAGAAAAGTTTGTAGATCTCGGAAGGGAAAAGAGACACACAGAAAAAATCATGAAGCAAATGTGACGGAGTGATGTGTTACAAGATGCTTTGATTCTTTCTTACCAAAATGTGCGATTCTTGGGTTGTAGATTCGAGGCCTCATTTCATGCCACACACGATAAGAAATATTTTTCATGACTATGTTAGAAGATTTTGGACAAGTACGTTTGGGTGATAAACCTGTAAAATTGTTGGAATGGGTAAGGTTCTTGTAAAACGAATGGAAACCAATGGCTATTAAAGGAGGTAGGCATGTTCCAAATGCGAAGAAAAATCTAATTTCAACGGGGCAATTAGGTAGTGAAGGTTGTGTGACAAATTTCACGAGATAAAACTTTGAAGGAATCACAGAAGGAGCCTGGTAATAACAAAAGGTGAAAAGGTTGGTACATTGTATTTATGCAATGGTATTTCTAACTACGTGTGCTTTAACTTCAAAGGAAGCGGATACGGCATTATGGCATCATGACTCGGACACATGGTGAGAAGGGGATGGAATTCTTCTCCCAAAGAAATTTGTTGTTGGATTTGAAAAGTGTTGATCTGGATTTATGTGAGAATTGCATTTATGGAAAACGAGAAGAAGAGGCAGTTTCTCGAGTTGGAAATAAAGAAAGAGCGAAAATTAGACCTTGTCCATATAGATGTATGGGGACACCTTTCCGGTATCGTATCTTGGTGGCTCTCATTATTATGTTACCTTTGATGATGCAGGCGGAAAAACTTGATTTATTGTATTCGGGGGAATAAATTTGATGTATTTGATACTTTCAAGAAATGGAAAGCTTTGGTTGAGATTGAGACGGAAAAGAAGTTGAAGTGTCTCGGATCGGAAAAATGGAGGTGAATATTACAACAAAGATTTTGATAAGAATCTTGTTCGAGCATGGAATTCACGGAGAGAAGGCAGTTCGAGAACACACAAGAAAATGGTGTGTCAAAAAGGATGAACGGAACAATCATGGAGAGTGCAAGGTGCATGAGATTGCATGCAAGATTTCCTTTACAATTTTGGATGTTGTAGATCTTGCTATTTTGTTTATCTAATAAAAGAGGCCTTCAAGTTCCTTGGATGGTGGTATTTCGGAGGAAGCATGGACGGAGGTAAAAAGGTAAACTACTCTTTTAAAGCCCTTTTGGTTGTGAGGCCTTTGTCCATATTAATAAAGAAAATAGAACAAAGATTGAGGCAAAATCAAAAGAAATATACCTTTGTTGGATATGGTGTTAATGATTTTGGTTATCGCTTATATGATTATGAAAATCATAAAATCATTAGGAGAAGCGGAGGAATGTAATATTCAATGAAAAGGTATTGTATAAGAATAAGTTGCGGGAAAAAAACGGGGAAAACGAAAACAAAGAATACATAGTTCTTGATGAGATCACGAAAAAGGTAAAGGTGCACGAAAAATAATAATAATCAAGAGCCACAACAACAACAAGCACCTCAAACACACAGAAAGTAGTGTTAGAAGATCTACCAAGGGATAAGTAGACCCCACACAGACGATACTCTCCTTCATTATATTATTTATTGTTGGCGATTCGTGGAACCTGAATGTTATGAAGAAGAAATGCAGGTTGAAAGCAGGAAGAAGTGGGAGCTAGCCATGGAAAAAGAGATGGACTCCTTAATGCATAACCAGACTTGGGACTTAGTTAGGTTGCCTGCAGGTAAAACTACATTGCAGAATAAATGGGTTTACAGGCTAAAGGAAGAAGATGGAGGAAAACAGAGGTACAAAGCTAGACTTGTGGTGAAGGGGTTTGCACAAAAGAAAGGTATTGATTTTGATGAAATATTTTCTCCCGTTGTTAAGATGAATTCAATCAGAACTATCTTAAGTCTTGTAGCAGCGGAAGATTTACATCTTGAACAGTTAGATGTAAAGACAACATTTCTCCATGGAGATTTGGAGGAAGAGATATACATGCAACAACCAGAAGGATATGAGGTAAAAGGGAAAGAAAAATTGGTGTGCAGGTTAAAGAAGAGCTTATATGGCTTAAAAAAGGCTCCAAGGCAGTGGTATCTAAAATTTGACAAGTTTATGTCTGAACAAGGTTATACTAGATGTCACTCTGATCATTGTGTTTATCTGAAAAAGCAAAATGATGGCAGCTATATTATACTGTTATTGTATGTAGATGACATGCTTGTTGCAGGGTCTAACATGCAGGAAATAAATGTGCTCAAAAGAAAATTGGCAAATTCATTTGCAATGAAGGATTTGGGAGCCGCAAAACAAATCCTTGGTATGAGGATAACTAGAGACAGGAAAAATCACAAATTAACACTATCTCAGAATGAGTACATAGAAAAGGTGTTGAAAAGATTTAATATGCAGAATGCAAAACCAGTTAGTACACCTTTTGCTAGCCATTTCAAACTTAGTAAGGAGATGTGCCCAAAGACCCAAGAAGACATGAATTATATGTCTAAAGTTCCATATGCATCAGCAGTTGGAAGTTTAATGTATGCAATGGTCTGCACAAGGCCTGATATTGCACATGCAGTGGGAGTTGTAAGCAGGTATATGAACAATCCAGGAAAAGAACATTGGATGGCAGTAAAATGGATTCTCAGATATTTGAGAGGTACTACAAATCAAGCATTATGCTTTGGTGGTTCAAACATTGCTCTACAGGGATATGTTGATGCAGATATGGCAGGTGACAGAGATAACAGGAGGAGCACTACAGGATATGTATTTACTGTAGGTGGAACAACTGTCAGTTGGGTTTCAAAAATCCAAAGTGTTGTTGCACTTTCAACAACAAAAGCAGAGTATGTTGTTGCTACAGAGGCTAGTAAAGAAATGATTTGGTTACAAAGGTTTATGGGTGAATTGGGTAAGAAGCATGATATGGGCACGTTATACAGTGATAGCCAAAGTGCCATTCATCTTGCAAAGAACTCAGCATTTCATTCCAGGACTAAACACATACATCTCAAGTACCATTTCATACAATCAGTATTGGAAGATGGAGAGTTGAAGCTGGAAAAGATACACACTAGCCAGAATCCTGCAGATATGCTAACAAAAGTTGTAACCAGGGAGAAACTGAGAACATGCTCAGTTTCAATTGGTCTTCAAGGATGACGATGAAGATGAGGAATAGCCATGTCCAAAGAGGAGTCATTGTCCAACAAATGAAGCAACGATGGAGTTGCTACAATCAGTCTCCAAGTGGGAGATTGTTGGGTGTGGAGCCTGATTATCTTGTTTACTTTGTATCACAGCTTTGGACCCCTGTACCTTAAAAGGGGCGGCAACGCCGCCCGAAATTTAATCGCTGCCGTGGGGGGTCCAGGGGGGGGCGGCAGCGCTTTTCGGAGCCCCCCCCTGGCGGGGGTTCGGGGGCAGCGCCCCCGAAGCTAAAAATAGATGTAAAATTGCCTTGTAAAAGTATAGTAATTTCTAGTCAATTTGGGCCGTTCATTAGGCAAATGATCTGACGGTAGAAGTTATGTTTAGATTAGGGTTTTTTGCCCTAGAAGGCAACCCCCTTGTATATATGAGGGCATTGTATTGCGGCTGTGCATGATGAGTGTATTCTCAGAGCGAGAAATAGAGAGGGAGACTGTGAGAGAGAACAGAGGATATTACAGCGGATCTGCTGTAGGTTTTGTCTCTTCATTTTTGTTGGATAATATAAAGGAAGGATTGGCTGTTCTTTGAGAGGTACCACAAATTAAGCATTATGCTTTGGTGGTTCAAACATTGCTCTACAGGGATATGTTGATGCAGATATGGCAGGTGACAGAGATAACAGGAGGAGCACTACAGGATATGTATTTACTGTAGGTGGAACAGCTGTCAGTTGGGTTTCAAAATCCAAAGTGTTGTTGCACTTTCAACAACAGAAGCCGAGTATGTTGCTGCTACAGAGGCTAGTAAAGAAATGATTTGGTTACAAAGGTTTATGGATGAATTGGGTAAGAATCATGATATGGGCACACTATACAGTGATAGCCAAAGTGCTATTCATCTTGCAAAGAACTCAGCATTTCATTCCAGGACTAAACACATACATCTCAAGTACCATTTCATACGGTCAATATTGGAAGATGGAGAGTTGAAGCTGGAAAAGATACACACTAGCCAGAATCCTGTAGATATGCTAACAAAAGTTGTAACCAGGGAGAAACTGAGAACATGCTCAGTTTCAATTGGTCTTCAAGGATGACGATGAAGATGAGAAACAGCCAGGTCCAAAGAGGAGTCATTGTCCAGCAAATGAAGCAGCGATGGAGTTTCTACAATCAGTCTCCAAGTGGGAGATTGTTGGGTGTAGAGCCTGATTATCTTGTTTACTTTGTATCACAGCATTGGACCCCTGTACCTTAAAAGGGGTGGCAACGCCGCCCGAAATTTAATCGCTGCCATGGGGGGTCCAGGGGGGGGCGGAAGCGCTTTTCAGAGCCCCCCCTTGGCGGGGGTTCGGGGGCAGCGCCCCCGAAGCTAAAAACAGATGTAAAATTGCCTTGTAAAAGTATAGTAATTTCTAGTCAATCTGGGCCGTTCATTAGGCAAATGATCTGACGGTAGAAGTTATGTTTAGATTAGGGTTTTTTGCCCTAGAAGGCAACCCCTTGTATATATGAGGGTATTGTATTGCGGCTGTGTAGCATGAGTGTATTCTCGGAGTGAGAAACAGAGAGGGAGACTGTGAGAGAGAACAAAGGATATTACAGCGGATCTGCTGTAGGTTTTGTCTCTTCATTTTTGCTGGATAATAGAAAGGAAGGACTGGCTGTTTGAGGTGGACGTAGCCCAAACTGGGTGAACCACGTATATCTGTGTCTCTCTAGTTTTATGTGTTTTGTGTGCTTGTATTTTCCGCATATTTTATGTGTTTCATTGCTCTGTAATATTTAATTTTCTAACACTTCAGAGGTTCAAACGGCCGACCTCTATACACACACGTCCAAGACTTGACTAGTCCGCCTGTCCAGAGTTTCTTACCACGTACGTGGCTTCATTTTATTGTTTGTAAAGTTTTGCATTGGGTGCTTGGGAGGCCAGCCCCGAATGGCTAGGCCCCCTCTCATGTGGCCTTGCACCCAGAAACCTGGCCTCTGCTCTAACCACAACATAAAAATCAAACTTCACGATGATCTAGTTCACATGACGGTGTTTGCAGAATAGTTTCGGTTAATGATTGTGATAACCATAGCCTCTGGCGGTTGGATAGAATGAAAGTCACATGGTGGGGATGAAGAATTTAATGCGATAATTAAGGTTAGAGCGGAACCACAACTCTCGGTTCTGACATATAACACAAAGCTCAAATAGTTAGTTACGGAGGTTACGACGGGGTCGATATGTGATCACCTTTCCACTAACACTTTAACGTTATGTTAACCATTCGACTATTTTGGAGCGCCCCCCTAAATTTTAGGGTTTTCCTTCAATTTGACTTAAGTTAACTTACTGTCTCCACATTTAGTGGAGCTTTTCTAGCTGTCACTAGGGAAAATGCATTGGAAGGTCAATTTTCGACCAATTTTGGTGAAGCAAGAGTCTACCTAGACTAATTGGAGCATTCTGGAGCCATTGGAGCAGAGAAAACAATTATTAGAGGCTCGTAAACATATGTAATTTAAAATTTTGAGCATAATGACAAAGAGGGACATGCCATTGGGAGCTGGACCAGCAGATGTAGCCTAGGAGGGGTGAACTGCTTCATCACGCCTACTATGTAAAAATTATGTGTGATTTTTTTTCTCTGTTATGCATTGTTGTTTAGTGTTTTTAAGGATTATTTACATGCTTAAAGTTCACTAAATTATCTAATTTTCATGGTTAAAATTATCATTCCTTAAGAAAACATATGGAGACAATTTTTGCATGTTTATATTACAGAAAGGACACTTAGCAAAGCAGAACTAATATGTTCCTTTCAAATCAAGTTGGTATCAGAGCTAGAGTTTTATCTCTGGTGTTTTTATGTGCAAGGATTTTTTAACTGTTTGCAAGGGTTTTCATGCTTACTAGGCTCAAGCTTAAGAGAGGAGAAGGAATATTGGTGGAAACAAGAGGTTCTCAAAGTGAGCCACAAAAAAGGAGGGCAAGATTGCCACATTCTCCACCACCTAGTTCACCTCCAAGAGAAGCAGAAGCAACATCAAGCATGCCTCCAGAGGAAGAAGAAACCCATGAAGAGGTGGATCCTAAAGAGGAAGAAAGAGTGTTCAGGAAAACATTCCTTGACATGGCTGAAATGGTGAGAGTCCTTTATCAAGAAAGGAATGAAAGACTAGAAGGAGAAGGATCCAAAATTCACAAGGAAGGTCAAGGATCATCAGGAGGTTACAATGATGAATAGAAATCAAATAAGGGAAATGGAGGAAATGGAGGCAGTGGAAACTCACCATCCTCACCCTCATCATCATCATTCTCTACTTCATCTTCAGTACACCAGTCACACAAGTCAAAGAACACTAGTAAAATTCATTTTCTAAAACTTGATGTTAAGTTTGAATTGCCAATGTTTAATGGAGAAGTCAATGCAAAAAAGCTTGATAACTGGATTGGGCAATTTGAGATGTTATAGGTCAATTTGGGCATCATTCCCAATAACCTAGTTAACTGGAAATCATCTCCAAGACCAATGAATAGGGTTTATAATCCCCTATCATTTTAGTTGCTACATGCCCTAAGACAAAGAAAAAGGCAAATCATCCATGACTTTCATCTGCAAAGGTTTCCAAGATTTGAAGTTTATAATATATCATATGAGAGCTCACCAACGCTGCCTCTAAAGGGACTAAGTGCATTGCATATGCAGGTAGCCCCATTCAAGGCTGTTCTACAAAGAACTTACTGACACTCATAGGTGCGTTGGTCACATTGGGAGAGAAATTCTCATTGTTCTGGAATCTCCACTTGAACAGTGCCTTCTAGAAGAGTTCACATGTGTCAAACTTCTAATCCACGTGTCCATTTGAAATATACAAGATTGGGAACATGTATTGCCTATTATTGGAAAGTCATTGATTGTAAAACTAACTTCAGCTCCTCTATAAATTGAGTAGAGATCTTAGTGTTTGATAAGGAATAATTTGAGTAGAGAAATGCTGGTGGAATTTCAATTGAGGAGTTGATTTGTGTAACATGCTGCTAGAGAGATCTGCATTGTGATGATGCTGGGATGCTGCTGGAGATGGTCACTTCAAATCAATCACTGGGTTGTAACCTCCCCTTCTATCCATTAATAAATATTGCTGCTTACTTTCCCACATATGTATCTGTATAAGCTCACGTTTTTCATTGTATATGGTTTATGTTTCATTGATTTAACTAAATAACTTGAATAAACATCTATATTATTGCTATATTTTGATGTTTAGTGTTCATCTTTGCAGGAAGTATTTTCAGACATCTGGCTTGGATTTGAAGCTACAGCAAGAGCGATAGAAGGAGAATAGGAAGTGCTTGGACTCCAAGTAAGTTATTTTATCTGTTCTGTGTGTCTATTTACAGTTAGGAAAAGTAGTTGCAAAGTCTTTAATTTGTTGTTCTAGATAAGCACTTGTCTAGGGAAGAATGTTTTATCCGTAATTCATAATTCCACATAACAAATTGGAGACTCTGCTGGGGATATTTACCTTCATCCTAGGTGTATTTGCCTCTATTTATCTCTGTTTATTCACCCAATAGCTTTTACTCAGAAATATTAGGCTTTTTGAAATCCAAATTTGCATTCAAAGTGTGTTAAACAACTGTATTTTTAATTGTACACTACGCCCAACACACTGTTGGACAGGACACAGTGCTTTGCATAGCACTGTCTCCCTTTCAAGGGTGCTTTGAAATGCACTATCTCCCCTTATAGACTGCGTTGACCCTAGAGACCATCCAAATTCCATTGAATTTGTCATTGCATTTTGTTTTCAGTTTGTTTTTTGCTGTGTTTCGAAAAGCCTGAAGCCTCATATTGACTAGTGAACTTATATACCTCTTCCTCCTTTGAAAAAATAGTTTTTTCAATGTTTGTTTGAAGCTTTTTTGTTGATCATTGATGAATTAATTTCGAAGTATTTTCATTGTCGCATTAGATCCATTTTCTTTTGAAAAGCAAATCGTCGTAAATTCTTTGTTTCCTGATAGGAGAAATTGTTGTTTAAATTCCTCATTTTTCCTTCAAAAGAGAAATTGTTGTTTAATTCTTCATTTCTCAAATGTAATAGGCATTTATTTTGTTGATTTGATGCACTTAGTTTCTTTTCTTCATTCAGAACATTAAGGGAACTAAAAAGAAAAATCTACATTTGCATGTAGTGGATTGTGTTTTTTGCAAAAGGAACAATTAGGAAATCTGCATTTAGTTTGTGCTCTTTGATTTGTTTGCTCTCAAATTGATTGCTTTTTCCCTCTAGTAGCTAGGATTTTCATTGAAAAACTAAAAGTGAAATATTTCTTATCATTCTTAGTTTGCATTTTAGGAATTTCCGATATATCATCGTGGTGAAAATTTGAAAGGAAAATTGTTAAACAAGATCAACTTAAAATTTCTCTCAATTTACCTAACAAAGCATTGGAACCATAACGATAACATTTAGAAGGTCTAGGCTAGAGACATGTTATGACGTCGTAAAACATATCCTTTCCCGTTAACTTGTCTACGATACATTCTGAGTGTGATACCTCACTCCCTGTACGTAAGTATATCGTAGCTCGTTCACATACTTTTGGGTATATCGGGCAGTGTTACAGTACGAAATAAAGGGGTGCTCTCACTGTGCGGTTTCACATCAGAAAATGCTAATATGGACTTGGGCCTCCACGTACCTTCGGGTATATTTGGGAGGACAACTTTTAGGTGCTTTCCATCCATAGTGAACCGAGTCGGCCGCCTTGTAAATTTTGATACACCGAACACAACATTCGGGGAGATTGCCTGCCTATACTTCTTGGTTCACTAGGAGGTATTCTATAGTTCACAGTTTCTTGGTAAACCTTTTGCCTAGCATTACCCTTTTATTTATTTATTTATTTATTTTTGGTTAAAATAAATTAGTAATTGTGGAAGAACAAAATCCTTTCCCCCGTCGTTCGTGTAGATTAGCATTGAAACCACCTTTACCACCAGAAGTTACTCCTGGTAGGCGAAGGTGATCACACTCTACCAAATCAAGTACAATTCGTACCTCTGGTGAAAAATAATCTTCCCATACACCAGAGTTAGCTCAAGTTTTTTCTACACATCTAGGTTCATCTACTGTTGTCGAAATGGAGTCCTCACAACTACCCGTGGTCACGATCCATTCAATCAGTGAGACCATAAGTTCATCCAAATCCTATCCAATCAGTGAGACCATAAGTTCAACCAGAAGTTCATCCAGATCCTATCTCTTATTTTCCAGAACATCTGAATCCCGAAGTCGAACAACCGAAATTTGTTCTTTCCTTGGTCATCACACAAATTTCTGTAGCCATTGAGTCTCCCATATCACACAGTCAACCTCTTGAAATATACTTTGGGCCTAACGGTGAAATAATTCCACTTGGTTTAATTGCAATTGAAGAAATCCAACAGGACGAGACACCTTTAACTCCAACCCATTTTAGGGAGGACCTTTACCTGTATGAGTCTTTTCCTCAATCGTCACCATTTTCTTTTGTTGATCTTGTTCCTATTCAAACTCCCATCTATCCAAAAGGCTATACATTTGGTCAAGTAACCATGCCTGAACCAACATCTTCAATTGGGCCATCTATTCCAATTACATCAACACTTGCCCTCGCTACCCCATAGATGTTTACAACTTCACCAGAGTCATATTTTAATGGTGGCCCTATGGTCCCATCATGTTACAAATCATTATCTCGAATTTTCTCTTGTGCATCTTCAAAACCATGGACTTTACCAATGTCATCGTCCGATATTCTAACTAGTAATCCTATAGTGAGTACTGAACGACTTGATTCTTTATACACATCATCAGGGCAATATCAAGCCAGTTCTTCTGGGTTTATTCCTTTAAGTAACATATCAACTAGACTCCCAGCATTTGGAGAGAAATATTTTCCATCTTATTATCCTTCTCATGTAGGGGGGCAACCTTTGGTCACCCAAGATGATATTACTCCGTCACTTTTTGGTCAGCCTAATGTCAAAATGAATGTTTGTCAATGGTAGCCCACTCTGCCAATACAACCACAAACGGTTGTACACTCGTATCATCCAGTTCAACCTGTTACACCCACATCATTTCCATTTGTTAATACATCTTTACCCCTATTACAGAATCAAAATGTTTTACAAAAGCCTTATCAAGTGGGTCCTTCAACTCAATACCCCAAATATTGGGTCCACATACTCTAAATCCTTCCGTTAATTTACAACAACCTGTATCCGGAATTATTTATTCACAAACTAGTTTACCATTTTATGGGATGTCACAGCCATAACCTGGTTATACCTATCAACCGAATCCAAGTTATCCTAATTTGGGTTATAAAATTGGTGGACAGACCCCTTGGCAACCTCATGCACAAATTCTTCATACTTAATTTCCACAAGTATCATAACCAGGTTTTGGTCAACATAATCCTCAAACATTTTCTTTTCAAAACAACTCCTATCTGGGTTATAGCAGATTCCTTATGCTAGTGCTCAAAGGCCTGTTCCTCAAGCAATTCCATCTTACCCTGGCTATGCTCAACCTGACCTTAATATACACTTTCCTTTTTTTGCAACTTTAGAGCTACCAGATTTAAATCGGCTAACCAATGATCCAATTAACTATGCTCCTTGGTGGTCGGTGATACCTCAAAAACTACCCTCGAATATTCCTAAGTTCAATGGAAACCCTGGAGAAGATCCGTCGATTCATTTCATGCCTTATCATTTATGGTGTTCATCAAACTCCCTGAATGATGATTCTATTTGACTACGTCTTTTCCAGCGTACGCTAATAGGTCCAGCTGCAAAATGGTACATTGAGTTACCTAGAGCTTCTTTTGGTAATTTCACTGCCCTAGCTACTATATTTTTGACTCACTTCCAGTTACCCATACGATATGAAACTAGAACAAAAATCTTGACCAATTTCAAACAGACTAATGCTACTCACATCTCCAATCATATTCATGAGTGGCGTCATCGTCATAGAATGGTTAAGACATTTGTTTTGGATTAGCTCCTTGCTGAGTGGTTCATTAAGTCCCTGTTACCATCTATAACTGAGAATGTGGCTAAGGGTGGCATCGTCACTCAAGAGTAGGTTATCGCTCATGCCTAATATTTAGACTTGATTTATACTCAGTTTGGCATGCTCTATGAAAGAATTCCTAACGCGCTGAGATCTAATTTTATTGTTCCTCCTCAATTAAAGGACTCTCGTGATGGAGATGGCTTGATTGGTACTACAAGAACACATCATACAACTGAATTTAATCCTGCACCTTCTTCCAAAATTAATGCCGTGTCGTTTGAAAAGGGAAAAAGTGACAAGCAACTCGAAAGTAAGAAAAAATGGAAATAAGAAAAAGAAAACTTCTAACCCACAGGAAAGATCATCTGATCAATGGTTTGGACCTAAGAAACCTCGTTATCCATGCATAATCTGTAATGAGGAACACTTTTTTCAAGATTTTCCTCACTGCACTGAAGTCTCAAAGATCATTAAGACTTCCAATGCGTCAGCTATGTTGACAAATCTGTTTCTGAATCCGGACACAAATTTGGTTACTACGGATCCAGCTTCTAGTTCCCACGTACTTTTGTTATCTATCACAAAACCTTCAATAGATATTTTGGTGTCAACGCATAATAATGATTATGGTAGTTAGGCCATTGATCAACCTACTACCTCGACTACAAATCCGTCTATAGAATCGGTACCACCTACCGCTATTTCTGAATTGACAATCAAGCCACCAAAGGGAGTAATTCACAAATCGACATATAATCGTCAAGCATAGCTACTCAAAATTATAATATAGTTGAATATTTAGCTCAATCCCCTTCAGCTATGTCTGCTCTTGAGGTATTACAAAATTTTTCCTCCCAAAAATAGGCTTTATTGTCGGCTATTGGTGGAATTGATCCGACTGATTCTAATCTTGCCGTATTTAATCATACCGGCTATGTGCCACAACTACCAGCAAAATTGGCATTCTCCATACAAGTAAATGTTCTCAATCACCTTTTTCATCATACTATTATTAATGAGGGAGCAACTACATGCATTATGTCTCTAAATTGTTGGAAGTCACTTGGCTCACCGCTCTTATCACAATCATCAACGACGTTGAAGGCTTTCGATGGACACACATATATGCCTTGTGGTATTATTAATAACCTGCATGTTGATCTAGGGGGGAAAACAGTGAATGTTGATGTCGAGGTTGTTGACGGACCCCTTGAATATAATATTCTACTTGGAAGGCCATAGGTATATGAAATGACTGCAATTGTTTCTACATATTTCAGAATGATTTCCTTTCCATATAAAGGTACTATCATAGTCATTAATGAGTTATCCTTCTTTGCCTCCACTTCGCAGGAAACTGGAATTTTTCTGTTCATTCACGCACCCCAACTAGCACTTCAAAACATTGGTGTAGGACCCTTAAAGGATTCCACTCTTATGGGAACCTTTGCATTACTGCCGCCTGCGACGTCGGCAAAAATTTCAAGTGTAGAGACCTGATACATGGTCTCTTCCACTCCATCTGGATTAAGGGAGAGTACGGATGATTCTGAAATTGTTGCGTTGGATGAGTTTTTTCTGTCCAACCCTATTGAGCTAGCATAGCAATAAATCTATCTGGCTTGGGCAGCGAATCCGAAATCAACATCGCCGATTGTTTGGGTTGATCGTTCTTTAGATTTTGGTACTCCTTCTAATCCTTTTTCCTCAATGTTCTTGATAGATAAGAATATTTTGGAAGCTATGATTTCGGAAGGAAAACCATGTGAAGATTATCATCATCTTTCCCATCTTCCTGATTATGAAGAAAACTATCGCAGTGAAATATATCACCCATTTATCAAAAATTTCTTTTTGAATTATTTACCTATTAATGCAATCAATTCCAAGCGAAATCTATCAAATATTGAAGGAACCATTTCTATCAATATTTCGACCAAACTTGGCGTTGTAGAAAATATTCATGTCAGTGTATCTTGTTCTCCATCAGAACTCGAATCATATCGCTCTCTATTTTGTGAATTCTGTGATGTATTTGCTTGGTCTTACGAGGAAATTGCAGGCATAGATAATAGTATTGTCGAACACACTATTAATATGTATCCTGATGTCAAACTAGTGCGTCAACGACTTCTTCCTTTTCATCCAAAGAAAGTCGCTGCCATAAAAGAAGAAGTTGAAAAAATTTTGTGTGCTGGTTTCATTTACCCTGTTCTGCTCACTGAGTGGGTTTTTGATAATGTTCATGTCATGAAAAAACAAGGAACCATTAGAGTGTGCGTCGATTATTGGGATGTCAATATTTATTTTCCAAAAGACAACTATCCTACTCCCTTTATCGACTAGATTATTGATGATTGTGTTGGATGCGAAATATTTTCTTTCATGAATGGATTTTCGGGCTTCAATCAAATCAATATCCGCCCAGAGAATCAACATAAGACAAAATTCATCTATCCCTGGGGAACATTTACCTATAGGAAACTACCGTTTGGTTTAAAGAATACTAGGGAAACTTTTTAGAGAGAAATGGTTTCAATGACATCAAGCACATTGTTCAACCTTATCTAGATGATTTACCAGCGCATTGACGAAATCAAACTAATCACCCGATGCATTTGAGAGCCATATTTTTACACTACCAACACTACAAAATACGCCTCAATCCACATAAATGTGTGTTTTGTGTTGGTTTTGTCATTTTCTTGGATTCGTAGTCTCAAAAGAAGGAATTTGAATCGACCCATTAAAGGTTCAGGCCATTCTTGATTTTTTTGCGCCACCGAATTTACTTTAGATACAGAAACTTCAAGGAAAGGCTAACTTCCTAAGAAGGTTCATTCCAAACTATGCCGAAATGGCTAAAGGATTTACTTGACTCTTGAAAAAGGGGGTTCCCTTCCATTGGGACCAAGTTGTGCAAGCTTCTTTTGATGCTGTCAAGGATACTCTTGTCTGAGTGTCATTACTGTACCACCCTAATTATCAAAATGATTATTTCCTATATATCGCCGAGGCTGAAATGACCATTGCTATGGTTTTGGTCCAAGTATAAGATGGAATTGAAAATCCAATCTATTATTTGAGTCGTAATCTTAATGATACAGAAGTGAAGTATTCGTACATAGAAAAGCTTGTCTTGGAAGTTGTTCAAGATGTCCAAAGATTTCGCCACTATATCATGCTCCGGAACACCACTGTCATTTTGGATTGCAACCCCATGAATTATATCTTATCACATCAATTACTGGGGGGGAAATATTCAAAATGGATTTTCATTTTGCAGGAATTTGAATTGGAATTCATCAAATCCAAGTCAAAGAAGTTTTTAGTTTTGGCTGAGCTTTCTGTAACCTTCCCTCTGATAGTACTGCAACTACGTTGGAACCATCAATTCCTGACGAGTCTCTGTTTCTGATCGTATAATCTGATCCTTGATATGGAGATTTCATCATTTATCTCCATACTCAAACTTTTTGACCTAATACCTCTCGCTCTAAACAACGAACTATTGGAAATACTGAGAGGGGGGGTGAATCGATATTCCTTTAAATTAGAGCATTAGTTAATATTCAACTATTATCAGTGTTTGTACAATGATAGTAGCAAACAAGAGGAACAAAAATGCACACAGTTTTTAAGGTGGAAACCCACTCCGGGACAAAAACCACCTAATGCTTTTCTAATAATTCTTTAATATTCAACTCGCTCCAACTTCCTAGAATATAGAAAAGCATTCTTATCCAGCTCCCACTGGATGGACACTCCAATGCCTGAGATTCTTCAATAGTCAACTGAATGGATGCTCCAACACCCAATGAGCTACAACTCACCTGAGCACCACCCTACCACCCTATAGAAGAATAAAAGAAGAATGGACTCCCGTACCAGGGAAAATGGTCCACTTTACAATGATATAGAATGATGTAGAAGAAGAAGATATACTAGACCATAACCCCAAATTTGACACAACCACCTAATTATGATCCTAGACCTCCCAACACTGCCTCTTCAACCCTTGGCAGATAGACACTAGTAAAATTTTTACAATAATGTATTTACAATGACTTAGTACAATGATACCTTTACAATGATTATATGCAGATCTGCCCACTTGAAGACTTCTGCTGTTATGAACCTTGGTTGTTGCTCTTGTCATGCTACCCTCTGCTGCACCTTGCTTTTCTTTTCTGCCATAGAAAGTCTGGTCCTTTGCAACCCTTGACAACACATGATCTAGCTTTTTCTTGCCTTCTAGGAGTTCGATATTGAATTTGGTGTATCTCTGTTATTTCAGATCCTCAATATTTGATTTTTGGTCTTGAAGTATTCCTCTGAGTCATATTTCCAATGCCACAGGTTTGACCCAATTTCGATTCTTCAAGAGAGAGTTATACCCAATCTCTCACAATGCCCTAATTATGGACTCTTTCAGCAAAGCGCACTTGTACGGCATACCACGTGTCACTTTTGCTTCATTTGGATCTAAAATTGATAGAGAGAAAATTATATATTGTACACTATCTGCCACTTTTTACGGAATTCCAATCTGATACTCAGAGAGAGAGTTATGACGAATTTACCAAGAGTCTTCTTTGAGATGAATTTTAGGAGCCTGTCAAAACCCTGACTTCCATAGATGATATCTCGAAAAATGTTGCGCACCTTGATCTGAAATTTCTATAGTAGCTTCCTCAGGATTTTGGCTTCGCCTCATAAAAATTTCAGCTTTTTAACCTTCGTAGAAACAAATTTAGAGCGCAACTTCCACGATGACCTGTTTCAGATGGCCAAATCCCTTGCATAAGGAGGAAATGAAGATCACAATTTATATACATTCTTAAGTTGAGAGGGGATTCAACAAGTGAACGTGGGAGGGATTTTAGGAGCTTAAAAAAATATTAATTATGACTTTTCAATGACCCATGCCCAAACCCCATGGGGTTTTCGCCCACTAATTGGGGGTACAAACTTCAAACATTAATATCTTTCAAACCGTGAAGAATTACATGGCGTGCCATATATCAACGGAAACATCTTGACAAGTAGAAACCATCAAAAGAATTATCGACCCAGAATATATTAATTTGGTAGGTAAAAATTCCCATGCAATATTGGGTTAGCCCCTGGTACTATTTGGGTTGACATCAATGACAACGGCTGATAAAAAATCTCCCTCTTTGGCATTGATGGCAATACACGTACTCCCCCTTTGTTCATGACACCTCTTCCTACAAAATTCTCTCCCCCTTTGACATCAATGGAAAAGGGTAACTCCCCCTAAAACACAACCATCTTGCGGACCTGTACACACTTCTACTCCCCCTGACACACAACTTCCCCTTTATATTTTGAAAAAGGAAAATCTAATGAGAACTTGGGAGAATCCCAAGCTTCTGGTGAAGATATTCCAATGCTGGAAAATATTTAATATGTGATTCTTTTGGTGTTGCTTGGAATCTTGCTACTTGTCCAACTTCTTGCATAACATCTGGTCGGGAGGATGTTACATATAGAAGACTACTAATAATAGATCTGTACAACCTTTGATCCACATCCTTAGATGAGTCGTCTATGCTCAATTTACAACCTGTTACCATTGGATTAAGGATGGGTTTGAAATATTCCATTTTAAATTTCTTGAGCATTTCCTTGATGTACTTGGCTTGACATATAAATATTCCTTTCTCTTGCTGAGATATTTGAAGCCCTAAGAAGTATGTCAGCTCACCAAGTAAATAAATCTCGAAATCACTTTGCACCTTTGTAGCAAACTTCTTACTTAGTTGATCATCATTGCTACAAATTATTGTATCATCCTCTTTAGCTATTATACATGCTTTAGTTGCTTCATCCAGAACATCATTTGGAGCTCGACTTGCTGTAGCCACAATTTCACCATACATGCCTTTCCTAATTTCAAATTTTGTGGAATTGAATAATATTATGTGTCCTTGATCACACATTTGTCCAACACTGAGTAGATTTTGATTCATGTTTTCAACCAATAGAATATTATTGGCTATAGAATCTTTGCTTCTAAGAGTGATAGCACCTGATCCTATAACATTTGAAAATCCATCATTTCCAAAGGACATGGTTCCATCCTTCTTTTCTTTCAGAGATAAAAATTTATTTCTATCTCCAGTCAGATGCATTGAGCAACTGCTATCAACATACCACACATCTTTGTTCTTTTGAGCCTTGAAAGCGAGAGCACAATTATCATTTTTCTTCTTCTTCCATGTTCGTTCATTCTGTGGCTTCGAAGATTCCTTTGGAGGATTTTCAAGTCTGCAGTCTTTGGCTATGTGTCCAAAGTTTCGACATTTGTAACATTCAATATTGTTTCTTAAATGTTCAAATCTATTGATGTTTCGCTGAGCCCTGGGAGGTTCATATTTGATAGATCTTTTGGAATTGTATTTGTTCCTAGGGTATGTGCGACATTCTACAGCTTTATGACCAAATTTCCACATGAATAATAGTAGCCATAAAAAATATGTTGGTACCTGGATGGAAATTTTCGTCGAGGAATTGTCTTCCAAGGTTGTTCTTGTGAATCTTGTCCAATGAAGTCTACATGCATGTCAGATCTCATAGGTTCATTGTATTTTGTTGTATAAGGTCCTTCTTCTTCTTCTTTTTAACTGATGCTAGTTTTGTCGTTGTAAGATCGTTGATTGTTGATGAGTTCTTTCATTGCCCTTGAGTTGTTGGCATAGTTTTGGATAGTTTTTCCTTTCTTCACTTCCTCACACAGCGAGACTACTTTGGCTTCTAATTCTTCCCTTTCTTGGTTAATTTCTTCCAACTTCTTTTGAATTGAATCTTCATTGCATTTGTGTTCTTCAACTTCAATTTTGAGACCTTGAACTTGTTCTTCAAGAGTATTGGAATGGATCTTCTCTGCCTTGAGATCTTTTATAAGCCTGATTGCTTCCTCATAAAATTATTCTATGGTCCATCCTTCTTCTTTGTTGTTTGATACCTCTTGTTTATTGTGCTTGGGTTTATTGTGCTTGGCCATAGAAAATACTCTCTCATTGGCTTCTTCTTCACTGTCATTGTCTTCATCAGATGATGAGCTATCTTCTTTAGAGAGAAAGTTCCTTTTGGATCCTTGCTTGTTGAATTTCTTAAAGCCTTTCTTTCCTTTTGAGTTGCCATTACTTCTGTTTGGAAATTTTGCTGCAAAATGCCCAACCTCATTACAGTTGAAACATATCAATGGAATCTTACCTTTGAATTTTCCCTTACCAATTTTTAGTTTTCTTGTGAATTAAGCATATTCTTCATCTAAAATACCTTCTTCATCATCTCCCTTTTCTTCACACTTGCAGGTGCATGTATTTTCAATTGAAGGTTGTTTATCCTTATTGGTTTTCTTAGATGCAATGAACGTAGTTTCTAGATGCGAAGTACCCTCTTCTTCATCAAGTCTCATTTCAATGCTATGAGAAATCCATGTAATTCCTCTTTGCTGAGTTTGTCCAGATTTGCACTGTATTCTAAGACTGATACCTTTGGGTTGAATATCCCTGGTAACATTATAAGAATCTTCTGTATAATAGTCTTCTTATCAACTGGCTCTCCCAATCCTTCCAGAGTATTGGTTACTTCATCAACGTATTGGAAGTATGCAACAATGTTGCAATCTTCTTTCATTCTGAGTTGTTCAAATTTTGCTCTATATATTTGAAGCTTTGCTTCTTTGACATTTGAGTCACCTGCATATATATTATCAAGCTTGTCCCATACATTTTTGTCAGTTTTACAACCCAAAACCTTATGATAAGCAGATTCAATAAGTCCACTGATAATAATATTATTTTCTTTTGCATCATTTACCACATTCTTCTTACCTTGTTCATCTGTAGTTGATGTAAATCCATTTTGAATAGTGTCGCATACTTCGTAACCTTGCGCCAAGAGATAAAACTCCATTCTTCCTTTCTAGAGTGCATAATTATTTTCATTGAATAGAGGTACACCATTCTTGGTATGCTCCATGATCTCCTTCCAGTTGTTAAACTGCTATTGAAGGAACCAAGCTCCGATACCAATTCTTGGAAATACTGAGAGGGGGGGTGAATCAGTATTCATTTCAATTAGAGCATTAGTTAATATTCAATTATTATCAGTGTTTTTACAATGATAGTAGCAAACAAGAGGAACACAAATGCACACAGTTTTTAATGTGGAAACCCACTCTGGGACAAAAACCACCTAATGCTTTTCTAATAATTCTTTAATATTCAACTCCAATTGAAAACAAAGCTCCAACTTCCTAGAATAGAGAAAAGCATTCTTCTCCAGCTCCCACTAGATGGACGCTCCATTGCTCGAGATTCCTCAGTAGTCAACTGAACAAATGCCCCAACACCCAATGAGCTACAACTCACCCTAGCACCACCCTACCACCCTATAGAAGAATAAAATAAGAATGGACTCCCGTACCAGGGAAAATGGTCCACTTCACAATGATATAGAATGATGTAGAAGAAGAAGATATACTAGACCATAACCCCAACCTTGACACAACCACCTAATGATGATCCTAGAACTCCCAACACTGCCTCTTCAACCCTTGGTAGATAGACACTAGTACAATTTTTACAATAATGTATTTACAATGACTTAGTACAATGATACCTTTACAATGATTGTATGCAGAGCTGCCCACTTGAAGACTTCATAGGATGACCTTTTTTCTACTGTTATGAACCTTGCTTGCTACTCTTGTCATGCTACCCTTTTCTACACCTTGCTTTGCTTTTCTGCTATAGAAAGTCTGGTCCTTTGCAACCCTTGACAACACATGATCTAGCTTTTTCTTGCCTTCTAGGAGCTCGATATTGAATCTAGTGTATCTCTATTATTTCATATCCTAAATATCTGATTTTCAGTCCTATAGTAGTCCTTTGATTCATCTTCCCAATGCCATAGGTCTGACCCAATTTGTATTCTTCAAGAGAGAGTTATACCCAATCTCTCACAATGCCCTAATTATGGATTGTTTCAGCAGAGCACATTTGTACGGCATACCACGTGTCACTGTTACTTCATTTGGCTCTAAAATTGATAGAGAGAAAATTAAAGACTATGCACTATCCACCACTTTTTACAGAATTCCAATCCAATGCTTAGAGAGAGAGTTATGATGAATTTACCAAGGTCACTTCTTTGAGATGAATTTTAGGAGCCTGCAAAAACCCTCACTTCCACAGATCTTATCTCCAAAAATGTTTCACACCTTGATCTGAAATGTTTACACAAGTGTCCTTAGTATTTTGGCTTCGCCTCATAAAAATTTCAGCTTCTGAACCTTCGTAGAAAAAAATACCTTTGTAGAAAAAAATTTAGAGCGCAAATGCCACGATGACCTGTTTCAGATGGCCAAATCCCTTGCATAAGGAGGAAATGAAGTTCACAATTTATATAAATGCTTAAGTTGAGAGGGGCTTCAACAAGTGAACGTGGGAAGGATTTTAGGAGCTTAAAAAAATATTAATTATGACTTTTCAATGACCAATGCCCCAACCCCATGGGGTTTTGGCCCACTAACTAGGGGTACAAACTTCAAACATGAATATCTTTCAAACCGTGAAGAATTACATGGCGTGCCAATATCAACGGAAACATCTCGACAAGTAGAAACCATAAAAAGAATTATTGACCCAGAATATATTAATTTGGTTGGTCAAAATTCCCATGCAATATTGGTTTAGCCCATGGTGCTACTTGGGTTGACATCAATGACAACCGTTGATCAACACGAACTATTCGATACCAAGCCAAATATTATCTGATCGTCAGTGATACACTTTATCGTCATGGTGTTGATACAATTTTAAGGAGGTACCTCACTTATGAGGAAGCCGAAAAGGTTTGAAATGACTGTCATGTTGGGGCTTGTGGTGAACATTTATATAGATATCCTGCCGCGCAGAAGATACTCCGTGGTCGTTACTTTTTGCCTACAATTTTTCGAGACTGCATCCTCGCGGTCAGAAGTTTTCAAGCATGCCAAATTTTTTATCGTAAAATCCGCAAACCCTCAGCACCAATGCATCTTGTCGTCTCTGTGGGACCATTTTCAAAATGGGGTATTGAATTAATGACCTGTAACCCTCGTTCGTCTGGGGAGCATGGTTATATTATTTTCGTAGTTGACTAATTTACCAAATGGGTCGAAGCGATGTGTACATTCAACAACACAGGACAAACAACTGCATTGTTTTTCTTTAATCATGTTATTGCATGGTTTGGGGTCCCGCAGGCTATAGTTACAGATCATGGGAAGCATTTTCGCAACCATATGATGATTGAATTAACTACCAAGTTAGGATTGTCACATGATAATTCTACTCCTTATTATCGACAATCAAATGGACAAGTTGAGGGTATCAACAATATTATTAAACGTATGCTTCAACGAATGATAGGAGTTCGTAAAAGAAATTGGAATCTGATCTTGTACTTTTCCTTGTGGGCGTATCTAACCTTGGTGAGAAATGCAACCGGATTTACTCCTTTTCAATTGGTGTATGGTCTAGAAGCTATCTTACCAATCCAATGTGAAATACCGTCATTAAAACTCGCAATCGACTTGTTACCTAACACCTCAGAAGAAGAAGCACATCTCCTTAACCTCATTCATCTTGATGAAACGCGTCGTGAAGCCCAATTGGCTAACAAAGCACATAAGAGATGTATAAAGGCACAATACGATAAAAATGTCCAACCTCGCATTTTCTCAGAGGGTGACTTGGTCCTTCTTTACGATCAAGAAGTTGATGTAATAGGTATAGGAAAATTTGATCCATTATGGCATGGCCCCTATATTTTCAAAAGAGTTCTTACTAAGGGTGCCTATGAGTTGGTTTATTACGATGGAATTCTATTGGCACAACCTAGAAATGGGTTGTATTTGAAACGTTACTATGCTTAATCATGGGTGTAGTAATATTCTGTATTATATTGTATATATATGTTGTTGATTTTCATTCACTATCTTAGTTTGTTTTTAGAGTTTTCTTGGCATTAGTAATCTGCTTTACATTTCATTGCAGATGTTTGAATCTTCGAAACCATTTGTTAGATATGTTGATGGTGCTAGTTGTAGTACGCAGAATGTATCCTCTGCAGTGTGGGCCATTTTCACTCTGAACGGCGAGTTAGTGAGTTTTCAAAGGATTTATATTGGTATATCGACGAAAAATATTGTTGAGTATAGCGCATTGATTGAACTTCTCTCTGATGCCATTTCATTTGGTATTAACCACATCATCATAAGGTTAGACTCACAACTTGTGGTATTACAACTTACTAGTGTTTATACTCTTAGAAATCCAACACTACATAGGATTTTCTTAAGAGTTTGACTTTTAGAAAGACACTTTGATTTTATTCAATTTCGACACATTTCCAGAAATTTGAACACATTGACTGATTCTTTAGCTAATCAAGTTTTAGGCATACATTTGCAACATATGTAAAGAAAACATTCACATCATTGAATAGGATTGCATGATAAACATAGGAAAACGCTAAAATCATATAGATAGATAATTATATTTTTTTACAAAAAATTGTGCCTAAGATAGATTGGTAATTTGACCTCAAAATTTATGAAAAATGTCAAAAGTAAACTAGTGGTGCTCATGGTAACATGCTATAGATCTAGCCATCCTACGTAGTAATCGCATGCAGCAATTAGGAACCCCAATAGAGTGTTGTTGTAGTTGCATGGGTAAATCTTCGATCCGGAAATCCGGAATCCCAAAGTTCAAACCCTCTATGTGTTGTTGAAGCTCAAACAGAGTCTCAGCCATATCAAGATCGTGAAGGACTGCTCTCTCGACAGCCCTCTCTACTGGCGCATCTGTTTCACACTCCGTTTCCTCTACTAGTTGAACATGATCAACATCTGCATTACATCAAAAAATTATTTTAGCCTTGGGAAAACATAAAAATACAAAAAACATTTTATAAAACTTAGAAAAATAAAAAAAAATGGTCAAAACATTCTTAGCTATTGCACCCCACTGAGCGCCTTCTAGTAAAGCTAAATCTAGATCTCCGCGGAAATCAATGCTTGTGTATGCATACTCATCGAGGGCGACAATCTGTCGCTAGAACCAGGTGAAGAATGCAGTCGAGAACACAATGGCCGATTGGACTGCATGCCTACCCATTAGTTCTACCCATCTCTGCATCCGTGGATCTCTAGGACTAGACACATCCAGTGTCACATGTTGTGGCTGCATTAGTAGAATCCATTCTAAGGCAAATGATATGAGGATTGAACCATAACTGAAGTTTTTCTTCCTTCCTCCCTTTGCTTTGTTTAGTTGTTCTTTTATCTGAGAAAGTACAACTTCAGACCAGTTGAAGATTGTTGGCTCCATACACTGTAGCACGTACTACATATATGGTCTATTCTCTACATGTAGTGTAAAAATGCCAGCAAGTTTTACGATCATGAAAAGGATAGTTCTCAAAGGAAAATGTCTAACATTCCAAATGTTTATCTTTCCATCTTTGTTTGGATCTTCCCCTAGATAACAATGTTGCAAAACATAATCTCTCAATGTCTCTCCTGCAAGAATACACCCTGATAGTGAAATAGGCAAGCCTCTCCTCGAGAAACTTGTAAGAAAGTATACATCCTCGACTGTTATGGGAACCAATTGGTTCTTAGTATGAAATTCCTCGATAGTTGGATCCCATGCTCGATTTAAGAACTCTAAGAGTTCTATTTGTTCCCCCATCCTTGACAACCTGAAGTACTTTAGCAATCCACAATATCTTAGGGATCTTACTATACCTGGATCATTTAGGGAAATGATCCGGATTTATGCAGGAATGCAACAGAATAAACATATAACCATAAATACAGAGATGCAGCGGAAATAACACTTCATTTCATTAATATCAAAGAACTGAAATTTGCTTACAGACAGAAAGGAAATAAAACTAGCTAGGGAGCTGGTAGCTATCTCTGAGAAGAGATGTGGCAGCTACAAGCCTCTAAACTGAGTTACAATGAGGCTCGAGGGCCTATTTATTATTTAGAAACAATGGGAAATCCTAAACAGCCAAAACCCTAACCCTTGGAGATGAAGCGCCAAAACTATGGGCCCCGTTTGGGTAAATTGGTGTTTCAACTTCCCAGGGGTGTAACTTTGGCATACGATCTCCGTTTGACACGTACCATACCTCGTTAGAAAGATCTATCCGAGGACTACAATTTTTGAATGAGAAAAATTGGTCCATGGACCCATGTTGCTCTCCGTTTTCCCAAAAAACGTCGTTTAGGGCCTCAAAATGGCTTTGGAAGTTCAGGACCCGGAAAACTGCTAAAAATAGTAAATTGTGCCGAAACTGAAAAACTAAAAGAGACAATGGTGGGGCCCCAAGTGGAATAGGCGGGTGACCACCAATATCCACCTGGATCATTCCTCCCCCCTTAGGAAGCAATGGTACCCATTGCGTTAAGTTCCTCCATGAGATGAGGAAATTTCTGCTGAACTTGGTCCCTGGTGAACCACTTTCCTTGGTGCAGGAGTTGGCCAGCTTTGACAACCCGATACAGTTGGATCTGCTGTTGACGAGTGTTCTTGATTTGCATGTCCATGATACAATCTGTGGTGGCCTGTTCCATGCAGTCCGGGTTTAACTCTGTTGGTGTGAGTTGTTCTGCAATGTCCGAGGTGTCCAGTAGAGGTGGGAAGTAAGGACGAAGGCGATCCACATTGAAGACTGGGTGCAGACCAAGGAATGGTGGAATACTGAGCTCGAAGGCATTGTTCCCTACAACCTTGGTGATGGTGTACGACTCGTATCGGAGCGGGCGAAGCTTGCGGTGGGGTCCAGTGAGGCGCTCCTTCTGCAAATGTAGCCATACTTTGTCGCCCACCTGGAAGTTGTGTGGCACCTGGTGTTGATCATGGCGTTGCTTGTACTTGGCATTGGCTCTATCCAATATATCATGAACCTGTTGGCGGATGTGTTGAATGCGCTCGATGAAGCTACTTTCTTTGTCAACTTCAGACTGGACATGAGCTGAATCGGCCTGAGCAGCTGCAAATGGCATGGCTATGTCAATGGGACATAGTGGCTGGAATCCCAAGCCCACCTAAAAGGGGCTATGGCTAATTGAACTATGGAGAGCCCTGTTATAACTATGTTGTACATAGGGGAGGCTCTCGTCCCATGTGCGTGGATGCTTTGAATTGTACATGCGCAGAATGTGTACAATCATTCTGTTGACGACCTCTGTCTGGCCATCTGTTTGGGGATGGAAAGCCGTGGACTTGGTGAGCTTGGTATCCAACATCGACCAGAGGCTGGACCAAAATGTGCTGAGGAACCTGCTATCCCGATCTGATATGATAGACTGTGGGATCCCAAAGTGCACCCAAACTCGTTCAAAGAAGAGTTTAGCAGTGGCTTCTGCTGTGATATTCTTCTTGCAGGCCGCCATAATGGCCATCTTCGAGAATCTGTCAACGACCACAAAAACACAATCATTTCCCTGCTTAGTAGAAGGCAGGCCCGACATGTAATCCATGGAGATGGATTCCCAAGGTCGACTAGGGGTAGGTAGAGGAGTATATATGCCTTGCTTCTTGATGGTCGGTTTGGCAATGGCACAAGCAATGCAGGATCTGATGTGCTTCTCGACATCCTTTCGAAGGTTCGGCCAATAGAAATACTTTTGTAGTATTGCTACTATTTTCTCGACCCCGAAATGCCCAGCGACTCGACTGTAGTGTGCTTCCCATATCATCTTGGCACGCTCGCTTGAAGGAACACAAAGGTGTCCCAGGTGACATAAAAGTGCATCTTGGAGGTAAAAATTTGGAACTTGCGTACCCCCCAAGAGTGCCTTGTAAGTGTGGCCAAATTCTGGGTCACTCTCATAGAGAAGCAGCCAATCATAAGTCTCGTGCCCACAAGAGTTGAGCATGGTGGTGAGCGTCAAAATCAGTGGTCGGCTGAGGCAGTCTGCAACATTATTGGTGCTACCCTTCTTGTACTTGATGTTCAAATGAAACTGTTGCAGATATGTGGACCACTTCTGAAGGCGATCATTCTGCAACTTCCCTTGTGTCTGTATGAACTGCAGGGGCCGGTGGTCTGTGTGGATGATTGTTTCCTTCCCCAAAATGTAATGCTTCCATTGTCGACAGGCTTGCACAATGGAATACATTTCTTTGTCATAGGTGGGATACTTGCGAACTGTCTCAGACAATGTCTCACAGTGATATGCCACTGGATGTCCCTGTTGAGTAAGAACTGCCCCAATAGCATAGTCAGAGGCATCTGTCTCGATCTCAAATGGTTGTTGCAAGTCTGGTAATGTGAGCACTGGGGCAGAACAGAGGCGATTTTTCAATTCTGTGAACGCCTTCTGTTGAGGTTATGACCAAAAGAATTTTTCTCTCGCTCCTCCCTTGGTGACTTGACTCAAGGGCCAAGTGATATGAGAGAATCCCAACACAAATCTACGGTAGAAATTAGCAAGACCCAGAAAGCTGTGAAGCTCTGTTATAGTGGTTGGGGCTGGCCAATCCCGAATGACTTGGATCTTGGCTGGATCCACATGCACCCCCCTTTCATCAATAATTTATCCCAGATATTGAACCTGGGTCATGCCAAAAGTGCACTTCTCCAAATTGGCACACAACTTGTGTTGCCGCAATGTTTGGAGGACTTGTCGGATGTGGTGAAGGTGCTCTTCCCAAGTCTGGCTGAAGATCAGAATATCATCTAAGTACACCACTACAAATGAGTTGGTGAAAGGCCGCAAGATGTCATCCATCATCCTCATGAAGGTGGCGGGAGCATTCGTCAACCCGAAAGGCATGACCAGCCATTCGAAAAGGCCTTCCTTGGCTTTCAAGGCAGTCTTCCACACATCGGAGGGTTCAATTGGTACCTGGTGATACCCAGACTTCAGGTCGATCTTGCTGAAATATTTTGCACCTTTGAGTTGGTCCAAAAGGTCATCAATCCGTGGGATTGGGTACCTATTCCGGACAGTGATCTTGTTCAGTGCCCGATAGTCAATACAGAGTCTCCACGTCCCATCCTTCTTCTGTACCAACACGATCGGGCTCCCACAGGGTGATGAACTTGGTCTGATGTGACCTTTCTGCAACAACTCCTGAATCTGCCTCTTGATTTCATCATTCTCTAGAACAAAGCACCGATAGATCAGCCCATTGGGTAGCGGCGCACCTGGGGTCAGATCAATCGGGTGCTTGACCTGACAATGTAGAGGAACCCCTGTGGGTGAGGTGAATATGTCCTCGTACTCCTCCACAACCTTATCCATTTGTTGTTGTCGTGCAGAGGAGCCCTGTTTGGAGGTCGTGGCCACAGTCTTCTTCTTGCCCTAGGGGCGGATCATCAGGAAAACGAATTTCCTGGTTTGGGAAATGAGCTTACTGCATTGTTTTTCAGTAACCAAAGAGATAGCGGTAGGAGGTGGTACCTCTGGTATCCTGTACAACTTATTTCACAAAGTAACAATAACAGCACGAGGTCGAGACTCATACACAGCATGACGCTTCCACAAGTATGGTTGTCCTAATAATACATCAAAAACATCAATAGGAGCAACGTCGCATAATACCTCATCCATGAAGGGCTTGATGCTATAGGGAAGGCGACACTGCTGGCTGACGCGGAGATCTCGTCCTTGGTGAAGCCACCCAATGGTGTATGGATGTGGGTGAGCTGTGGTCGGCAAGCCCAACCACTTCACGGTGTCTGCTGAAATGAGGTTCTTTTGGCTCCCATTGTCGACAATGAACTGTACAGGGGAGCCCTTTACCCACATCTGGGAGTGGAAGAGACGTTCCTTCTCCTCTGGATCTTCCGGTTCCTCCTTCTGGACCTTTGTAGTGGCAACAGTGGCGTTGGGCTCCGCATCAATAATCTGTTTCCCTTTTTCATTCCCCTTTTCAGGTTCTGATTCGGAGTCGGAGCATGCATCTGACTCAGAAGCCCTCATCTCGGCCACTAGCGACTGCTTGGCCCGACACTCACTCGTGTTGTGAGTGGAGCTCTTATGGAACTCACACCACTTTCCCGTGTCCTTCTTTGGCTTTACGGTGTTGTTCTTTTCTTGTGGCTTTGACGGGTTGTCTTTAGCCGCCGTGCTCTGTCCTTTGTTCTGCGGTTTGGAAGCACCTTTTCCTTGCTTTTGATTCACAGATCCAAAGTCTCGCTTCTTCTGTTTGAATTTCTGCTCAATCTTGGCAGCATACCGGTATGCCGTACCAAGCGAGGAGATGTCGAGGAACTCCATTTCCTCCCGAATGTATCTGTGCAGACAGCTGCGATACTTTAGCACCAAATGTTTCTCTGAATCTTTGATACCCAACTTTGTGCGCAGGGTATGGAACAGATTCGTCAGCTCGTGCACATCTTGATCCCTTTGTTGTCGCAGCGTGGTCCATTGTATGTACTTGTCCTCATAGCTCCCCACGGGATAGTATTGTTCCTTGACGGCATCTCGAAAAGAATTCCAAGTTGGTACGGCCGAGAACAGAGAGGGTTCTGTCTGGTCCTTGTTCTCACAGTAGGTTTCCCACCAGTCCTTAACATGGGGGGTAGCTTTGAGGAGTGCAAAAATAATCTTCTCTCGGTCTGAAAAGTCATGAATCGAGAAATATCCTTCTAACAGATTCAACCATCTATCTACGGCATCTGCATCTATTTGACCCTCAAATATGGGAATGTCAAAATTTACTTGTACCTTAAAAGGAGTCGCACCTCCAGAGTGGCTGTTGGATGCAGATGTGCCGCCGGTGGGTAGCCGTTCAAGGATCTGAGCAAAGTTATCCATCATCGCGTTCCTTTTTTTTTCGAGGGCCTCCTCGAGCAATATTTTGATAGGATCTCCTACTCCCTCATTTTTCTTTTCGCCCCCCATGGGCGTCCGTTAAGGTTTGCGAGGCTGATCTTGCAAAGGTTCCACCAGATCGAGCCCTAGCTCCTTATACCCTGACCTCGTTGGGGACATGCAAAGAAGGATCAAGAAAAAGCAAACCCCTCTGATACCACTGATCCAGATTTATGCAGGAATGCAAAAAAATAAGCATATAACCATAAATACAGAGATGCAGCGGAAATAACACTTCATTTCATTAATATTAAAGAACCGAAATTTGCTTACAGATAGAAAGGAAATAAAACTAGCTAGGGCTCTGGTAGCTATCTCTGAGAAGAGATGTGGTGGCTACAGGCCTCTGAACTGAGTTACAATGCGGCTCGAGGGCCTATTTATTATTTAGAAACAATGGGAAATCCTAAACAGCCAAAACCCTAACCCTAGGAGATGAAGCGCTAAAACTATGGGCCCCGTTTGGGTAAATTGGTGTTTCAACTTCCCAGGGGCGCAACTTTGGCATACGATCTCCGTTTGATGCGTACCATACCTCGTTAGAAAGATCTATCCGAGGAATACAATTTTTGAATGAGCAACATCGGTCCAAGGACCCATGTTGCTCTTCGTTTTCCAAAAAAATGTCGTTTAGGGCCTCAAAACGGCTCCGGAAGTTCAGGACCCGAAAAACTGCTAAAAATAGTAAATTGTGCCGAAACTGAAAAACTGAAAGAGACAATGGTGGGGCCGCAAGTGGAATAGGTGGGTGACCACCAATATCCACCTGGATCCCATGCTCGAATTAAGAATTCTAACAGTTCTATTTGTTCCCTCATCCCTGACAACCTGAAGTACTTTAGCAGTCCACAATCTCTTAGGGCTCTTACTATACCTGGATCATTTAGGGCAATCATATCTTGTTCTTCATGTTCTCTTTCCCTCCATGTAATCGTCATTGAAATCTGATGGAAACCTGAAATACAACCATAAGAACCATTATATTCCATTCAATGAAAAAAATTGGATCCCATGCTCGATGGAAATCGATAGTTGGATCCCATGCTCGAATTAAGAACTCTAAGAGTTCTATTTGTTCCCTCATCCCTGACAACCTGAAGTACTTTAGCAGTCCACAATCTCTTAGGGCTCTTACTATACCTGGATCATTTAGGGAAATCATATCTTGTTCTTCATGTTCTCTTTCCCTCCAGGTAATCGTCATTGAAATCCGATGGAAACCTGAAATACAACCATAAGAACCATTAGATTCCATTCAATGAAAAAAATTGGGCAAATGTTGGCTTAATGCAAAAACCAAAAATGTAGATTGCACCCAATGCAGGCTCTAACAAGAGACAGTGCATTGTGTGTGCAAGTAAGCTTCAATTTAGTTGTTATGCAATGTAGGTGTTAACACTTGAAAATCATATAGCAGAAGACGACATCAATTAATGTCGAGCCCAAGGATTTACAGGACAAGAATACATTATGGAATTAAGAAGTATTTAAAATCTCTAAGGTTTAGAGAAAATCAAATTTGAACTGGTCATAAATACTCAAATGCGCGCTTTCTCCTTCGAGAAGAGCGCCTTCTGTGCGCCCCTTTGCCCGAAAAGTGCGCATTCCTGGAAATGGAAAAAATTCACTTTCTCGGACCACTACAAGCAAAGGACAGTTACTCCTTATGTGAAAGCTGCCTAGGGACAGCCACCAGCACCTCCTTAGACATTATGTGAGCACACAAAAGAATATTTGAGCACACAATGGAATCAGAACTCTCCCTTGGGTCACCATCCATCATGTACCAAGGGAGGGAAGGAGGATTTGAAGCTCACCTATATAAACCTACCAAGAGATGAACAAATGGTGATCACAAGGTTATGCTAGCCAAATTTTCCCAAGCAACACCAGCATTGTGTGTGACCCAAGGCGCTGGAGCTAAAGAGGACTTGATGGTTGGCCACCCAACATCTTAGTCCACCACAACAAAGAGAGAGAGTTAGACTGTGTCAGCAGGCAGAACTTGAAAGAAAAACATCCTTGCATCAGGACCTAGAGCCATTGCCTAGGGGCCCTTTGGCAAGTGTGTAAGATTTTCTTTTATTCCAAGAATTTAATAAGAAGAGGCCATCGAGCCATCGTTTGCATTATTACTGTTTGGAACTCTCTATATAGCTTCTTTTGTGTTTTTAGTTTTATTTTTTTAACTAGAGCATACTTCAGCATATTATTTCATTTACGTTTTATGCTTTTGAGCTCCCCCAACATACTGCCTGTTACCAATAGTTTAGAGAGTAGACCACACTCTCTAAGCTCGTGTGATTTCGTACACCCGTGTGTCGAATCCACCACAATAGGATTGGCAACTCCACTGATGTGTTTCAAGTTTATGTGGTTGTGCCATGTTTTGCAGGAGACCCTTAGTCTATGTTGGAGTGGAGCTGACAGTCCTCTGACCCATCTTGCAGTCCCTAGATTCACTGAGGTGACAGAATAAAGAAGGAAACTCCTAATATTTTACTTGCAGGACGTTTACATGTAGTTTTTTCACACAGAAGCACATTGAGCGCGTTCAGGAGTGACCTGCATGCAGGAAAGCGCACCTGTCAGGGGCTTTTGCACGCAAATTGAAGAAATATTTTTTCTCCCTATTTTCTGCATTTTTTCTGCTTGTAAGTGTGTTGGGAAACCCATAATGTATCTTCCAACACCTATGTTGATATCCCATAGCTTCTGAGAACTGATTTTTTGCTACTTTTTGTAGGCCTTTAGTTAGTTTTCATTTAAGTTGATTTTTGAAAAAAGTGTTCACATAGCTTAATTAGGGGGTGAATTAACCATTTATTTTTGAACAATTTATGTTTTTTAAAAATTCTAGTATCCACACTTAGTTTAACTAGTCCAATTAAGTGACTTATGACCACACATGCATAAGCTAGTGTAGAAATTGTTTAGTTTAAATTCAATTTTTTGCATTTAGGAAATTGCGGGACTAGGATTGACTCACTAATTAGAGCAAGTAATCTTTGCTGTCTTTGCACCATTTGGTGACCCTAGACAAGCATATGAACACTCTACATTTGTGATTCTCCATCTCCCTTTAGTCACTCACATAGACTAACTAGGAGGTTTTGGAAGCAGCCCATTATCTGCAAATGCTTTCTATTTGAGCAAGGAACAACGTCACATAGTTTAACTAGGGGACTTTTGTAAAGGATCATCGATATCCATATGTTCAAAGTATGAGATTGTTCACCATATGCTCACACACATTCACCCACTAAGGAAAGAAAGACACCTAAAAATAACTTAAATTAACTCACTAAATTCTCCCCACAGGAGCCACAACAGAAATTATAGATTAAGTTAGGATCAAGGGGGTAGGCATCCAATAAGCCACCTTGATCATGCTTCAAATTTGAAAAATAGAAGTTGCATTTTTAGGGAGATTTAAAATCCACCTATCAGCCCACGGAAAAGAAAACTCGAGTGCTGCAGAGACCCGATTCAGAGTGGGTTAGGATTAGGCACAGTGTGTGCGGTATCAGTTGGGGCTACCTGACCCGACTGATACTCGGTACTGTTAGCTGACTACCAAGAATCCCAAGACTCGAACGCTCGCGTGGGATGGTGGTTCTTAGTGGCCAGAACTAGGGCATCCTTTACCCTATAGGTGACGGTGCAGGCAAGCGCTAGACCCTCTACCCTTACCTTGGTTGATTCTCTTCGGCTGACTGGGGGCATCACCAGCTCTTATGGGACGTTGTGCTAGCACTCGGAAGAAATCATCTCAAGGCCTAGTTAATTTTGAGTGTGTGAGGACGTCTTAAGTCTTCTAGGATTTTGAGCATTACGCGCAAACAAACAAAACCATTTTTTGCTTGATTGATCACATAAATTAAGTAAAAGGAAAATTCATTTCATTTTCGCTTTGTTTTATGTATGTGGCCATAAATTGGTCATGATCAAAGACTCGATCCCTTCAAAATTTTTTTCCAAAACCTAACCTGGTCGACACTCAAATGGTTCCAATGGAACCTCGTCAGTCCAAGCATCTTTTGGACCTCCCCCATTTATCGGGAGGGGTCCCAGGTCTTTCGTCGTTTAGGCGTCAAAGATGGAACATTGCCACAGTGGTTGGGTCCTCCTTTCTTGGAGAAACCTTAGTTGGGAACCCTATTCGGTCTCCCAACACCACACCATACACCACTCCCCCCTCGTCCCCTGGGGGGCAGAAGAGTACATCCCATACGGGAAGCCAGTTGAATTCACAACAGGGTACATCACAAACTCACCCTCGTTCAAATAGAACTTCATGTCTTCACACATTGCCATGATGCCAACCTCTCAGTCACCCTTCTTAGTAGCATTAAATCTACCGGATTTAACCAAGCTCACAAATGACCCCATCGTACATGACCCTAATTGGCCTCCCATGCCCAGGAAGCTCCCTTCAGAAATACCAAAGTTTGAAGGCAAGCAAGCGAAAGACCTAGGAAATAATATAATGACCTTTCACCTGTGGTGCTCATCAAATAGCATCATCAAAGATACTATTCGATTTAGACTATTTCAACGCACTCTCATAGGAGTGGCTGCGAAATGGTACGTGGAGAAACCTCCTGCTTCACATAGAATCTTTAGCACCCTTGCTACCATGTTCCTGACATAATTTCAGTTACCCATTCACCACGATTCAAGAATGAAGTTACTGACTCATTTCAGACAATCCCCCTCTACCCATATTTCAGAACATCTCCATGAGTGGAGACGGCATCACAGTTTATGCAAAGCACAACTCGACAATCGATTCCTTTTATATTTATTCTTGAAAACTATGACGGCAGAGATTTCAAAGGATGTGGCACAATGTAATCCCACATCCAAAGAGGATGCAATCAGTAAATCCTAACAGCTTTAACTGATCTATGCGCAATCAGGATACATATACAATATCCTACCCAATGCCCCGTGCCTACAATCTTATCAAGAAATTCCAGGCACGTCAAACTCTGCAGACAGACTTATTGGGTCAATGACCCAAGGGTACCTAAGCAGCAGTAGTCAGAATCCTGGTTACACACATGGGTCTACCTAGAACATGTCTCAACCCAGATTTCAAAGTCATCATATCCAGTAGCAAAATTTGACTAATAGGGCACAAGCGTATCACTAAGGAGGACCTTACCGTCCAGATGAGGGGACCCAATACGCAGGAAGAAAAACTGACAGAATAGCTCCCCCCTAATGGCCTAGTGAAAATAGGGGACAACAGTATGCTCAGTCCCAAGCACATAACCCACCGATGCAAAACAATGCACAGGTGAACTTTGTGTATTCGTCCCAAAATCAACCACACCAGTATGATCAGGAGAATTACCCTTCTAACGTGGTTAAAATAAATATAGAAAAAAAACCCAAAGGGAACCTTGGATAGGGGGGCAGCAACCAACAACACCCACCGCGATCCCAGGCTGGAGGTAACTCCAACTGGAATCAGAACCAGGAGCCAAGCAATACCCAAAAGCAAGGCAAAAGGCCACCTCTACGAACAAATCATTCGTGTTCAATATGTGGTGAGCACGGGCACTATACTCACCACTGTCCCAAACTCCCTGAACTTAAAAAGCTTCAGAGTAACCGAGGACAAGGAGGATCTTCCCAGACAGCTGCGGTTATGTAAGAACCCTTCCCCCATCAAGGAACGATCAGCACTCAGTAGAAAAACCCCGACAATTCTAGGAAAAACAATGATGAAATTTACATGGCTGAGGAAGAAATGTTTTTCCAAACTCAGAATCGCAGCTACAACACCCCACCGGACACCAGTACGTTAGGAACTAGTACGAGCGCGCTGACTGCACCTTTAACCATTCCAAATATTCCTTTGGAACCATTGCCAAAAATGGTTAAAGGGCCTAATAGATGAGCAGGTAACTGCTCCAAAGAAAACCACAATTACAACATCATAGATGATTTAGCCCAGTCACCTGCTACTATGTCCACTTTGGAGTTATTGCAGTCGTGCCTGAAGCAACGGAAAGCCCTCCTTTCTGCATTAGGCACTGTCTACCCTGCCGACATGCGCATGATGGATTTTGACTTAGAAAAAGGCACCCCTAGGCTTCCCTCCATGGTCACCTTCCAGATACCAGTATCAGTACATAATATCACCATTCACCGATGTGTCATTGATGAGGGTGCATCCACATGCATCATGTCGAAAAATTTATGGTAGAAGTTAGGAGCCCTCGAACTCAAACCTTCCATCATCACACTCAGAGAATATGACGGTTGTCCCTCGACCCCCGTTAGTCTCTTCCAAAATGTACCAGCCTACTTAGCCAGAAAAATGGTCGGCATAGACATCGAAGTCTTGGACACTCACTTGGATTACAATATACTCCTTGGGCGGAGTTACATGTATGCCATGTCTGCCATAGCATCCTCCATTTTTCGCATTATAATGTTCCCCCACGAGGATCGCATCATCACAGTAGACCAGCTAACGCACACAGAAAAGCATCCCTTGACCAACACAGATATGGTTCTACCCTATGTAGATACAGCCACAGATGGTCTTTTACGGTATCAAGAATATGGCCCTGGCTAATTCAAACCGTCGTCCGTCCTAGGGTCATTCCTAGGAGATCCTCCTATTATCCCTGAGGTATTTCCCGATGCCATAGGAGCCCCAGTATGCATGATGTCCACATCAAGCACTGAGGTTAGTTAGGACACGGACTCAAGCAGTAACGACACCGAGGCATCAGCTACTGCAGCCCCCCTAGTCTATGCCGCCTCTCAAACTCCTTTCCTCTACCCACCTCCTGGCTTCACCTCCCAGCAGGTCTTGGAAACACTGGTATTACCCAATATATCATTGGTGTTCATAGTGTGTTATCTCATTCCCCCTCCAGGAACGCCAGCTACCAATGTTACTGTGTTTGGGATAAAGCCCCCCGGTCCTGAGTGTTAGCCATCAGTAATTTTTTGACTGAGAAAATGATGGCTAAAAATAAGTCCTAAGCCTTCAAGAGATTGTTTTCATGAAAAATTTCTCATTCTTGAAGTCTTCTTGTGCTGTTTGAACTTTGAAAATAAATCTTCGCTACTGTTCATTATAAATAAACCAAGTTAAAACTGCTTCCCCCTACAATATTGTTCCCTAAATAACCTCCTCTTTCATCTTTTAATTCACTCATTTTGACCCTTTTTTATCCTCAACCTACCTCTAAAAAATCCACTTTTCCCCTTCATTTTTCCCTTAAAAACTTATAAATTCCCTTTATCAGTTTTGAAAACCCCCTTTCCCTCCCATCGGAACCCCTAAAAAGCCAAAAAATCCAACTTTTTAGGCTAAAAACCCATTTTGCAAACAAACAGGTCCTAAGCACATTTTCAACTTAGCCCTTAGCCTCCGCTCCTGTTCACTCATCTCTCCATATGCCCTAGTTTCGCACTCGGTGCTAAGCCCTCTCTTTCCTCCCCGGTCCTTTTTTCTTTTATATTTTCTTTTCATTATTTGAAAAGCCCGCTATTCACCTTGGACCATTCATCTAAACAGATCAACGGCCATCATGCCCCTTTCTCCTATCTCCCTTCCGTCTAAATCCTATCATTTATTCACCCTTTTGAGTGAATCCTATCCATCGATCCATTTGATCTAATGGTCCGCATTAAACCTGATGACCTATTTCCGCTAGGGCCTACCATCCATCATATACAAACATCCACCTAATCTAATTATGACACCTCGCTTTCACTCCAATGACTCATCGTAGAAATTTTTCATCGTGCTCATTCCACATCATTGGATCTGGAGCCTCAGATCCAATGGTTGATGACGCATATCACAAAATTTATGTGCCCAAGGTTTAATGCTTTAAAATTTTGCGATACTAGCGGTATCGGAAAAGATAGCTGTCGACTGACGTATGGAATCACATTGCCTTCGAGCAAAACCATTTATTGCCCAAAGGTCGTGGGATAACCACTCGTGGTATTGTTAAAACCATTTTTTTCCAAGACCACGCCAAATACAGTTTAAACTGCATTTTTGCCCGTTTTTCTCCATGAGCCTCCTCTGCTTGCATAAATCATCCCTCCTCTGCATCGCTCCTCTGCTCCGCCCAGCCTCTGAAAGCAGTTTAACCTCTAAACACAGGATTTATCTAAGCATATGTTGTATGTTGTAGTTTTCAGGGAAAATAACCTGTAAAGCCATCCCAAAGTCATGATAAGGTGACATAGGGCCAAGGATGACGATCCTCAGGCCAGAATTCACGAAGAAAAGGGAATCCACAGGGTTCAAAATCATGGTTCGACCCGTGCCTCATGAGCATTGGTTATACCATGAAACCCTCAACATGCCCATGCACCTACCAGCAAACGAAAACACAGTAAGCATCAACCAATTGAACCATCAAAGCATATTTGAAGGATTAAAGGTGTTAAACATAGATAAAGCAGATAAGCACAGTCATCAAAATTCAAAATATTGTCTAAAAGGCTTAATGTTAAATAGAAAGCCTAATTAGGCATAACACAATATTAAAGCAAATTAGTGTTTTAAATGAAATGAAAGGAGAGAAAACAATAAAGGATACCTCAGTGCCATTTCAAATGGGCTAATTAAATCCCCAACTACTAAATTGCCATCTGCAGATTTACTTTTGCAAAAGAATGCACAGTCAGAGATCTTTTTCCAAAGACAGCTCAGAATTTATCATCAGCCTACTAAAGCCCCCAAAGTCAACAATAATAACTAAGGTTGATTAAACTTAATGTAATAATCATTAAAACAGAGATGAGCACACAAAATATTCCCCCTTAGGCCTCCCAAAGGTCAAGGCACCATTACTCTGTATTAATTGAACTAATGAACCCTTCCTACACTCCACCTCCTCATTCTTCTATAAATAGTGCTGTAGAAGACATTATAGAGGTTGGTCCCTGGATATCTGTTGCATGGAAATAGCTTTTGAAGCTACTGTAGCTCTGTTTTTAATTGAAGACACATAAGCTGAGATGAAAAGTTTGAAGTTGCAGAGGCCCATTGGACTTGAAGATTGTAACTGGTTTGAACATCAAATAAAAATAGTTGATTTATGGGATCCTGGTCTATGTCAATGGTGATGTGTTTCTCACTGTAAATTGTTATTTTCTTTTTGTTTCCATCCTATCCACTTTTATCTGATAAAGAACAAAAAATATAGATTAGGATTTACTTCTGAAGTACCCTAAATCTCACTGAAAATCTTTATCCTTTATGTTTTCTGTTGATTGTTTATTTAAAGATGATTCAATAGAGTATAACCAGTGAAGTGTTGGTGAGCCCATGTTTCCTGAGTACAACTTGAGACATTATTTTTTGAATGTTCTAGATAAGTTTTCTAATTGAATATGGAACTAGGGAAGTTTATGGTTATCCCTATCCTCTAGCTTCTTCTCCAGCAGTTGCTTTGAAAAGTTCCCTAAGAGTATGCCAAAAGCAGGGTAGGTTCAAAGTCCTTACCTGATCTTAGGCTATTCTTTGTTTACCCTAGAAGTTGTCTTGAAAAGTCTGCTAATTAAATTTGAACTAGGGAAGTCTATGGTTAGCCATGTCCTCTAGTTTCTTCTCCAACAGTTGCTTTGAAAAGTTCCCTTTGAATATGCTAAAAGTTGGCTAAGTCAAAAGTGTTTACTTGATCTTAAGCTATTCTATGTTTTTAAATGTTTTTTCTATAAAGTACATCAAAAGTAGGCTAGTTTAAAAGTACTTACCTGATCTTAGATTACTTTGTGTCTTTCCTTAAGTGCATGCCAAAAGTAGGATAGTTTCAAAGTACTTACTTGATCTTAGGTTGTCCTTTGTTTCTTCAACAGTTCGATTTCCCTCACTACATTGCTTATTGTTTCATTCTGTTGGGGTTCCAGTGTTTTGGCCAGATTGGCAAGACCAAAAGACCGGAAAACATCAAAACCACTTTGGGGCCCTAGGATCTAGCCCTTCTGGACCCAGAGAGGGATCTCTCCATAAAGAAAAGAATGATATATCTTTGAAATCTCAAAAAGAGGTATTAGGCTAGGTATGAAGCACAAAGGGGGGGTTTAAATGATTTGGTTGGTTGTTGGGTTGGTCATGAGATCATTGACTGAGAAAGTAATGGAAGGAAAGGAGCAAAGCAGGAGGAAGTTTCGACAAAAGAGGATAGGTTAGGAATGTGCCATCCATTGGGCTATGGAGTCATGAAAGGGGATTACTTGCAAAACAACAAAGCAAGGATTTCATAGGGCAAGTAATCTATACTAAGGGATCTTCAAGATAGATGGTGAAAATGGAACATTAAAGAGAGAAAGAGAGACACGAACGGCAGCTTAAGATCAGACCAGGGGTCATCTATCTCCAGATCTTCTTAGACACACTCTCAAAGGGAAAATACTTGAGATTTAAACACAGAACTAGGCCTAAGGTCAGAGAAGGCTTTGAACCTTCAATGATTTGACACTAATTCAAGAGATATTTGTAAGGCCAATCTGTTTGAAAAGGACCATAGTGGACAGGGTTCACACTAGATCCCCGGTATCCCAATTCTCCCAGCTCAAACCCAACAGGAACAAATAAGTAGCAAACCTCTAATTCACACATCAGCTAGCAGTGACTAACAACTACTACACTGGCTAAATCACACAAATTTTCTCTTAGATTCACTATCAGTAGAAAACATCAACGGTAGGGAGAGAAAAAACATAGGGTACCATGCAAGGGTATATCCTATGCCAGATTTCTAATGCATACCAAAAGACCAATGAACAACATGAAAATGTAATAAAAAAATGTAATAAGAGAAACATCACCCGTAATAATAGACCAGTATCCAGTGAAATTCACTTGATTAATTGATGTGAAAAACTAGTCACATACACTGAGCTCAATGGCTGATTACGGTCCAAACTTTCTCCTCCCAACCTACTACATTACAAACTACTCTGCCACTCTCTCCCAAAACTGTTCTAACAATAAAAAATGAATCCTTGTAATAGAAACTACAACAACAACGCAACCCCTTACAATATGTTTTTCGGGAGTTCTTATAGGAGATTGGATAGAAGGAGTAGATGATGTACATCAAATTGATTTATTAAGACAGAGTGGAGGAAGTGTCCACGCCCATTCTTCTTAATGGCTCTACATGCTATGTGTACTCTGTAGTTTGGTTCAGAGTCTCTATCAAGTCAATTTTTTACCTCAAATGTTTCTTTGGAGTCCTTTCTGGCTGTAAGGCACTCTGTCCTGTCTTCTGAAGCAAGTAAGGTGACTGAAAAGTATTTTGGGCTTCCATACCTCCATTATTGCTATCCTGACAGTCTTTGGAAGCTCTCTGTTAGAGAAATGGCCTTTTGGAGCTCGGGGAGGCATGGAGACTTCTATCAAGGGTGTACTATCTGAGAGACTATACTGCTGATATGAAAAGCAGATGTGGCTTGTTTCATGTGCATCTTAATCTTCAAACTGCGCCTTAATTATTTGATCATGGGATTATGTGCTAAATATGCAATTAACAGGCTCGAATCCCTCTAACCCGTCTCTGCTGATACACTAGCCGCTACTACTGTAATGACCTCTCTGTGTCTCTAAATCATAGTGGTTGTGATTATGGAAATCGGAGTGCATTTATCACTCTGTAACAAAACTGCACAATTAAAATGAACCAATTATAAAATCCAGGGAGGTGGTGGTAGAATGCTTTGAAGGCCTGGAGGAATAGTGGCACAACTGTGGAAATAGTGGTTGTAGGGACAACAGGGGAAAAATATAGTGAAATGGAGGTTTGGTGGCAGAAGGCATGTGGGCCGTCCAATTAGGTCTGGAGGTGATGATCGACGGTGGAGATTTAACAATGGAAAGGCTTTGGAGGCCGAGCGAAAATGAAATAAACCTTAATGTAGAGTATTAAAGTTTTAATGTTAGAGGAATGATATAATGTTAATGAAAAACAAAGGCTTGGTCCTTTGAATTGAAATAAAAAGGAAATGCATGTAAAACATATGAAATGAGTTCGGTGGTGGGACCCGGTCATGGGTGGAGGACGATTTAACCTGAACCGTTAGATCTTAGGAGGAGATCGACGGTTGTGATGGTGCGATGAGAAAACATAATGTAAATGCGAGATGGGATATCGACCGTTGATCGGGGATCAATGGACAACTGCGATCAAATATGGAGGTTGTGGGGACACAGGAGGAAAAATGGTTTGGATAGGAAAACCACCGATATCGCACGGCTCCAAGGCGGTTTAGAAAATAGCCCAAAATCACGCAATATATGTCGCTGAGCGACATGTGGCTCTAGAAAACTGCTTATATTGTGTAAATTTTGATTGATAAAGGTTGGACACCAAAATAACGTGATATGATCCCTGGCCGTTGGATCCAGAGCGGGAAGATTGGACGGCAGAGAATCGAGTGCGATGAAGGGAGATGCACGGGCAGATAAACGATGAAAAGTCAAAGGCGGGTTTAATATTGGTCGTCAGATCTGTAGAGATCGACAGTTGTGATTGGGTCGGGGAGGACCAATCGGGGGATATAGGGGCAAAGTTAAGATGAATCTGGGCTGTTGGATCGAGCGGGATGTACGGCTCAGATCCAATCGGGGCACGACAATCGAAAGGGCCAGCAACTCAGGATTTGGTGATTGTGATGGTGCGATTGAGCGATCACCGTTCGATCTTAAGACAAATCGACGGCTCTCATGTAATCGGAGGGTGATAGGGGACAAACGATGGGCACGGTGCGATTAGCGTTGGGCCGTTGGATCTATATAGATCAATGGCTCAGATCAGAGCGGGGCCATTATAACAATATTTCAATCGCATCGAAAGTTTTAAGAACCAAAAGGAAACTGCTCTCGACCGATCTTCTGATGTGATAAGAACTCAAGGACCTAGGGCCTAGTCTTGGTGCCCGGTTTTATGGAGGGGAAGTGGTTAAAGGCTGGGCCAAAGGGGGATAGCCTGTATATGTAGAAAATGTGTTTTTTAGCCAAAACAGAGGGTTTTGAGGCTGAAAGAGGGATTCAATAGGGGAAAAAGGGGCATGTTAAACCAAAAAAAGGGTATTTGAAGGGTTTAAAATGGGATTTGGATGATTAATGAGGAATTAAGGGAGGGAAAAGGTGATGAAAACAAAGGTTTAATGGGGATGAAAAAAAAAGGGAAAAGGCCTTTTTGGGCATTCTTCTTCACAACAAAGAGGCTTTTAAACTAGGAAAAGAAGTGAGGATTTATCAAAGGACAACGACACAAGGATGATGTGTTTTCAGGGGAAATGGATTCCTTAAAGGCTCAAAAAAATTTTAGCCCCCTGTTTTCTTGTCAAAAAATTCATAGGGGGCTAACAGTGGCTCCACATGAGGATGGATTTTTCGTGAAGGAGTCAAGAATTCAGAGAATGATATTTGGTGTAGGCTAGATGCCTGATAATTGACACATCCATTCTCTCTTGGATCAGCTGCCAAAAATCATGAAGACATCATATCAACAGAAAAATATCCCAAACAATCTACCTACCCATACTGTAGTCCTAACATTTTTTCTTCTAGGTGCATTTAGACTTGCAGACCCTTTACGTCATCAATTTTTTTACAAACAGGAAAATAAACCTATACTACTGCTACCCTTATTACTCCATGAGACCAGATTAAACTATTGGCCTCATAGTTTCTCTACCTAAACTACATTTGCTAGGATTAAACTGTCTAGCAGATTTCTTTTGTACATTCTAAGACAGAAATTGAAAAATAGTCAAGCCAAGATTAGATTGTCTGGCTTGCTGTGGACCATGGCATAAAGGAAACACTGCTCATGGACTGACACTTTGTAGAAATTTAAAACAAGTAACTAAATGCTCACAGGCTGAGCTTTATTGAGATTTTCCTACCTACCCTACTCTAACTGGAATCTTTACAAGTCTAGCTTACAAACATTCTCTTCCAATGCAACTAGTCCATCAAGTGATCCCATGACTGGTCTTTCTTGCTCATCTCCTTGAGCATGCTGGATAGGTAGGGCCACTCCCATTCTTTTTGTTCCTTAACAGCAGCTTCGAAAAAATTTCTTGCTGTCTGCAACATGCTGCTAACAAAGACCTTTGATCCTTCTTCAAATGTTTGCAGGAAATAAACATAAGGATCATGAAATGATACTTGGTTATAAATATTTAGTAGGCAGGCTTCAACCAGGATTTCTTCCTCTTCCACTGGATCAAGAACAAGACTCTCTTGAGAAAGAGTGTCTCCTTCATCTTCTGAACTGGAGGACTCATCGTATATTGCAGCTATGTCCTCTTGTAGCTCTGATGTATTCTACTCTGATGGGCTAAGCTCCATGAAAAGGTCCATATATTTTTGAGTAGGGATATGTTCCATTGCTTCCCCTTTTTCAAGAGAAGGCTCCTTGCCTTCATCCTGCTCAAAAATCTCTTCTTTGCTTTCTTCCTCATCCTATGAATAGGAAGACCGCTGGTCTCTGATCACATGAAAATCATCACTGATGATCTGAGGTGTAACAGAGTGAAAACTCCATGAATCTTCACCTATTACTAAGCTCTCATAACTTTCTTCATCAGTGTCGTAGATGGGATGACTTGGTTCATTGCCTCTCTGGATTTGTTGACCCTGATTTTCCTCCCATGAGTCTGCTGATGATGGTCCTGCGAGCTCGGCTTCCCTCTGTAAACAACCATAATCAAATAGATCATAACTATGAAAGTCATAATCGTAAAAAATGTCACCAATCAAACTTGTCGGATTCTCAGCAGGTCTTTCTTCATTTTGATCCACAGAGGTGTTCTCTGGATCTGTATCTGCAAACTCATCGAATGAATGAGCATGCATATCAGTTCTGTAAAATATTTCAGAGGTGGACTATGTGTTTAATATTTGGTCCATCTCTTCTTCTGTCAACGGAGGAAATTATTTTTTAACACAGATAGAAGAACTGCAATCCTTTGTTTCTTGTACGCACTGATCTGGAGGATGGATATCTTCTTGAGCCTCATCTTGAATGTTTTCCAGAGCAAGAGAAAACTCCAGACCTAGATCATCACACATGTCTTGCTCATTGTCTAGGTCTGGAGTTTTCCCTTTCTCTGGAAAATGCATGGGCTATTCTAAATAATCAACATATGCATTTAAATTAGCCGCATACATTTCCATCACTTCACCAAACATGCTTGCTATGTTGTTTAATTGGTCAGCGAAAGCATCTAGCTTTGCATCTCGGTCCATATTTGGATTCATGTTTCTGCAAAGAAGGTTACTGAATCTTCTCAACCAGTTCACAGTCTTCTACCAGTGGATTCATTAGGTCTATTAGGAATTATAAGGTGTGGAGTCGCCAGGTGGATGAATTTGGACGTTTGAAAACAGACTGTTGTCCACCATCATCATTAGATACCAACCTAACCAGATATTTTGGGTCTTTTGAGTGCCTAAGGGTATGTAAGATAAAATGCACTCAAGTTCCCCAGCGGAGTCACCATTATGTTGGGGTTCCAGTGTTTTGGCCAGATTGGCAAGACCAAAAGATCGGACAACATCACAACCACTTTGGGGCCTTAGGATCTAGCCCTCCTCGACCCAGAGAGGGATCTCTCCATAAAGAAAAGAATTATATATCTTTGAAAGCTCAAAATGAGGTATTAGGCTAGGTATGAAGCACAAAGGGGGGGCTTAAATGATTTGGTTGGTTGTTGGGTTGGTCATGAGATCATCAACTGAGAAAGTGATGGAAGGAAAGGAGCAAAGCAGTAGGATGTTTCGGAAAAAGAGGATAGGTTAGGAATGTGCCATCCATTGGGCTATGGAGTCATGAAAGGGGATTACTTCCAAAACAACTAAGCAAGGCTTTCATAGGGAAAGTCATCTATACTAAGGGATCTTCAAGATAGATGGTGAAAATGGAACATTAAAGAGAGAAAGAGAGACATGAAGGGCAGCTTAAGATCAGACCAGAGGTCATCTAACTCCAGATCTGCTTCGGCATACTCTCAAAGGAAAAACACTTGAGATTTAAACATAGAACTAGGCCTAAGGTCAGAGAAGGGCTTTGAACCTTCAATTCTTTAACAATAATTCAAGAGATCTTTGTAATGCCAATATGTTTGAAAAGGACCCCAGTGGATAGGGTTCACACTAGATCCCTGGTATCCCAATTCTCCCAGCTCAAACCCAGCAAGAACAAATAAGAAGCAAACCCCAAATTCACACATTAGCTAGAAATGAATAACAACTACTACACTGGCTAAATCACAAGAATTTTCTCTTAGATTCATTATCAGTAGAAAACATCAACGGTAGGGAGAGCAGAAACATAGGGTACCATGCAAGGGTATATCCTATGCCAGATTTCTGATGCGTACCAGATGACCAATGAACAACATGAAAATGTAATAAAACAATGTAATAAGAGAAACATCACCCATAATAATAGACCAGGATCCAGTGAAATTCACTTGATTAATTGATGTGCAAAACTAGTCACATACACTGAGCTCAATGGTTGATTACGGTCAAAACTTTCTCCTCCCAGCCTACTACATTACAAACTACTCTGCTACTCTCTCCCAAAAATTTTCTAACAGTAAAAAATGAATCCCTCTAACGACAACTACAACAACAACACAACCCCTTACAATATGTTTTTCGGGAGTTCTTATTGGATATTGGTTAGCAGCAGTAGATGATGTACATCAAATTGATTTATTAAGACAGAGTGGAGGAAGTGTCCATGCCCATTCTGCTTAATGGCTCTGCATGCTATGTGTACTCTGTAGTCTGGTTCGAAGTCTCTGTCAGGTCAATTTTTGACCTCAAATGTTTCTTTGGAGTCCTTTCTGGCTATAAGGCACTCTGTCCTATCTTCTGAAGCAAGTAAGGTGACTGAAAAGTATTTTGGGCTTCCATACCTCCATTATTGTTGTTCTGACAGTCTTTGGAAGCTCTCTATTAGATAAATGGCCTTTGGGAGATCGGGGAGGCATGGAGACCTCTGTTAAGGGTGTACTGTATGAGAGAATGTACTGTTGATATGAAAAGCAGATATGGCTTGTCTCATGTGCATCTTAATCTTCAAACTACGCCTTAATTCTTTGATCATGGGATTAGGTGCTAAATATGCAATTAACAGGCGCGAAACCCTGTAATCCATCTCTGCTGATACACTGGCCGCTACTACTGTAATGACCTCTCTGTGTCTCTAAATCACAGTGGCTGTGATTATGGAAATCGAAGTGAATTTATCACTCTGTAAGAACCCTGAACAATTAAAATGAACCAATTATAAAATCCAGGGAGGTGGCGGTAGAATGCTTTGAAGGCCTAGAGGAATAGTGGCACAACTGTGGAAACAGTGGTTGTAGGGACAATAGGGGGAAAATGCAGTGAAATGGAGGTTTGGTGGCAGAAGGCATGTGGGCCGTCTGATCAGGTGTGGAGGCGATGATAAATGGTGGAGATTTAACAATGGAAAGGCTTTGGAGGCCGAGCGAAAATGAAATAAAACTTAATGTAGAGCATTAAAGTTTTAATGTTAGCATAATGATATAATGTTAATGCAAAACAAAGGCTTGGTCCTTTGAATTGAAATACAAAGGAAATGCACGTAAAACATATGAAATGAGTTCGGTGGTGGGACCCGGTTATGGGTGGAGGAAGATTTAACCTAGACCGTTAGATCTCAGGAGGAGATCGACGGCTGTGATGGTCCGATGGAATGCTATGATCGCGCAATGAGAAAACATAATGGCAATGCGAGATGGGATATGGACCGTTGATCGGGGATCAATGGAAAGCTACGATCAAATATGGAGGTTGTGGGGACACAGGAGGAAAAATGGTTTGGATGGGAAAACCACTAGTATCACGCGGCTCCAAGGCGATTTAGAAAATAGATCAAAATCACGCAATATACGTCGTTGAGCGACACGTGGCTCTTGAAAACCGCTTATATCATGTAAATTTTGATTGATAAAGGTCAGATGCTAAAATAACACGATATGATCCCTGGCCATTGGATCAGGAGTAGGAAGATCAGACGACAGAGAATGGAGCGCGATGAAGGGAGATGCGCGAGCGGATAAATGATGAAAATTCAAAGGCAGGTTTAATCCTGGCCGTCAGATCTACAGAGATCGACGGTTGTGATTGGGTGGGGGAGGACCAATCGGGGGGTATAGGGGTGGAGTGAAGACGAATCTAGGCCATTGGATCAAGCGGGATGGACGGCTTAGATACAATCAGGGCGCGACAATCGGAAGGGCCAACAACTCAGGATTGGGCGATTGTGATGGTGTGATTGAGCGATCACCATCCAATCTTAAGACAGATCGATGACTCTTGTGTAATAGAAGGGTGATAGGAGACAAATGACGGGTGTGGTGTGATTAGTGCTAGGCCATCGGATCTATATAGATCAATAGCTCAGATCGTAGTGGGGCCTTTATAACAATATTTCAATCGCATCGGAAGTTTTAAGAACCAAAAGGAAACTACTCCCGACCAATATTCCGATGCGATAAGTGCTCAAGGACCTAGGACCTGGTCTTGGCACCTTGGTTTATGAAGGGGAAGTGGTTAAGGGCTGGGCCGAAGGGGGCTAGCCTTTATATGTAGAAAATGGGGTTTTTAGCCAAAACAGAGGGTTTTTTAGGCTGAAAGAGGGATTCGGTAGGGGAAAAAGGGGCATGTTAAACCAAAAAAAGGGTATTTGAAGGGTTTAAAATGGGATTTGATGGTTAATGAGGAATTAAGGGAGGGAAAAGGTGATGAAAACAGAGATGTAATGTCGATGAAAAAAAGAAAAGGAAAAGGCCTTTTTATGCATTCTTCTTCACAATAGAGAGGCTTTTAAACTAGGAAAAGCAATGAGGATTTATCAAAGGACAAAGGCATAAGGAGGCTTTCAAGGATGATGTGTTTTTAGGGGAAATGCATTCCTTGAAGGCTCAAAAACATTTTAGCCCCCTGTTTGCTTGTTAAAAAATTCATAGGGGGCTAACACATTCCATAATATCAACTTAAAAAGATCCTTTGACATAGATGACTTGCCCAATGGACCACTCTTGAACCCTGTTGTTTCAATTAAACCCTCTTATGACTCCATATCCCAATGGATTGATGCTGCTCCTTGCCTATCTTATTAGCTGAACCATTCCTTCACCTATTCACATCTTCACTCTTCATAAAGACTTCCTTGATCTTCATTATATCCTTGCCCAACCAAACAAAAAAACAACCCTTGTTCTTCATAACTAGCCTAAAATCACACTTAAAGCCTTAAATATCATATCTTTAAAACACATACATAGAGAGATCCCTCTCTAAATCTAGGATGGCCAGGTCCTCAGATTCCAAAGCAGTTTTGATGTAGGCTCTACAACATTTTTACTTGCCAATCTTGCGAACTATGGAGAACCTAACATACTGGCGACCATACTGGGGACTCTCTGAGTAAAATCCTTAAAAATAAGCACTTAGTGTTCAGTACAATATAAGTAACTTTCTTCAAGCACTACCAAGCATGTTGGTAATCATGATAGGACTTGTCTGAATTAGTGACAAACCAAGTAACCCTTAGGATTCTCATAAAACCCTTATCAAACCTTGGAGAAATCATCTAGAAAGCCACAGAGTAAACTATGTTTGTCTCAACACCATAGCTAAGTGTTGGAACAGATTTAGGATACTCTCATAAATCACAGGACTGTAAAAACTCAGAAAGCCCAAAAATATTTCAGATTGGTATTCGAACCTATTAATGGTGGTGGACCATAAAACATTTTACCTTCAAAAGCTAAAAATTTCTTCCTGGCGACTCCACAATCTTAAATTGACCTAAACACTCCACTGGGAAACCTTTTACTATCATAATATCATACAAACTCAGTTAAGAAAAATTTGATAATTGAGTTGTCATGTTAAAATATCAGTTAGCCTAACAAAGGTTGTCATATTTGGGTAAAATTTTCTTATCATTGGGTCTGCAAACATAGCATAGTGCCTTCTAGAAGAGTTCATACTAGAGCCTATCCTGACCCAAATCCTCCTGATATAGTTGAAAATCTGAAAAGTATACTTAGTAAATCTCCTAAAGCCAAAATTTCAACTGTTGTCAGGCCAGTCCATAGAGCTAATTCTGTTCCTAAAAACATTACAGCTCTACAAGATTCACAAGTTGACGTAAGAAACCCACTCAGAACTAGGTCACTTGATGATACAGATCAGATAGACTCTGAGGCTCCACCTTCATCCCAAGATAGAGGTGAACACCCTGGTAGCAGAGAAACTACTCCTCTTGATTTCCATTTTATTTATAATTTTGGTTTCTCTCATCCAAGATCTACTCAACAGTCTCTCGCTGGTCCATCACTTCTGTTATCCATACACCCACTGTTCAACCCACCCCATCCCTTCCTACACCCTCCACCTGTAAAACCCCCATTTTTCCCACAACTTCCTATCATGGCAACATGGTATGCTCCTGTAGTCCTTCCTTTACCTTTAGTCAATCTGCCATAGGACTATCAATCCAAGATACCATTATATGATGCCAGTGGTGCTACTATTGCATCACAACATGTGGATAAGATGAATGACTATTTTGACATAAATGAGATTGATGATGAAACTGTTAAACTCAGACTGTTTGCTCAAATCTTAGTGGGAGAAGCAAGAAAATGGTTTAAAGGCTTAATTGCTCATAGTATTAACAACCTTCAAACCCTCCATCAGTCATTCCTAAAAATATGGGAAGTTAGAAAAAATCCTCTCCAAATACTCTCAGACTACAATAACCTTAAAAGAAACACTGGGGAAAGTGTTCAAAATTATTGCACTAGGTTCAATAGTGTTTATAATGCACTACCCCTAGACTTGAAACCTCATCAAGGCTCAAACTTGGCCAAATTTGTCGAAGGATTTGATCCTAAAATGGCATATTAGCTAAGAGAAAGAGACCCCTTGACTTTAGAAGACATGCAGAAGGGAGCTCTAGTTGTGGAAGTAAATCTGATTGAGAAAAGAGCTAGGATGAGGAATGAAAAGAAAATATTATTTAGGGAGGAAATTGCACCCTCCACATCTAGCTCAAAAATGGAAATAATGATGGAGGAAATGATGAAGAAGATGAGCATACTTGAGAGAGCACAATCTAGAGAAAGCCAATTAGCTCCTCAAAATAGAAATCAGTCTCAAAATCAAAGTCAGAACTTTAGGAGAAATCAACCTCAAAACATACAAAGAGAGGATGATCAACAGATCAGACTTCCTATCCAAGAAAATTACGTAAATGAGGATGAAGAAACCAATGAACAAATAGATGATGACAACATGAATATGTTGGGAATAAGTAATGAGGATTCTGATCTCATCTATGAAAGAATACAAGGTCTATATACACCTTATGATGACAAAATACCACAAACTGACTTTTATGATCAATACTTTGAAAATGCCATCATAGGGTCACCTAGACAGTATGACCTCAGAAGCAAGAAAAATCAAGATACTCCCAGAAACAAAACCTTTGACAGACCTGCCAAAAACAAACCTGAAAATAAACCCAAAAAGATAGTTGAAAATCACAGAACAGTGATTGTAAATTCTAATTTAAACTAAGGGAAAAATGCTCAAACCAATGAAAAATAGAGTATTAACCCCAGTAGCACTAGCACCTCAGCTAATGCTCCTGAAAAAACCATTCTAACTGCTGTAAATAATAAAAATCAGCAAGCTCATTTTGCTGATGAAATAGTGACTAAGAAGGCTGAACTAAACATGTTGAAAAATAAGACCCGCTTCAGCCTAGAGAATGAAATATCCAAATTCAAAATCTCTATCCCCCTTACTGAATTAGTCACTCAAAATGAATATAGAGGTTATATTTTGAAGGCTTTAAACATAGAAGATGTCCATGATATAGTTAACTTAAATGATGACACCCCAGAACTAATTTTTGGACCAAAAATTGAAGGGAAATTTCAAGAAGGAACCACCCCTCCTTTCTACATTAGTTTAAACATTCATGATAATATTTTACACAATGCCATGCTTGATTCAGGAGCATCACACAACCTCATGCCCAAGGTGATAATGGAAAGATTAGGCTTAGAGGTGACTAGACCCTACAAAGATTTATATTCCTTTGATTCAAGTAGGGTGAGATGCCTGGGCCTAATAAAGGATCCGTGTGTTAACTTAGCCCAAATACCAGCCAAGAGTTTAGTGATGGACATTGTAGTGGTTGATATACCCCCCAAATATGGCATTCTCCTTTCAAGGTCATGGGGTGCTAAGTTACAAGGTACAATGCAAATGGATATGACTTATGCCACCATCCCTGTCTTCAGTCAACCTAGAAGACTCTATAGGGAAACATGCATGAAATACATGGTGAGTAACCAAGACAAACTAGAGAATTCTCCTCTCTATTCCATTCACACTGACCTTGACTCTTTCATTCTTTTTAATGATGATATTCATAAAGAGCAAGAACTAATCAGTGAAAAAACATCAAATGTTGTGATCACTTCATTTTCAAACATACCCACAGCCATTGATGATGGGGAAAATAGAGAAAAAATTAAAAAATAGTCTGTTGATTTAGAAATTTATAGTAAACAGATTAGAGGTCTTGAGGTTCGGAACAGTCATACAAATAACACAAATCATGAAATTCAAGAAGTAAAACCTCAAAACATTGAAAACCTTGAGGAAAAAAACTCAGGAAAACGTAGTGCAGACCCTAGTTCAGAACAAAATGAGGAAGAATGCAGAGAGGAAAACAATGAAATAAATCATAAATCCAAAAGCAGTCGCGTTTTGAACATGAATTTTGATGGGTCTTGCACTAAGAATGATGCAGGAGCAGGCATATGGTTACATAACACGAAAAACAATCATGCTGAGGGGCATGCCTTTAAATTGAACTTTCAATGCACAAAAAACATAGCTGAGTATGAAGCCCTCCTTTTAGGCCTACATTTATTGAAAAAATTAGGGGCCAAAAGGATAAAAGTTCATGGGGATGCCTATTTGATTATTAGGCAAGTAAATGGGGAATATAATGCAAATCATCCCAGACTTAGAGCCTATAGAGATGGTGCCATGGAATTGTTAATAAATTTCGATGAATTCCAACTTATCTTTGTCCCAAGAAACCAAAATGTCCTTGCCAATGGTTTAGCCTTTGCTGCTAGAACCTGTCTTACATCTTATGAAACTAAGCAATGCACCAACCAAGTCAAATTTAGACCAGCTGTCCCAGATAATGAAAGATACTGGCAAGTTTTTGAGGGAGATAAACAAATAGAAGACTTCTTACAGTCCAAAAATGAATTTGAGACATCAAAATCAGATTCATATTATGATAAATATTGTTCTATTGAAGAAAATCCACATACTAAAGAAGAAATCTCTCTTGAGATTGCTGAAATAAATCTGTTAACCTATAAACCCAATCAAAAAACAGACAATAGCATAGACTTGGAAAATGAAGACCTGGAAATGTTGCAATCTAAAGACCAAATCTTTCCAAAAGGGCTGGTCCAATTAGAAGAACTATTTGACCTGAATGATGTGGCCAAAAAGCCAAAGCTAGAACCCATAGAATCTGAAGTGGAAGAATGCAATATAGGCAGTGAGGAAAAGCCTAAAACAATCAAAATATCTAAAACACTGCCAGCTCACATTAAACTGAAATATATTGAGTTGTTTAGAGAATTTTCTGATGTTTTTGCATGGAGCTATGAAGATCTGAAATCATATGATACACCTCAAAGAAAACCAGAAACCTTTTAAACAAAAATTGTGCAGAATCAACCCTGTTCAATTACCTCTGGTAGAGAAAGAAATTAGAAAAATGTATGAAGCTGGAACTATTGTCCCTGTTAGATACTCAGAGTGGGTGTCTAATCTTGTATCAGTGAGGAAGAAAACAGGAGAGATAAGGCTTTGTATTGATTTTAGAAACTTAAACAAAGCCTCACTAAAGGACAACTATCATTTGCCCAAAATGGATCATATTTTACAAAAGGTAGTTGGGTCCAAAAGAATTTCTTTGCTAGATGGCTTCTTAGGTTACAATCAAATTTTGGTACATCCTGATGATCAACTTAAAACAACCTTTACCACACCCTGGGGTACTTTCATGTATTTGAAAATGCCTTTTGGTTTGATGAATGCTGGTGCCACATTTCAGAGAGCCATGGATATTGCATTTTCAGAAGAAATAGGTTACTTCATTATAATTTACCTTGATGATATAACTGTTTATTCTAAAACAGATGAAGAACACCTAATACATTTGAGAAAGGTATTTGAAAAGTGCAGAAAATTTGGACTGCCCTTAAATACAAATAAAACATTGTTTGGTCTCCAAGAAGGCAAACTCCTTGGGCATATCATATCAGAAGAAGGAATAAGCATAGACCCAAAGAGGATTGATGGCATATTGCAAATCACCCATCCCAGAAACATCAAGGAACTTCAATCCTTCATTGGAAAGATCAATTTATTGAGAAGGTTCATACCCAATCTAGCTGAACTCCTTAGAAACATAACAAACATGCTTAAAAAGGAAGAAGGAGTTAAATGGACCTTAGAAGCAAAGAAGTCATTTGAACTGGTAAAACAATCACTCACCAAAACACCAATTCTTATCAGTCCTTATTTTTCCAAAGATTTCTTCATTTTTTCATTTGCATCAAGTCACAAAGTAGCTGTTGTCCTATTACAGAAAAATTTGAATGGAAAAGAGCAGCCCATTGCATTTTTTAGCAAGGCACTAAGAGATGCACCTATGAAGTACAACATAATGGAAAAACAAGCCTTTGCCTTAGTCATAGCCTTAAAAGACGTCAAATTTTACATTATACATTCCCACATCATAGCATTTGTGCCTCACTCAATGGTGAAAGACATATTGACCCAAGATCCAGATGGAAAAAGAGGAAAGTGGATTGCTGTAATTTTACACTATGACTTAGAAATCAAGCCCACTAAACTCATAAAGGGTCAAGGAATAGCAAAACTGATGGCTGAATCTAACTTCCAAGCTCTTGATATAAACATTATTAATGCATTAGATGAACAAGATGAATTGTCAACTCCAATTATTGAAGATCATTTTCTGAATTCATCTTGGTACGCTGATATTTTGTATGTTCTGCTCAATCTTAATACCCCTCCTGGTTTGTCTAAAACAAAGGCAAGAGTTTTAAAGCTAAAAGATGTAAATTACTGCATTTTGAATAAATGTTTATATTGGAAAAATGCTAGTGGATTATTGCTTAAATGTTTGCCTGAGAATGATGCAGATAAAATCAAGCATGAGTTTCATGAAGGAGAATGTGGAGGCCACCTCTACTGGAAATCAACTACCAAAAAAATCCTTAGAGTTGGTTATTACTGGCCCACCCTATTTCAAGATGTCCATAAGATTATTATTTCCTATCACAAATGCCAAATCTTTGAAGGCAAAAGAAAACTGCTCCCCTTACCTCTGCAACCAATCACTGTTGAAGCTCCTTTTCAGCAGTGGGGTTTAGACTTCATTGGGGAAATCCATCCTCCCTCATCTACCCAACATAGATGGATCCTCATAGCAATAGACTATTTTACCAAATGGATAGAGGCCATCCCATCTAGGAATGCCACAGACTTAGTCATCATTTCATTCCTTGAAAACCATATACTGTCTAGATTTGGCTGTCCTAAAAAGATCATAACTGACAATGCTGCTGCATTTGGGTCTAAGAAAATGGTAGAATTCTGTCACAAGTATCAGATCATATTGGGTCATTCCACAGCTTATTACCCTCAAGGTAATGGGCTGGCAGAGTCATCAAATAAAAGTTTGGTAAACATTATCAAGAAGTTGCTGGAGGATAACAAGAAGTAATGGCATAATAAGCTAGTACATGCTTTATGGGCAGACAGACTGACCATTAAAAAATCCATTGGAATGTCTCCCTACCAGCTTGTTTATGGAACTGATGCAATATTTCCAACCAGTTTAGGAGTGCCAGACATGAAGCTAATCCAAGAAGTACAGTTTGAATATGATGATGTAACAAGAAGAATAAACCAGAATGCACATTTACAACAAACCAGGGAGTAAGTATACATTAGAGCACAAAAATTACAAGAAAACATCAAGAAGTTGTTTGATAAAATAACTAAGGCAATTGATTTCAAAATTGGTGATAAAGTTTTGAAATGGGATTCAAGAAGAGAAGATAAGGGAAAACATGGAAAATTTGTTAACTTATGGCAAGGCCCTTATCTCATCCAATATGCTATTGGTAACAATGCATTTTTTCTGCAAGAATTGGATGGAGCTGAATATTTTGGAGGTCCTGTTAATGGCAGGGTTCTCAAGAATTATTTCCGTTGACAGATATTTTACTCTCAAGGCTTTTTATCCATTTTATATAACACTGTTTTTCAATTTGAAGAAAGATAAAAGACAAAAACAATAGAAAAGAAAAAGAGGGCAGAAATAAAACAAGAAAGGTACATCCCCATACCAAAAAAGAAAAGAAATTCTGAAAGTGTGCAAGCTTAAATGCCACTACCAAAACCATCACTGCTATTTTAGTCATACAGCCTAATCATGACTAAGATAGATTTCAATTTTTCTGCTAATAGGATAGTGAAGAAGATCTGCCAAACTGCTAAATATTGGCTTATCAGTAGATTATATTAGGATAGAAAAGCAAAGGTCAGATGGATATAAATTGGTTCTAATATGCTCAAAATCTAAACCAAGACGAAAAAGAAGAACAACTCAAAAATATTAAAACCTAGAGCTGAAATGAAGAAGGAAAGGTGACTCTAAAAGCTCAAACTATGAGTCACAAAGGATGTAGGATGTTTTAAAATTTTCAGATCTTAAGCCTTCACAATTTTTGTTTTAAATTTCTGAAAAATAAATTCTATGTGCAGCTTGTCTTTATGCCATGGACCCATAGCAAATCAGACAGTCTAATCCTGGTTTGGCTGTGTTTTCAATTTATGTTTTAGAAGATAGAGAATGAAAATGTGCCAGACAGTCTAATCCTAGCAGATAGTAGCTTAGGTAGAGAATTTATGAGTTCAACAGTCTAATATGAACTCATGGAAGAAATAAGGGTAGACTTAGACTAGTATTTCCTGTTTTCAAAAAGAATAAAATGTTGATGTTCAAGGTTCGCATGTCCAAATGCACCTGCTGAAGAAAAAATGTTAGGAAGTAGGCTGTGTAGGTAGTTGATTGGGAAATAATTTTGTTTGATATGAATACTGATCATCTCTCAAAGCTACATGATCAAAGAAGGAGAAGTTGTTGTGGATAAAGGCACAGGTCTACATCCTAGAGATCAAATTCTAAAGATTCTTGACACCTCCAAGGAGCTGTCATCCCCAAGTGGAGCCACTGTTAGCCATCAGTAAATTTTTGACTGAGCAAATGATGGCTAAAAATAAGTCCTAAGCCTTCAAGAGATTGTTTTCATGAAAAACTGCTCATTCCTCAAGTCTTCTTGTGCTGTTTGAACTTTGCAAAGTAATCTTCACTGCTGTTTCATTATAAATAAACCAAGTTAAAACTGCTGCCCCCTGCAAGATTGTTCCCTAAATAACCTCCTCTTTCATCATTTCATTCACTCATTTTGACCCTTTTTTATCCTCCACCTACCTCTAAAAGATCCCCTTTTTCCCTTCAAAACTTATAAATTCCCTTTATTAGTTTTGAAACCCCCCTTTCCCTCCCATCGAAACCCCTAAAAAGCCAAAAATCCAACTTTTTAGGCTAAAAACCCATTCTGCAAACAAACAGGTCCTAAGCACTTTTTTAGCTTAGCCCTCAGCCTCCGCTCCTGGTCACTCATCTCTCCATATGCCCCAGTTTTGCACTCGGTGCTAAGCCCTCTCTTTCCTCCCCGATCCCTTTTTCTTTTATATTTTCTTTTCATTATTTGAAAAGCCCGTTGTTCACCTTGGACCGTTCATCTAAACAGATCAACGGCCATCACACCCCTTTCTCGTATCCCACTTTCGTCTAAATCCTATCATTTATTCACCCTTGCGAGTGAATCCTGTCCATTGATCCATTTGATCTAATGGTCCACATTAAACCCGATGACCCAGTTCCACCGGGGCCTACCATCCACCACATACAAATGTCCACCCAATCTAATTATGACACCTGCCTTCCACTCCAACGACTCATCATGTAACTTTTTCATCGTGCCCAAGGTTTAACGCTTTAAAATTTTGCGATACTGGCGGTTTCGGAAAATACAGGTGTCGACTGATGTATGGAATTGCATTGCCTTCAGGAAAAACCATTTACTGTCCAAAGGTCGTGCGATAACCACTCGTGGTATTGCTAAAACCAATTTTTGCCAAGACCACCCCAAATACAGTTTAAACTGCATTTTCACCCATTTTTCTCCATGAGCCTCCTCCGCCTGGATAAATCATCCCTCCTCTGCATTGCTCCTCTGCTCCACCCAGCCTCTAAAAGAATTTTAACCTCTAAACGCAGGATTTATCTAAGCATCTATTGTATGTTGCAGGTTTCAGGGAAAATTAAATCCATCCCACAGTCATGATAAGGTGACACAAGGCCAAGGATGATGATCCTCGGGCCAGAATTCATGAAGAAAAGGGAATCCACATGGTTCAAAATCATGGTTCGACCCGTGTGTCATGAGCATTGGTTATACCATGAAACCCTCAACACGCCCATGCACCTACCAGCAAACGAAAACATAGTAAGCATCAATCAATGAAGCATCAAAGAATAATCAAAGGATTAAAGGTGTTAAACATAGATAAAGCATCTAAGCACAGTCATCAAAATTCGAAATATGGTCTAAAAGGCTTAATGCTAAACATAGAGCCTAATCAGGCATAAACACAATATTAAAGAAAATCAGTGTTTTAAAGGAAATAAAAGAAGACAAAACAATAAAGAATACCTCAGTGCCACATCAAAGGGGCTAATTGAATCCCCAGCCACTAAGTTGCCATCTGTAGATTTACTTTTGCAAAAGAATACACAATGAATGCACAGTCAGAGATCTTTTGCCAAAGACAGCTCAGAATTTATGATCAGCCTACTAAATCCCCCAAAGTCAACAATAATAACTGAGGTTGATGAAACTTAATGTAAAAATCATTAAAACAGAGATGAGCACACAAAATCTTCCTCCTTAGGCCTCCCAAAGGTCAAGGCACCATTACTCTATATTAATTGAACTAATGAACCCTTCCTACACTCCACCTCCTCATTCTTCTATAAATACTGTTGTAGAAGACATTATAGAGGTTGGTCCCTAGATATCTGTTGCATGTAAATAGCTTTTGAAGCTGTTGTTACTTTGTTTGTAATTGAAAACACATGAGCTGAGATGAGAAGTTTGAAGTTGTAGAAACCCATTAGACTTGAATATTGTAACTGGTTTGAACATCAAATACAAATAGTTGATTTATGGGATCCTGGTCTATGTCAATGGTGATGTGTTTCTCACTGTAAATTGTTATTTTCTTTTTGTTTCCATTCTTTCCACTTTTCTTTGATAAATAACAACAAATTTAGATTAGTCCTTTGCTATGATGTCGCAAAAGAAGCCTTAGGGCCAGGAAAGTTCGAAACCCTGTGGAAAGGGCTCTATATCATCAAACATTGCCTCCGGTAGGGGGCATACATCTTGATGGAACTGAATGGGACCTACCTAAATAACCCTGTTAACGGCCTTTACCTCAATAAATTCTACCTATAAAGGCCCCTATAGACCTTATCCCCTAGAGTTAGAGTACACAAAAACCCCAACACCAAAATATTTTTGATCCAAAAAAAAAAAAAAAACCTAAACGCGCTCAAAATATCACCATGGATCACCAAATTAAACCCTATTTCGGATTTGGTGACGGAGCATTGCGATGGTCTCAAAACTTAACTGCAGCCGCCTGCATCATCTACTACCATGACCGATCACCATTGTGTTCAAACGGCATGTGCATCGGATCAAGAACCAACAATCAGGCAGAATATGACGCCGTTATCGGACTTATGTGTGAGGCCCTTCATCAGGGCATCCGCCATATGCATGTCTACCTAGATTCCCGGTTAGTGGTATTGCAGTTAAACCAAGAATTTGAAACTATAGACACAAACCTATTTAGAAAATATTTGCGTGCTAGAATTTTAAGCAGACAATTTAATTATATTACATTCCCACATGTATCAAGGAATCAAAACCAAATAGCTGATCACATAGCTAATAATATCCTAGACTGGAATGCATCGTGAATAAACTAGCATACATAAAAAGCAAAAAACATTTATATCCATCAGCATAACACAAAATGCATAAACCGAAATAAACACCACACCATGAAGAGCTGCAAAAACGATCTCTCATATATATCTCAAAAATATGTGTATTAGAGTACAAAAATAATTTCACTGGCCCATTGGGCAGCCAAAAAATACAACGGTTGTCAAAAATAAGGGAGGCATCCTCATAACAGGTGCTTTCCCAGTGTACAAATCTACTCTAGGGGGGTGCCCCCTCAAGAGGAGCACCTGGGCCCACCACTGCTCCTGGTGCCACCACTGGAGCTGTTGTCACCACTGCAATAGCTAACCGTCGTAGAGTAGGCTATTAGTCCCTCTTGCGAGCCATCACTGTCTCTAGCCATGCCTCCTTGAATTCATCCATGAAACCTCGAGTAGGCATCCCATGGGTCAAACGGTCCACTCGACCCCGGAAATCCTCTTGAGCCTCCACCTGAGCCATAAGTATTGCGATGCATGCCTCAGCCGCATCCACACGAGCTCTCTCAGTCACTACCTCAGCTATAGCCGAGCTGCTGCCCTCACTAGAAGGTCCAACACCATCCCCGCCAGGTCCACTGGCACCCCCGCTTGGTCCACCTATGACACCTCCTCCCCGACTACCCAGCGGTTGTGGTAGAGGGTCGTGACCCACCTGTCAGGCCACTGGACATCCCACCTCGCCAAAATCTGCACAAGTAACCAAAAGAATGTCAGTGTCAATAGAAAACACTCAAGTACACAAAAAACTCAAAGAAATGCAAAAAAATAGCACATACTTGTAGGACCCCAAACATAACCGAAAGGGATACCAATATCTAGATCACCCTGAAATTCCATCCCCGTGTAAGGGTATGGAAAAAAAATCTACGGATTGGCCTCAAACCAAGCCTCCGTCGTGTCATTCTAATAACGACCCACCATGCCACCACCACCGCGTGGCATCACAGGAGCCCACCTCCTCATGCGTGGCTCCCTCGGCCCCTCAATAGGCACAGCCACCATGGGCCTCAGTAGCACGACCCTCTTGTACATAATGCTACACAAAATTCTAGCATACGCAAAGGATTTAGATCCACGTTGGACCCTGTTCAGCTGCGACACCATACCATCAAAACAGAAGTGGGAAAAATTGAAAAAATGCCCATTCCTCATATGGAATAAAACCCCCACCTGTGGGCCTGATGCCCAATGAGGCGCAAATGACCCCGCCAGTCGTACAATAATGGCCAGAGCACACCACTCAGCCACATCTGTCACTGAGGAAATATTTATGCACCCCTCAGTAAGAGGTGCACCACCACAGTGCCTCCTCCGGAACCTGTCCAGGTTCACTCATCCAGCAGGAAGTGCATACCTCAACGCCTCGCCCTGAGGAAGTAATCCAATCACAAAATAAATATCTATCTCTGGACGGATAATCAAGTTTTTCCCCCTTAGGACAAACATGTTGCACCTCCTGCGCCAATGTTGTATGGTATAGTGTAACAATCAGTCCTGTGACTGCAGGAACTCATTTTCAGCAAATTTCAGGAGGCCCCATGTGACCAACTGATGATGCGCCCTAGCATCAGCAACTAGAGTGGCCTGGATCTTAGGCCAATCTCATTCTCTCCACACCAACCTGCCAAGCAATAGGCACCCATTAGTACAGAGGAGAAACATCATAAGGGATAGTAAAAAACTCAAGTTTTTTCAAAAACACTGCCCTTGCACGCCTCTCTCTCAGACAGGCGTGCCCTTGCGTGTCTATTTCATTCACAGGCACACCCTTGCGTGCAAAAAGGAAGGAACAACGCACCTTCACGCTGCTGTACCTCGAAACGGTGCACAAGAGGGGCGCCTCTTTGCCTAGATCACCTGCACAATCTAGGGCAAAAAGTCCCTTTGAGGTTGTACAAACCTAATTTGTACAGCCCCCGACGTCACCAAATTGAAAAAATTGAAACGCAGGATGTCATGGAAGTTACCATGGAATAATATCACTAATCCCCAGTACACAGGCTGACCGCAATGGCAAGAAAGGCTCTGCTATAACCTCTCATCTCCCAAAACTCAGCAAGTACAAATGAATAGGATTAGGGCCATAATCCCATATTTATCGCCCTTTTCCAGAACTTCAGAGGTCCATAACAGGAGATCATAAGGTTTGTTCTGTAAACTGTAAGTTGCACCATCATCAGTATACCATGACGAACAAAAGAGATGCCCCACATTCACTTTTTGAAGAAATATTTTTTCAAGCACCAACAGGTATGCAACCTCCCATCTTCCTTTCCAAAATTCTTGTTTTTCAATAATATTGGATGAAAAGAAGATGCTTTCACTTGAGGTAGTTGTTTTTTGCAGGAAGAACCTGCAAACCATTCATTGCACCACCCACCGAAAATTCTAGAGCAGGTATCATTCTACCCTCAGCATGATAGAGTCCCAGAAAACTTTGCATATCCTGACATCATTTCTCCATTACAAATAAACAATCCTCATACCTGACCACGTTTATCATCACCTCACCCTGCACATGATAAACATCCGCGATGGTCGCTAGAGCCCCCCCCCTCCATGGCGATCGTCATCCAAAGTAGGCCATACATCACCCCACAAGTGATGCCATGGCCATAGCATTTTAGTCTAGGAAGCACCTCATGCCCATCCACATACCACGCATAAGGTCAAGTTCACCATTTAAACTCAACCCCCTTCCCGGACGATCGAGTTGTACAAGCAGAATGAAGGTGCACCTCTGCGCACCACATTTGGCCCACCATACCTCCATTAGCATACTCCCATCTGCGACATCTTCTGCTTCATCAACCCCGCACATGAGACCAACCAATGGGACCCCTACCCCGAGCAAAACACCATCCTCACACCTTTAGTGAGCGACCCTCTTTCATGTTTTGGGGTACTCATCTCTGTGTTTTGTACAAACCAAACCCCATTATTTTATTCTTTTGGTAAGTGTAAAAAGACCGAAAACGATGCCTTTCACCACTTTGCCCTCATATTTCACCTTTTCTCCCATGGAAGCAGTCCCCCATCTCCTTTGGTTGAAGTATTTCATCTCCCCCATGCACGCACCATTATGAAAATCAGAGCTGGTTCATACCCTCCCTAGAAGTCCTACCAACCCTAGGGAATTTTCCCCTTCAGAAATACCTATGACTGTCACCAAGCTGCTCAAGTATACTTCGACCTCGGGCCAGTGAATCCCTATCATCCATTTTCAGCTACCGCTCACCAACATGCCTATGTTAAACCCATTATGGTTCGATTAAGGCTTCCTTTTTGTCGACATCAACACCTCTTTTCCAAAAAGGAAGCGTTACCTTGGATGACCCCTCCCCAAAAAAGGGGTATCCTCGGGTGGCACTATGGGAGACATCATTGTCCATAGATGTCATCGATCCTCTTGAGATTCGACTACAACAAAAGCTTTCATGTCACGATGGTATCGTACCTTACAACCATTGCACTTTGATCAAGATCCATCGAAGACCCGTGCCTTTATAAGTGTCTCTGACAACAATGCTTACACAAGAAGGTCCAGGCCAGTACATATGCGTACATGGCACAGTGATATGCCATACCAGGCTTACGCATATGGGTACAACATTCCACCTATCGTCAAAGAAAAATGCCCCTAAGGGTGTCAACAGTCATCGTCAACAACCACCAACATCATTACGATAATAGTGACACATACATCACATATATATGTTAATTTTTTTTAACTAGCCATAGCATCACGAGCATGGGACATGCCTACCTCATTTAAATTTTGCAAATATGTTGTATATTTTTTCTGCTTGCAGGGGGTCCCTTAGGCCGTGGTTATCTCGAAAATGGTGCAAGGTGTTGTCTATTCCCAAAATACACGTAGGCCTCTCTCTCTCTCTCTCTGCGTATGATACAGAAAAGAAACTATAATTTATTTCGGCTATACAGTTCTTCCTAGACCTCACACATTAGGGGGCAATTGTTAACACTGGAAAATCATACAATAGAAGACGACATCAATTAATGTCAAGCCCAAGGATTTGCAAGACAAGAATTAATTATGGAATCAAGAAGTATTTAAAATCTCTAAGGTTTTGAGAAAATAAAATTTGAACTAGTCATAAATGCTCAAATGCGCACTTTTTCCTTCGAGAAGAGTGCCTTCTACGCGCCCTTCTGCCCGAAAAGCGCACATTCTTGGAAATGGAAAAAACTCACTTTCCGGGACCACTACAAGCAAAGGAAAATTACTCCTTATGTGAAAGCTGCCTAAGGACAGACACCAGCGCCTCCTTAGACATTATGTGAGCACACAATGGAATCACACCTCTCCCTTGGGTCACCATCCATCATGTACCAAGGGAGGGAAGGAGGATTTGAAGCTCACCAATATAAACCCACCAAGAGATGAACAAATGGTGATCACAAGGTTATGGTGGCCAAAGTTTCCCAAGCAACACCAGCATTGTGTGTGACCCAAGGAGCTAGAGCTAAAGAGGACTCTATGGTTGGCCACCCAACATCTTAGTCCACCACAGCAGAGAGAGAGAGTTAGACTGTGTCAGAAGGCAGAACTTGAAAGACAAACATCCTTGCATCGGGACCTAGAGCCATTGCCTAGGGACCCTTTGGCAAGTGGGTAAGATTTTATTTTATTCCAAGCATTCAATAATAAGAGGCCATCGAGCCATCGTTTTCATTATTACTGTTTGGAACTCTCTATATAGCTTCTTTTGTGTTTTTAGTTTTAGTTTTTTAACTAGAGCATACTTCAGCATATTATTTCATTTAAGTTTTATGCTTTTGAGCTCCCCTCACATACTGCCTATTACCAATAGTTTAGAGAGTAGACCACACTCTCTAAGCTCATGTAATTTTGTACACCTGTGTGTCGAATCCACCACAATAGTAGGTTTCGACATCCAAGGGTGCGTTTCCCTCTTTTGGGGCAGAATTTACCCTAGGGACCCCAGAACCATAAAAAATTGCAGAAATTAGAAATGAAATGATTACTAAAGAAAATAGGAGGTTCATGGCACTAACATGGATCAAATGGCAATGAAATCCATCCATAGAAATGATCACAATCAACAGCTGAAGTTCGGGGGAAAAATAAAATTAAGAGCTCCAAAATGCAAATGGTAACTATGGAGTTGTAAAAATGAATAGTAAAACTACTTTTAATAGTCATTTAATTATTTGAAAATTACATTTATTGCTATGACTATAGTCTTATTATGTTTTTATCATGAAACAGGTAATTTTAATCCATTTTATGTTGTTCTGAATAGGCTTTACAACTAATGAACAGATTAGTTGTGAAGATTTATTTCAAGAATGATTTGACCATAAAGCATACTTTTTCTCCTTATTTTTCAAGCTTTGTTAAAAATGAAAAAGGATTTGAAGTGCACTTTTATCTCTTTTTCGAGCTTCGACAACAACGAAAAAGGAACCCCTAGAGTCATTTTTCATCTCTTTTCATACTCTGATAAAGTGAAAAGATTGCCGAGCACTTGTATTTTCGAGCTCGTAAAAGTAAATGAATTGATATCTACTTAGTATAAGTTTAAATCTTTTCCTGACTAAGATAGATTATTTACAAAAAAGGAATACATTGGTCGAACATGACTAAAGAGGTTCTCTCAGATATTATTTTACAATTTTTCTGATCTAAGCGACAAATTTACGAAAAAGAACTTATGGAGTTTTCTTTCGTCCTCTTTTTCAAACTCTATAAATATGAAAAAGGACCGGGCTATAACTTTCATTAAGCTCGTTAAAACATAAAAAAGTGACGCATTTGTCGATTATGGCAAGAATCAAGTTTCATTCATCACTAGACTCGTTAAATTATTAAATAGCAATACTTTATTCACCCGAAGGGTTGAATTATAGATCAAGAAAATTTTATCCTCCTCAACCTTGTTAAAAAAACAAAGAGGTACTGGTCGACAAATGACTGAGGAAAATTTGGGAAAGTGAACAAAACTTTTTACGGTAGCAGGTCGCTCTTGAACATGACACTTCACTCCTTCACCATGAATGTTTGGGTTCGGTAATCTTCTTGATGGTTCATTCATACCTATGGTTCATCATACCTTCACTTTGGTTTTGGGTCAATGCTGCCAACTGATCACAGTGTCACCGATATGTTCAAGAGAAGTCATCCAGTGAATACTCATCCTTCTGCAATACTCATAAATCTTCATTCTCATGAACGTCATCGCTAAAAATTGCTATATCAATTCATACCTTTGTCTTCGAAATAAGTAACTCTCATTTCGAAATAATGTGGCTTCCTGTCGACGAAAAATCATTATCTAGGAAGTTCACTTAGAAATATTATGTTCCAGTACAATGAGGCTTATTACAGCATCGACAAGATCCTCACTTCCGGAATTTTGACCAAAAGATTTTGTTTGGCATTCGACATCAAATCATTTATTCATGCCTTACAAAATGTACTACAGTAACTTGAGGGCCATTGACATTAATGGTGGTTCTCTCGTGTTTGTTAACAGCTCACATCATTGGCTAGTAATCAAACAATGTCTTTCCATGTTTGACTACAAATCATATATTCACATGGCTAGAATTGTACCTGAATGATAGAGTGAACGAGATAAGAAGACCCCAGATCTAGTTTCAGCCATTCGGGCTGCGATTTCAGGATTTTTGTACACATCATCTATACGGTGACCTTACAAACAAATCTTCATCTGAACATGGGCCTATATCTGTAGGCATGTCTGTATTGGGCAACATTCCAATGTAGATGACTTTATGAATTATGTACATGTTATTAGATTGTTTATGTGCTGAAAATGGGAATTCCTACCCTCATCAATTATGATCAAGAGGATATATCATGATGTAATGTATTGTAAGATTGATGCAGGTCATCACTCCGCTTCATCTCCAGCCCATCATAGTGTAAAGCATCTCAATAAAAATATTGTCATTATTATTCTGACTTCATGCTTTAGGGGGGAATTTTTTATAGGTCAATTTGGGCATCATTCCCAATAACCTGGTTAACCGGACATCATCTCTAGGAATAATGAAAAGGGTCTATCACCCCCTATCATTTCAGTTTCTACATGCCCTAAGACAAATAACAAGACAAATCATCCATGACTTTCATCTGCAAAGGTTTCCAAGATTTGAAGTTTATAATATATCATATGAAAGCTCACCAACGGTGCCTCTAAAGGGACTAAGTGTGTTGCATATGCAAGTAGTCCCATTCAAGGCTACTCTGCAAAGCACTTCCCAACACTCATAGGTGCGTTGGTCATATTGGGAGCGAAATTTTCATTGTTCTGGAATAACCACTTGGCCAGTGCCTTCTAGAAGAGTTCACATGTGTCAAAATTCAAATCCATGTGTCCATTTGACATCTACAAGATTGGGAACATGTCTTGCCTATTATTGGAAAGTCATCGATTGTAAAACTACCTTCAGCTCCTCTATAAATTGAGCACAAATCTTAGTGTTTGATAAGAAAGAATTTGAGTAGAGAAATGCTCGTGGAATTTCAATTGAGGAGTTGATTTGTGTAACATGCTACTGGAGAGATCTGCATTGTGATGAGGCTGGGATGCTACTGTAGATGGTCACTTCAAATCAATCACTGGGTTGTAACCTCCCCTTCTATCCATTAATAAATATTTTTGCTTACTTTCCCACGTATGTATCTGTACAAGCTCATGTTTTCCATATTATGAATTCTTATCTGATGTATATGGTTTATGTTTCATTGATTTAACTAAATAACTTGAATATACATCTGTATTATTGCTATCTTTTGTTGTTTAGTGTTCATCTTTGCAGGAAATATTTTCGAACATCTAGCTTGGATTTGAAGCTACAACAAGAGCGACAAAAGGAGAATAGGAAGCGCTTGGACTCCAAGTAAGTTATTTGATCTATTATGTGTGTCTATTTACAGTTAGGAAAAGCAATTACAAAGTATTTAATCTGTTTTTCTAGATAAGCACATGTCTAGGGAAGAATGTTTTATCCATAATTCATAGTTCCACATAACAGGAGGTTTATTTGAGAATTCATAACCTTCATGATGATGACACCAAAATCCAACTAGCTTCATTGAGGATGGAAGGTGCAACTTTTGTTTGGTGCGAAGCCAAGACAAAGGAGGAGATCAAAAAGCATGGTAATATTATTCTATCATGGACTGATTTCATTACTGCAATAAAACAATAGTTTTATCCATTAGCTCACATGTAGAAATCCATATTGAACTGGAAAAAATTTAGACAATTAAAAGGACAAAATCTACAAGACTACACCCAAGAATTTAGGAGAAGAGCTCTCTTATTAGGGGTAGATTTGCAGAGTCAAGATACTTTTTTCAAGTAAATAGGGGGCTTACATAGCTACCTTAGACATATTATCCTTATGCTTAATCCTACAAGCCTAGATGAGGTATGTGTTCAAGCCACACATCTAGAAGTTAGAGGGAAAGCTACTTTTGAAGAGGGTAGAAACAAACCTTTTAAGGGGAAAAAAAAGAGAAGACCTCAAAAGGAAAAGGAAAAAATAATGTAGCTGTCAAGAAGGAGGGAGAGAAAGTGGTTTGTAAACATTGTTGAAGAGAAGGCCATGAAGAGAAAAATTGTTGGAAACTACATCCTGAAAAGAGACCCAAATTTAACAATAACAAAGGGAAGAAGAAAAATGTAGCTACAACTCAACATGAATTAGGAGAGGATTCAGGTGATGAAACTAAAATTACAGCCATGGGATTGAAGAACATGAAGGGGAAAGAAATTGAAACAAAATCCAATACTATTTCTTCGACATGTCATATACTACCAAATGAAGAAGAGAGAATTGAATTGTTTCATGTGAGGGTCATATCCAAACATACCAATATTGATACACTATTTGACAGTGGTTCGCAAGAGAAATTAATCTCTAAATACTTGGTCAAGAAAATTAATATTGAGACCATTCCATATCCAAAACCATATCCACTTGGGTGGATTTGTAAGGATGCAAATTTACAGGTTTCAAAGAAGTGCATATTGCGCTTTGTAATAACTACACATCTTGTTGACACGGTTGAATTAGATGTGGTTCTACTTGATATTATAGGTTTTGTGTTGGCCAGTCCTTAATTTTATGACAGGAAAGCTATCTTCCATCGCCATGAGAAAAAATACCATTTATTCAAATATGGCAAGGATTACATTGTTAGAGCACATCGCAAGAAGACAAATATTGCAATGGTAAATGCTGGATAGGTAAAAAGGCTGGTGAATTCAAGTAAGAATTTTGTTCTTCTAATGATCAAGTGTAAATTTGATGTTAATCATGATCCATTTAAAGATTGTGATCCTAAGTTGAAATCAGATTTATATGATGTAGTTGATGCACATCATGAGATGTTTCAGGAGCCAACAGGATTTCCTCCTAAAAGGGAGATTCAACATGAGATTCAGTTTCAACAATATTGTCCTCTTCCAAATGTTGACATGTATCGCATGTAGATAATGGAGAATGCTAAAATAAAGAGGCAAATCAAGGAATTGTTGGACAAGGGACTCATAAGGCCAATCACTTCGCCATGTGGTTCACCCATAGTCTTGATTCCGAAGAAATATGGGACTTGGCGCATGTGTGTCGACTTCAGAGCTTTGAACAAGATAATGATAAAGAATCAATACCCACTCCCAAGGATAGATGATTTGTTAGATCAATTGAAAGAAGTAAAGTATTTCACTAAGTTAGATTTACGAAGTGGATACCATCAAGTAAGAATTGCAGAAAGTGACATATGGAAGACTACATTCAAAACCAAACAAGGACTCTTTGAGTGGTTGGTTATGTCGTTTGGCTTTTGTAATGCATCGACGAATTTCATGCGTGTGATGAATAATGTTTTGTGTACATTTCTTGATTACTTTTTGATTGTGTATTTAGATGATATACTCATTTTCAACAAAACAAGAGAAGAGCATGTCTTTCATGTTAAAAGGGTACTTGATGTTTTGAAGAAAGAGCAATTATTTCTTAAGATGTCTAAGTGTGAATTTGGAAGAACTTCTCTGGTTTATTTGGGACACATAGTAGGAGGAGGAAAATTAAGAATTGATAATTCTAAAGTGGAATCCATTGTGAATTGGCCCACTCCCAAATCACTAACTGAGGTAAGAAGTTGCTTAGGCACAACTCAGTATTGAAGAAAGTTTATTGCTAAATTTTCTACCATAGCAGCTCCTATGCATGCAGTGACAAGTGTGAAGAAAGGCTTCTAATGGGGAGGCAAACATCAGCAATATTTTGAAGCTTTAAAATACAAGATCAGTTCAGCTCTGGTCCTTGCATTACCTAATTTGAGATAGCCATTCGAGATACAAACCAATGCTAGTGATTATGCCATGGGGACAATACTTTTGTAGCATGGTAAGCCTATCGCTTTTCATTCTAAAACATTCAATGGTTCAGTAATAAATTATCCAACATATGAAAAAGAGTTGTATATGTTGGTAAAAAGAATCAAGAAGTGGAAACACTACTTGATGGGTAAAGAGATGATTATTCATACCAATCACCAACCGCTACAGTACTTGCTGTTGCAAACAAAATTGCAGCAATCATGACATTTCAAGTGGATGGGATTTCTTCAGCAGTTTCACTTGGTTATAAGGTACAAGAAAGATATTTTAAATAATGTTTTTGATATGCTTTCAAGGCCAATTATACGTGCTTCTACTTTGCTTAAAAATGATTCTATTGTACATGAGAGTTACAAAGAACAATATGCATTTGATGCTGATTTTAAAGATGTGTATGCTAGTTTGAGTGAAGGGCATCAAGTTGAGGAAAATGGTTATCACTTGCATAAAAATTTTCTATTTCATCTGGGCAAGTTGTTTATACCACAAGGAGAGAGACTTAGTGTCATGAGAAAGTCTCATTCGTCTCTTATTGCTGGTCACTTTGGGGTAAGCAAAACAGTGGCACATCTACAGAGGTATTTTTATTGGCCTCACATGAAAGATAGCGTGTCACGTTTTATAAGAGGATGTTATATGTGTGCAACAAGAAAGCCTAGCAATAGGAATATTGGGTTGTATACGCCACTACCGATACCATCAAGGCCATGGGATAGTGTCTCCATGGACTTTGTTGGAGGTCTACCTATGTCAAGAAAACAACATGATTATCTTTATGTAGTTGTGGATAGATTCAGTAAAATGTGTATACTTATGCCATTTAAGAAAACCATTACTATTGAAAAAACTGTTGAACTTTATTTTCAACATGTATGGGTTCATTTTGGTTTGCCAAATTCTATTGTTAGTGACAGGGATTCCAGGTTCATTGGGAATTTTTGGTCCAATCTTTGGAAGATGATGGATACAAAGTTGAAAAAGAGTACTTCTTTTCATCCACAAACTGATGGACAAACCGAGCTGCTGAACCAAACCATTGTGCATCTATTGAGAGGATATTGCCACAAACATCCCAAGTTGTGGGATGAACAACTGCATTACATTCAACATCCTTACAACCGAGCCAAGCACTCTTCTACAAATACTTCACCTTTTGAAGCCTGCTATGGGTATTTTTCGAAATCGCCATTAGACTTAATCTTTGAGAAAGATGTTGCAATTGATGGGCATAGTCATATTGACAAAGTTCGAAAGTTCATTGAGAAAATTAAGATTATTCATCAACAAGTTCAAGAACAGCTTGAGAAGAGTCAAAGTAAGTACAAGGAGAGGCATGACAAACATAGAGTTCATCGCAAGTTTCAAGAAGGAGATGAAGTATGGTTGCACATAAGCAAAGAAAGGATGCAAGGAGTAGGTAAAAATCTCAAGCCTATTTGTTATGGTCCATTAAATATTATTAAACAAGTTGGTAATAATGCATTTCAACATAACTTGCCTTCATATATGCAAATGTATTTCATTGTCAATGTGAATAATTTACATTTGTATGAGCCTCCTTTGGTTGATGATCAAGGGAGTGAAATTCAGCTGCCATCAATAGAATATCTCTCACCAGAATTTCTAGACGAGCTCAAGGAGGATGCCATCCTTGATAGATCATGTATTATACTAAAAAATGAAAGTGCTTGAAACAAGTCTGAACTTGAGTGACCAGAATGTTATCATCGTTGCGATTTCGGCGCCGCGAATGGTTCGAAAAACCAATGTCGTATGAGGAACATATCGCGTTTTGTTCATTTTCCCAAGCAACAAAATTTTGTGACTGTATGCCCAGTCAGCATGCAAGTACAGTCAGTAGGTATATACTTGGAATATTTCAATTTTACTCAGCCAACAGAATCATGCCACATGGCTCAATCTGAGTCGTTGATTGTTTATGGTATGGAGTTGTTATTGGTCATTAGATGGAATTTGAAGCGTCATTGGATGAGTGACACGTGGAAAGCCTTAGGCCGCTACGTGTCCTTAAATTTCTGTGGTAAAATTTTTATGGAGCTCTAGAGGTTCTAACAGTCGACCTTTGCACGCACACATCCAAGACCTGACCAGTCTGCCTACCCAAAGTTTCTTACCATGTATTGGACGTGGCTTTGTTTTATTGTTTCTAAAGTTTTTCATTGGGCGCTTGGGAGGCAAGCCCGAAGGGCCAACCCCCCTCTCATGTGGCCTTGTGCCTAGAAACTTGGACTCCGCTCTAACCATAGCACAAAACTCAAGCTTTGCGATGATCCATTTCACATGATGATGTTTGCAGAATAGTTTCGGTTAACGGTTGTGATAACCATAGCCTCTAGCGGGTGGTTACAACAGCAGTCACATGGAAAGGATGAAGAGTTTAATGTGACGGTTAAGGTTAGAGCAGAACCACAACTCCCGGTTCCAACATATAACACGGAGTTCAAAAAGTTAGTTGCGGAGGTTACGACGGGGTTGGTATGTGACCACCCCGCCACTAACACTTCAATGTTATGTTAACCGTCTGACTATTTTCGCAGCGCCCCCATAAATTTTATGGTTTTCCTTCAATTTAACTTAAGTTAACTGTCTGTCTCCACATTTAGTGGAGCTTTTCTAGCTGTCATTGGGGAAAATTCATTGGGAGGTCAATTTTCAACCAATTTTGGTGAAAAAAGAGTCTACCTAGACTAATTTGAGAATTTTGGAGCCATTGAAGCAAAGAAAACATCCATTATAGACCTGTAAACATTTGTAATTTACAATTTTGAGCATAATGACAAAGAGGGACATGCCATTGGTATCTGGACTAGCAGATGTAGCCTAGGAGGGGTGAACTACTTCATCATGCCTACTGTGTAAAACTTATGTGTGAATGTTTTTCTCTATTATGCATTGTTGTTCAGCATTTTTAAGGCTTATTTACATGCTGAAAGTTCACTATTTCATCTAGTTTTCATGGTTAAAACTCTCATTCCTTAATAAAACATATGGAGACAATTTTTACATGTTTATATTACTGAAAGGACAATTAGCACAACAGAACTAATACACTCCTTTCAGATCATGCTATCTTTTTTTATGAATAAGAGGATAATGGAGATCCACAAGTCTTCTTAATAATGAATAAATCAATTCCAATGTAAAAGGAAAACATCTTATCACCTTAATTGAGCACCTTTAGGTGTGAAAAGGGGCTAGAACATCTTTACTAGGTCAACTTTGACCAAATCAACAACACTATCATGGAGGAGTGGCATTCAATGAGGGACATCACAGTTTTAGATGGAGACACCTTGCATGGAAGTAGTGTTATAAATGAATGAGGCTTAGGGTTTGGAAGCTCATATCTTATAAAAGGAAGAGGATGGTAGCTATATTATTCTTATTATGATATGTTATGTTTTGATATATGGTCTATTTAGACATATACCTTTCTTTGGCTGTTTAGCTAAGATTGAAAGTGTTGTTTAGCACTGGGTGTTCATAATCAGGAATCCCACCTCTTTCATTGAGAAGCTCTTAGAAGAGTGTTGTACTTCACTTCCACATTAATGCTTAAGGCCAAGCTTCGTATTACATCTACAACACAAATTCTTACATCTACAACGCAAATCCTGTTGAGGGTTGAGTTGTTTTGCAGGTTGCAGCAGTGGAGACCACATTTGGGACACTTCAGTACTTATTTTTAGTGGAGAAGGGTTCCTTTCCATTGGCAGGATAGTAAGGAAGGCCTTTGAGCCATTTTTTAGATCTTGGCATCAGGCCACATATTTATTTGCGCCTGCAGTGCATTTTCTTTCCAGATCTATGTTATTTTGAGGGAGGAGTTGCAGGGTGGTTTCAACACACCATTTGGGGAGGAGGTTTTCTAGTGAAGGGATCGACCTTTCATTTAAGAGATACATTGGAGGAGGCTGCACTATTTGTTATATCATATCAGCCACACTTTCTAGATATATATGTTGCAGTGAATCTTCAGCCCCAGGGCTTTGATTCCCATCTTGTATGGTGGTGTATTTCTCAAAACCGTTGTGGGGTTCTTCAAAGGAGGTTATATAGTGCCTAGATCTGTACTTGCTGTATCTTTTGTGGCATATATCAGCCCATGATATTTTTTGTATTCATTTTCTGTAGTTGTGCTCTTAAAACAGTGTTGTAGCAGTCTTCTAGCATTTTGATATATAGTAGCAGCACCTCTTTTGAGGGTTTTGTCCATTGGAGGCTTGTTATATCTTATTGTACATCTTGTGGCCCATTATTTTGTACTATTTTGCTGCTGCTATGATGAATGGAAGCTCTCCATATTGGCCTCTTGCTTTTATATGATGTTTAGCACTGCTATTCCAACATTTTTCACTATATTCCTGCTTTTCCCATTTGGGAATATTACATTGTTTTGCGACATGCATCTGAGTGTTTTCCTTTAACATTAGGGGAATTTTGAGGTCTAAAATGGACCTCCTAAGAAAAATGTACAACAAAAATAAACTTTATAAGAACCAATAGGATTCAAGATGATGATGTCAACTATGGGGGATGATTCACCGTTTTTTAAGTAAAAGGGTAAAAAGATTAAAAAATAATAAAATAATAAAACTATTTTTCAACTTATCTCCCAAATTTTTTACTCAAATTTTGAGTGGGAGTACTCATTGGATGCACAATTTAATTCCTCATCCAAGGAGTACCCATGTTGCATACTTTCAATGGACCCTGCTACACGAAAAATGAGAAATACATAAAAAAATGTGATTACAATCATGTTTTTCATGTATTTCTCATTTTTCGTGTAGCAGAAACCATCAAAAGTATGCAACATGGGTACTCCTTGGATGAAGAATTAAATTTTGCATCCAATGAGTACTTCCACTCAAAATTTGAGCAAACAATTTGGGAGATAAGTTGAAAATATGAGTTGAAAAAATAGTTTTTTTTCTTTTTTCCCTCTAAACTTTGATGATGTCATCAAATCTTATTTTATTGTTTCCACTGTTATTTTATAATTTCCTTAGTAGGCCCATTTTAGACCTCAAAATTCCCCTAATTCCATCCTAAAGGGTAAGGTTTTGGATAATTCCTAGTTTCCAATCCCAATTTCCTTACTAATTTCTTAGATATTAAGTTTGATTGTGATCCACTGTCAAATAATGTGTCAATTTTAGTGTGCTTGGATATTATCCTTATGTGAGAAAATTCAATCCTCTTCTTATCTTCAACCACTTCAATAGATTTAGAAGAATATGTAGAACAAGTAGAACTAGACCTTGCCTCTGAAGGATTACCTGTCAGAACCATAGTAGTTATCTTCTGTTCATCACCGAAATCCAGTCCCAAATCTTGTTCGATTGCAACATTAGATTTATTCTTGCCATTATTCTTAAGGAAATTCTTTGGCTTAAGTTCCAGATGGAGCTTCCAACACTTGGATTCATCATCTCCAACCCTCTGAAAATGAGTACAAGTTGGCCTGTCGCCTTCCTTCTTAACTGTTGCCGCTTTCTACCCCTTCGATTTTCTCTTCCCTTTGCTGTCTTTGAAGTATTTTCTTTCTGACTACTGGAATGGTTCCTTTGAAAAATGAAATGTTATGCCACATGATTCAACATGAATGGCTTGCACACATACTTCATCAAAGTCAATTGGATTAAAAATAAGCAATGTATGCTGAAAATAAGAATGAAAACTTCGAATATACTTTAACAAAGCTTCCCATGTGTTCAATGGAATATCAAGTGCTAAAGCCTTTTTCTTGAATTCATGTGTAAACTCTTGCACACTCTGTCCTTTACCTTGCCTTAAATGTTTCCATTCTATTACAAGCTTCTGGATGTGTCCTAAAGGATAGAATTTCTTCCTAAGAGCTTTAATAAACTTAGACCATGAGGATATGATTTCACCTTTATGCTTTGAGTCTGATTGAGTTTTACTCTCCCACCAAATCAAGGTTGTACCCCTCATTCTAAGTGTAGCAAACTAAATTTTCATAGAATCATTAACAATATTCTAAATTCTACAATACAGTTCAAGTTGTTTAATCCAGTTATCTAACTTTTCAGGATTCATTTCACCATCATATATGGAATTTCAAACTTAACATCAAGCTTTAGAAAAGGATATTTCTTATGTTTCTTCTTTGATTCGGAATCTGAATCTCAACTAGACTTGGAAGAGGATGACTAAGAAGAAGAATAAAAACATGGAGAAGAAGGAGATCCATTACCATCAATTTTTCCCTTTCCCTTTTTCTCTTTCGAGGCTTTAGAATATGAAGTTGCATCGCTAGTCTTCTTATCTTCATAGAGTTCTGCAATCATCCTTTGCATATTGAGGAAAATATTCTGAAATTTCTCTTCAGTCTTGGGCTTGATAGTTTCTTCTTCATTTTCACCTGCCATATTTCGAGAGCCTTTCCTCTTTCCAATCTCTGGATTTGTCTCTTCAATTTTTCCTTCTCCATGCCATGACCTGGATCTAGTCAATATTCATTAGCAAATATCCTGTTATACATGATCAACCTACTCTGATACCAAAATATGATCTGGAATCTACAGGATTGATTATTTTTGCAGTTAAGTAAGATTGTGTTGATGTGAATGAATGAAGGAAATTGAGTTATAATTATGTCTTAAACATGAAATTGAGAACATAAAATAAGCAGAAATAATAGAAATAAAAGACGCAAACACAACAAAAATTGATTACAGAGTTTCTCCCTCCTAGACTACGTCTCTGGGTCTGCTTCCAAGTGGGGGCCCGTTATATTAGGAATGCAAGAGTTTCTTTACATAAAATTTCACCAACTGAACTGTTCATGCAGGCACTATTGGTTACTGTAAAAAAAATCCCTCTATCTCATCTCTCCAATACATGTCTCTATTCTAAAAAAGGCCCAAGGATGGCCATGTTATGCCCAAATGAATAATTATAGGCATACACAAAACTCTATTTTGCAACTCCTATTCAACTCCTGCTGCAGTGGTGTAATGGTTAACCTTTTATAATGCCTCAGGAAGGTTCCAGGGTTGAAACCCCCGAGCTATAAATGAAATGTAGTTTTCTGTTAGGGGAAAAAAATTTGCACGGTGCAATTAGAATCATACACCAATGTTTTATCCTCGCGCTATGGTTTCCACCTTAGGATAAGGTTTAATAACTTGTTATTTGGTGCATTACCTATGGTTTTCAAACCATATATTACAATAATTTTTTTTTTGGGTGAATTACATTATGATATATATATATATATATATATATATATATAATCTTCATAACCAAACTATTAAATGGAAAACCCTTGGCATTGTGCAATAGGTTGGTGGATATGGTAACCTGACGGTCAAAGAAAACATAGCCCCGTGGCGCAAAAATAATTCCTGTGACATGTGATCAGTAGAGGGTTATAACCATAACTTCGGCGGTTCGATGACATGTCATCTTTGTTGGCATAACTGTGGAATACGGTGTTAATTAGGTTCCTATAATAATAGGATTCATAATTATGAATTGATTATGTTTTAGTCTTGTAATATTGTACATACTTTGCTCTCTGCAAATGTTTTCCCATATTAAAAAATGTAAAGAGGGTAAGTCCTAAAATAAAAATCAAAGGACTAGAAGAAAAAGATCAAAAAATAATATAAAGTATGAACCCCACCAAAAAGAGATAAAAAATAGATTTTGAAAGTATGCAAATTAAAATGCCACTACTTTTTACTTTACTTTGCAAAATAAGATTGTGTGCAATTTGTCAAAAATGCCACAATCCATGATGGTCATACAGCTTAATCTTGATTCATTCATGCTTTAAATTTTATGTTGATAGTTAGAGAATAAAGATCTAGCCAAAATATTTAATCTAGGAAAATCAGTAGCTAGGTAGAGAATAAAAATGAGCTCAACAGTTTAATCTAAGCCTTTGGAAGTGATAAGGCTAGAATTAGATCTGTTTGCCTATAAAAAAGAAATAAAGGGTCAGCAAGCTCAAATGCACCCAATAAATGAAGAAAAAAGGTTAAGGTAAATGATGGGTAGGTAGATTAACTTTCACAAGGCATGGAAATCATCAATTGGTCATTTGATATCACTAATATCCCTCAAAATCCCCTTCCCTTTTCTTAAAAACCTATTTTCCGTTCGTAAAAGGCATTTTCCCTTGTAAAAATATCCCTTTCCCTTCATTTTAACCCTTTCCTTTATTTCACACCCTTTCCCTAGTTAAAAACACATTTCCATATGAAAATCATTCTCCCCTTTACTAATTTCCCTTTTTCAAATAAAACATGCAAAAAACACACTTTGCATAGTTTAAAAAGTTAAAATAATGTGTCGGGCCCCACTGCTAAAACCCTCCCCGATACTATTTTTACTTATTTCTAGTGTATTATTAACATCATACATTTATCCTGTATTATATTAACTCCCGCTTATATTAAATTTCCCAACCCCGTATATATACCATGCTAGCCTCGATTTATAATATAAACCCAGGTCCGACTTTACATAACCCCATCGCATGTATTACTCTCGATCCCATATATCATTAGAATATAGCTTATATTATAAAATTTATACATATTCCTGGGCCCCACCTATCAAATCCCTTACTCATCCTTCCTATTCGTCCATTCGCCCGATCAAGATTCCTCAAATCCAATGGCCAATAATTTTTTTCGCACCCCCGACTACCCAAAATTTAACACCATTGGAGGGTTGTGAAAAGAGTAGTTTCTCAACCCTCCTCCCCTGCTACATGGCAGCCCCATATTGTATCACATCCTCCAATCCAAAACCGCCTACCATCTTTTCATGATGCGATAACCGCCTATAGTCCCATCGAATTTGTATGATGATACCACCCTGCCATTTGAATTTAACCCCGTGCCCATATGATTAACCACTATTGGTTAGAAAACAAATAAATCTGCCCTTTACAGCTTATTCACTATTTTTGTTAAAAAAATTGGGAAAAAGGACTAGTGCTGACCTATTTCCAAGCCAAAAGAGTCTCTGTCGACCTGTTTTTAAGCCATTTCACACCAGAATTCAAGCCATTTCGCTACTACAGCTAGTGCAGAACTAGTTTGAAGCCCTATGAAGACCAGTGAAGCCTATTTCGCTGCCATAAAGCCCCTGTTTCATCCAGAACCCATTCTGCAGACCGAAATCATCTTTTCACATGTATTACTAAGTAATTGAGACAATTTCTTAAGCCAGAAAGTAATTAATTAATCAATTGAACCAATTAAATGGCTTCCCAAGGCATTATGATAGTCAATCCCATAGAACCTCCTATTTTTGATGTTGAACATACCCCCCTTGTAGACAAATATTTCAAAATCAGTGACACGACCACTGATTTTAACCTCTTAAACATCCATTGTTGGAGCCATGATAAATCCATGGACCAGGCTAATTATATCTATTTAGTCAATTTAGTGTTCTAAATTTCTTTCATTAATTATCAGCCAGGGCTAGTAAACTGCTGAAGTGTGGTGCACCATATGTGCTTAAGCAACCTATTCCCTACTTCGTTGTTTTGTGTTTTATGTTATTTTTAGGGGGGGTTTTGTTTTTTGAGATCTAAGGATGGTTAATATAAAACTATGGAAAGACTTCAGTGAATCTAAATTAATTTTAGAAGGAAGAAAAGGAAGTGTACTAAAAATATTCTATTTTTCATAAAAGCAAACCAAAAGCTAAGGGCTAGTTAAGTATTATTTTGGTAATCAAAGCATCTATCTATTCTGTTTATTAGTCCTAATCCATGGATCTATTTCTGAAACTAAGATTGAGAATTACAATGCCTAACTTAAATGAAAGTAGAAAATGAATCAACTATTGTACTTTTAGTTCCCTCAACATTCAATTGTTAGGCATGACCCTATTGAGATGGAGTTTAGCAACTGTTTGTACTTTAGTCTACTAAGGTCTTAGAACAGCAAACAAGGAATGCAAATAAAAATATCTAAGATGTGTTTAGTTACTCCAATTATTCAATTTGTAAAGAGTGATATTCTTGAAGTAATGTTTAAGTAACTAATTACACCTGTTTAAACTAGAGAACTAAGAAAACTCTGCAAATGGATAACTCAGAAATTGCATTTCATTTAATCATTCAACCATCCCTTCTTAAAACATGTTTAGATTAATTTGTTTTAGAGTTATTTTTAGGAAGATTATTGTTGTAATTAAGTGAGGGTCTTGCAAGTAAAAGCATGTAAGATCTAACTAAAATCAACTAATGTATTATTCACTTGTCTGCCACATTCAAATGTGAAGTGTTTAACCTCTTGAGATGCCTTTGGAGAAATCAATTATGCCTTAGTCCTTGACAAGCAAATGAAAATAAGCAAGATAAATTCGACTACTGTATTTGTGATATATTTAACCATTTAATGTAGAATTAGCATATTGAAAATGGCTTTCATAAACATCTGTTGACACAACAATTGACAACTATGTTCTGATGGAAATAAAAGACATGAACGGTAAAACTAAACAACTGTGGTTTCTTAGCACTTCAATCCTTATCCCAATTTTGAAAACAGAGTTTCTATTTCCGTTAAATGTTTTGGAAGAGTAAGTCTGCACAATTGCAATTTATCACTAAACTGTTTGAAAAATGGAAATGAAGCATAAACAAAAATTGCGAAAATAGAGTAAAGGAAATCTAACTAGAAAACATAACAAAAAAACTCCTTCAGAAGCAGGGGCCCTCTGCAACTGAGTTGGTTGACTCCTAGCTTGTTAAAGATGCAATCAAGCAAGCATTTGGCAAACTGAACTTCTTTATTAAAACAAGTTATGGAAACAGAGTATCCACTTAGAAATCTGAACTATACTGAACTGTCTCTCGGTTCTGTGGAACCACTATTTAAATAGAAATTACATAACTAATTGCGAGTTAAACTAGCTACATGTGTCTAAATTTAATTGAAATTGAAATAGGACTGTTGGACTCATGATTTGCTATGAAGAGAAAATCAGCTGTCCTACTGTTGTAGGTAACGTTCTTTGACTTGTAAATTTGACCATGAGTTTAGGCTCCTTTTTATGTCGATTTGAATCATGTGAGTAGGATAGAATCCATGTAGGCAAGATTCTAGAAACACCCATGTGGCCCAAATCCTCAACTGATATCTGGAACCTACTAAACAATAAAAGTGGCTACGGAATGCACAGTTAGCTGTAGAATAGTCTGCATTCTGTAGCTAAATTGAAAAAACTTATCCAAATACCAAAATCATGAAAATATAATATGATAATCATTTAAATGCATCCTTAAGATAAAAAATGAGCATTATTCATTGATTAGGGTTTGTGATATTATGGAAAAGTGGTGGAATGAGGTGAGAAAAACTGTAAAAGAGAGGGTAATCTTGAGGTTCAACATACCCCCACTGCAAAATCATTTCATGCCTTCATGCAATTTTCCAAAATTATGAGTTCTTCTCCCCTACTGCATTTTCTCAGATACCTCAGCTAGGACATCCAACCATATTCTTTTGTTCCTCTTTGAAGTCAATTCCATTCTTGTCATTTTCATAAGAAGTTTGAATTTGAGGTTTATGATTTCTCTGTTCAATCTTTTGTTCTTCTTCTTCAATTTCCTATTTTCGTTATGGAATATTCCTAGATGCAGAGTAGTATTATCATGCATTGCCTTGTCCAATTTGGTTTGTTCCTTCAAAATATCATTCTCTTGCTTGATGTGCATGTTCAATATCTCTAATTCATAAATATCCTGCTTAAGAGTATGAATTAGAGGTTCTTGTGGATTGATAGGTGGTTCTTGGTTCATTGAGGCACTTCTTCTTTCCAATGACTCTACATAATCATATATCAGTTGCTGAACTGGATCTATACCAGGAGATCTTCTACTGGGGCCTTCTTCAAAATGATAAACATGAGAGTTTTGAGGACTATACATAGGATAATTATCAATAGGTGATGGAACTGAGGTTTCCTCTTCTATATTTATGAGCTTTGTCCCATTAGATGGTGTTTTCTTCATGATGCCTTGGAGTCTAGATCTCCTTCTTAGTTTTGGAGGACCTTCATTCCCTTCATTTGTAACTTCACTCTCTTTCTTTTTCTTTTCTTTAGCCTTAATTTGTTTCCTAATTTCTGTTAGTTCCTCAGAAATTAGTTTCTTATCATTCCTATGTAGTGAAGCTTTGGTTTTGTCTTCAACAATTACATCAGTTTTCTTTCTTTTACTTCTCCTTACATTTTCTTCCTTGGGTAGTGATTCTAGTTGTCCTTGAAAATGATTCCTAACAAGGAAATCCTTCCAAGTGTCTCCTATGCTCCTTAAGTGAAACTCAATAAATATGTTCACCAAGCCATGATGATGCATAGTGGTCTCTATGGATTGTATTCTCTTTTTTACATTTGAGGCCATTCTTCTTAGACTATTGAGAAAAAATAAAGGAAGGTTGATTTCACCATTTTCTAGAAAATTCATTAATAAATGGATATGATAAACATACATGGTTCCAAATATTCCTTCACAAGTTATGAATTTTTGCAAAATCAAAAGAATATTTTTCCATTTTCTTTTCAGAGTAGTACTTGGGATTCCTTTTCTAAAGACAGAGACATCCAGACCTAGGTTTTTAAGTATCACCTTCCATGATTCATTATGGAACTCTTTGTTCTTGAACCATCTCTCTCCATGCCTCAGGAGTTCTGTAGCTTTAGCCAGGAATGACTCTGTCACTGCAAATTTAATGTCCCCAATCTCTACTTTGGTTCCATCAAAAATCCGGGCAAATGATTTGGTAATTTCCTTATGAAAACCATTAAAATTTTCTATGAACCTCAACCATCTAGCTTGTTGTAGCAGTTCTATAACCTATGGGTTTCCTTCCATGTATTTTACCCCCACTGGTTCTGTTCTAACAATCAAACCAATCCTCCTTCTATGCAGAGTGCTTTCAACCTTCAGAATTACCCCTCCGTTTTGTGGAAATGAATTGGCTACAGATTTAAAGGAGATGAATTGGCTATGGAATCGATGGAGACGAATGAGCTACGGATCTAATGGAGGGTTTATGGTGAGTTGTAGGAAATAAATAAATGATACGGTCTTGGAGAGACGTAGACAAATAGGTCACGTCATGCTCATGATCGTTAGTCATCAATCAAGGATATTAATGATGGAACACTATGCAACTTTATATGAGGGATATTGTTGAGATATATCATGATGAGGATTGTAATCAATTCGAATGATGGGTTGTCAAGGAACATAAGAATGTACATATTATACCTATTTCATGTTTTTAATTTTGCTATTAAAAATAATTTTTTACACTTTACCTGAGAAGTTAACCTTTTTCTTTGTTGTTTGCTTGATGTTGTTCCTTAGGTACTCTTTTGCAGTATGGTGGCCTTCAAACATAATCCTTTAGTCCCTTTGAAATCATCATGTCAGAATTGCTGAAGTGGCTGCAGAATCGAATTAGCTGTAGAATACAATCAGCTGCAGAACGTATTACTATTTTTTTTGAAGTATGGAACATGAATGGAATGAGTGAGAAATATGGAATGAAAATGAAATATGACTTATGGAATGAATGTGAAAATGAGATGAGTGAGATGTAATGACAGTGGAGTTTGATGGAATGAAACTCAATTTGCAGATTATGAAGCTGCAAATATGAATGTAGTTTTCACTACTTTATTACAGAAAATAAAAATAGAAAATATAGGATGTTATAGAGCTATGATTTTCACCCTATATTTTCTACATAAGTATGCCAATCATTGATTGGTTTTCATACTTATACACTTCATTTATTTTTTAATTTTTAATTTTTTTTTAAATATTTTTTTTATTATTTTTTTAAATGTAGGAAAAATAAAAGCTAAGTTTGTGAAGAATAAGAATTCTTCTTCACTAACTCCATATGAATATTATCTTGAAATTTCTTGACAAACTCTTCTTCTGAAAGTGGTTTATGCTATACTTTCAACCGATGACCATTTACAGGAAGAGATACATTTTATTCATCTATTGTTCTAATCTTCATTGCTTCATTTTCAAAGAATTTTTCAATCTCATATGGCCCAAGCCAATGAGTCTAAAACTTTCCTTGAAAATCCTTGAATTTGGAATCGAACAAGAGTGCTCAATCCCCTTCTTGAACTTTTTCTCTTTGATATACTTGTCATGCCATTTAGTGCTTTTCTGCTGGACTATACTGATTCTTTGGAATGCATCTTGTTTGATTTCATCTAGTTAATTGAGTTGCTCTAGTATATGATTTTGTGCTTCTGATAAATCAAGTCCCAATTGGACTACCATCTTGAAGGTTTTGATCTGAAACTCTATAGGGAACAAGAATTTCTTCCCATAAACAAGTTCATAGGAAGTATGTCCTGTTGTGTTCCTCCATGTATTTCTGTAGGCCCATAAGGCTTCAAGAAGCCTATCTGCCTAATCTGTTATGTGTAGATGAATAGTCTTAGTGAGAATTCCTTCGATCACCTTATTGGTAGATTCAACTTAACCATTTTCTTGTGGATGGTAAGGAGTCAATTTTTTGTGCTTGATCTTGTAATCTTCTACAAGCCTTTTCACCATCTTTGATGTAAATTGAGAGCCTTGATCTGTTACAATTTCTCTTGGAACACCAAAATGAGTGAAGATATCCTCAAAAAGAAAATTAACTACAGATCCTTCATTAGAAAAAGGTAATGCTTTAGCCTCTACTCATTTAGTGACATAATGAGTGCATACCAAAATATACTTATTTTGTTTAGATGGAGGATTGATAGGTCTAACAAAATCCAAGGCCCATTTTTCAAAAGGTTCAATGAGTACCTGAGGTTGCAATGGCATTTTATTTGAAGGAGCAAGTTTCCCTACCCTTTGGCAACTGTCACGCCTTTTGACATATTCTTTGGCATCTTTGAAGATGGATGTCCAATACTATCCTAAATGAAAGATTTTATAGGCTTTCCTCTTGTTAGCAAAATGTCCACCAAAAATTTAATCATGACATGCCTTAAGAATTTTAGGCATTTCATCTTCTCGAACACATATTCTAACAATGAGATCTGGACCTGTCTTATACAATTCATTAGTAATCCATGAATATCTTGCACTTAATTGAATGATTCTTCTTTTCTCTCAAATGTAAATGTAAAGGTATTTTTCCTGTAACTAAGTAATTGGCAATATCTTCAAACCAAGGGGTTCGAGTAGTTATTGCAAAAAGATATTCATCAAGAAATTTATCTTCAACTAGAGTGTCATCTTTGATATTTTGAATTCTAGACAAGAAATCAGCAACTGTGTTTTGTTTTCTGGGCCTGCCTAGAATACTAATGTTGAATTCTTGAAGAAGCAATAAACATATTGTAACTTTTCCATTAGTAATAGATTTATTCATTAAATACCTATTTGCAGAGTGATCTCTATGGACAAAGGTTTCATAGCCTGTTATGTAATTTCTGAATTTGTTGATAGCATGAACAACAACTAAGAATTCCTTTTTAGTTACAGTGTAATTCAACTCTAGGGGAGTCAAATTATTACTTGTGTAATAGATGGCATAGGGGATCAAGTATTTTTGTCCTAACACAGCTCCTAGAGTTGTGTCTGAAGCATCTGTTGAAATGTGAAAAGGAAGTTTCTAGTGAGGCCCTCTTAAGATGGGTGCTTCAGAAATTTTTGCTTTTAGGGTTTCAAATGCTAACTGGCAGTCATAATTCCAAATAAATTCAAAATCTTTGGTGATTAATTTGAAGAGTGTGGATTCTATTTTGGTGAATTTTTCTATTGTATTTAAGATTTGGCTATCTTCACTAATGTTTCAAATAGTAAAGAGAGGCTGTATACCTTCTTCATCATCAATCCATTCTTTGTCATATATCTCTGTGATTGCTCTTGCTGGAGGATACAGAGTGAATTTCTTAGTTGAATTACCATTAGAAATATACATGTCACCAGATCTACAGCTAATGAAAGCATCAACTGTAGCCAACCAAGGTCTTCCTAGTATGAGTGGGTGTCCTCCTAGATTGTTCTTAGGGGTTAAAATCATAAAATCAACAAGATACTCCCAAGAATATAAAGACACTGAAATATCTTCTAACACACCATCTAGTTTGATTACATATCTATTTTCTAATTGCATTAATGTAGGTGTATAAAGAAGATTAGGAAGCTTGAGTTGTTCTATGGTCTGTTTGCTCATGATGTTTATTGCTGCTCCTAAATCAATCAACGTATTTGGAATTTCAACTCCATTGACATGTGATTTTACAACTCGAATTCTGGGATCTAAATATTTTTGAATGGAAATTTTTCCCATCATTATGTCTGTTATTTTTCCTACAAGCCAGATTCTTTTTATTTATTTTATTCTTCTTCCCGGTTTCTTCATACTCAACTCCTTTATTGTTTTAGCTAAAATTGGAATTTCCTTAATGGATTTTAACAAATGGATTTTGATGCAAATATTCTTCAATACATCTAGGAAATCATAATTAGGCAACATAATATGCTTTTCTACTCCTCTATCAATTTGTAATATTTCAGGGAAAGGAGGTGTAGAAGTAGATACTCATGGTTGATCTATAACATGAGTTGAATTTTTTGGTTGTTTTTTCTTTTCCTTTTCAGAATTTTGGTTTTGAAGAGCTACTTATTCTTCAAAACTTCTATTGGGATGTAGAGAATGTTCCTCAGAATTTTCTTGTTCTTGAATGATTACAAAAGGCTTCCTCTTTTCTAATATCCTACCAGATCTTCATTGGACATCATTAAGATCTAGAGGAGTAATCATATAGGTTGGAAATTTCTGACCTTCTATCATATAGGTATTTTGAGGATTTTTATTTTTGGGGTTTGGTATTGGTTGGGCATGTAACTGATTTGGTCTCCGAGGGAATGGTTGTGAGAGTTGTGGATTTGGGTTTTGGATTGGAGGTTGTTGATTTTGTTGAGGAATTTGTTGAGGAGGATAATTTGGATATGATGGAGGATATTGATAATACTAAGAAAATATTCCATATGGATTTTGCATTCCTTGAGCCCAGGGTTGAGATTGAAATTGGGATTGGGGCCAAGGTTGCTGCGAAGAATTCCAATTTGGTGGGGGATGAGTATTCATTTTGTTGTTAAACAGTTGAGTTTGTGGCCCCTGCCATTGTCTTCTAGAGACAAAAAAAAGAGATTTTGTAGGATTTGATGTCGTTTCTTCTTGAAAAACAACCTTAAGAATAAGAATTGAAGGAAAATTCTTAGTCTCTTGACTTTTTGAACAAATCATACAGGTTTCTATGACTTTTGCTTCAAGAGGTAATTCTCTCAAAGCATGTTTCTTTCTGCATTTTGGACAAAAAATGGCTAAAGCATTAGTCTCAGCCTTCTGCTTGTTTTGTAAATTCAGGGTGTCTATTTGTTCACTTAGACTCCCTAAAATGTCTATTTTGATTTCATCAAGCATGTTTCCAATTTCTGCCCTACTCAATGTTCCAGTTGCAGATTTGTTTACCCTAGCAAGAGCAGGATCTCTTGGTCCTTTAATTTTTTTTTATTTTCCTCTTGAGATATTAATACATAGTTCCCCAATATCAGGTAATGGAAGTTGAGATATGTCCCCCTTCCCCATAATGTTAAGGATATCTATCCATTCATCTTTAATTTTTTTCAACAAAAGATCTTTTAGAGTGTCTTGATCTAGATTTTCCATTTTTTCTCTTTTAATGTTATAGTTAAATCTTTCAAGTAAATCCTCCAACTTTTCATCCTCTTTCCGCATCATCTTAAACACTTCCTCTTTGTGATTAATAGGTATACAATAGTCCAAATACCTTTCTAGAAATGCTCTCTTCATTTCATTCCATGTCCTAATAGACCTAGTGATTAGACTCATGAACCATTTTAGAGCTATTCCTTTCAATGTTGAAGGAAAAAAATTGAGTTTTTGAGCATCTTGTATATAATCATAAGTTCTACACAAGACTTCAAATTCAAATAAAAAGGTCTCAGGGTCTTCACTTTTTAATCCATGAAAGTTTGGGAGAACAGAAGGTGAGATATTTTTCATGGTAGCATTTGTCTCTTCATCTATTATAGGGAATCCAAAAGAAATATCAGTTCCCCTTCTACCTCTACCTCCTTTTTCATTTCCCCTACCTCTTCCTCTATCTCCTCCTCTACCTCTACCTCCTCCAAATAGTACATTTTCTCCATTAAAAATTTCTCCTTCTCCCTCTCCCCCTTCTTCTCCTCTTCCTGCCATGATAGATTCTTCAAAGCTATTATAAGGTTTAGCCTGCAAGGTTAACTTCTCCTCTGGTTCCTCTATCAATGGTATGTTGAATAAAGGTTGTTATTCTTCCTCTTCACTAGGGATTTCTAACTCTTCAGCTATAATATGTTCCCCTGTAGAAGTGAAAAAGGTTACTCCTTCTGTTGGAGTCCTAGGATCTTCTTCCTCTAAGATTACCTTAGTGGATGAAGTAGGAGATCCTCCTAACTGGATATCTGATCTTAGAACTTCTAGAAATATATGACTAGTAAAATATGGGATATGATTTTGAGATGGTGTTGTACTACTTCTTGGTCTTAGTGGAGTGAGTGGTATTGTAGGGATTAAGCTTCTGCCTCTAGCTATGAATATGCCCCTAGAGTCTCTTTCTCTACGCATATAATTTTTTTTTAATGTAAGAATTAAGGCTACCTAGTTACACTTCCTTGGTAACGAAGATAAAATTTTTAGTCAGTTTAGTGTCCTAAATTGATTTCATTAATTATCAAGCAGGGCTAGTAAATTGATGAAGTGTGGTGCACCATATATGCTTAAGAAACGTATTCATTACTTCATTGTTTTGTGTTTTAAGTTATTTTTAGAGGGCTTTTTGTTCTTTGAGATCTAAGGATGGTTAATCTAAAACTATGGAAAGACTTAAGTGAATCTAAATTAATTTTAGAAGGAAGAAATGGAAGTGTACTAAAACTATTCTATTTTTCATAAAAGCAAACCAAAAGATGAGGCTAGTTAAGTCTTATTTTGGTAATCAAAGCATCTATCTATTCTATTTATTCGTCCTAAACCATGGATCTATTTCTGAAACTGAGATTGAGAATTACAATGCCTAACTTAAATGAAACAATAAAATGAATCAACTATTATACTTTTAGTTACCTCAACATTCAATTGTTAGGCATGACCCTATTGAGATAGATTTTAGCAATTGTTTGTACTTTAGTCTACTAAGGTCCTAGAACAAAAAACAAGGAATGCAAATAAAAATATCTAATATGTGTTTAGTTACTCCAATTATTCAATTTGTAAAGAGTGATCTACTTGAAGTAATGTTTAAGTAACTAATTACACCTGTTTAAACTAGAGAACTAAGAAAACTCTGCAAATGGATAACTCAAAAATTGCATTTCATTTAATCATTCAACCATCCCTTCTTAAAACATGTTCAAATTAATTCCTTTTAGACTGATTTTTAGGAAGATTATTTCTGCAATTAAGTGAGGGTCTTAAAAGTAAAAGCATGTAAGATCTAAATAAAATCAACTAATGTATAATTGACTTGTTTGACACATTCAAATGTGAAGTGTTTAACCTCTTGAGATGACTTCGAAGAAATCAATTATTCCTTAGTCCTTGGCAAGAAAATGAGAATAAGAAAGATAAATTAAACTACTATATGTGTGATATATGTAACCATTTAATGTAGAATTAGCATATTGAAAATGGCTTTCATAAACATCTGTTGACACAACAATTGACAACTATGTTCTAATGGAAGTAAAAGACAGGAATAGTAAAACTAAACAACTGTGGTTTCTTAGAACTTCAACCCTTATCCCAATTTTGAAAACAAAGTTTCTATTTCCATGAAATGTTTTGGAAGAGTAAATATGCACAATTGCAATTTATCACTAAACTATTTGAAAACTGGAAATGAAGCATAAACAGAAATCGCTAAAACAGAGTAAAGGAAATCTAGCTAGAAAACACAATAAAAAACCTCCTTCAGAAGCAGGGGCACTCTGCAACTGAGTTGGTTGACTCCTAGCTTGTTAAAGGTGCAGTCAAGCAAGTATTTGGCAAACTGAACTTCTTTATTAAAGCAAGGTCTAGAAACAAAGTATCCACTTAGAAATTTGAACTTTACTGAATTGTCTCTCGGTTCTGTGGAACCACTATTTAAAGATAAATTACATAACTAATTGAGAGTTAAACTAGCTACAGGTGTCTAACTTGAATTGCAATTTAAATAGGGATGTTGGACTCATGATTTGCTACAAAGAGTAAATCAAGAGTCCTACTATTGTAGTTAACATTCTTTGACTTGTAACTTTGGCCATGAGTTTAGGATCCTTTTTATGTCAATTTGGATCGTGTGAGTAGGATAGAATCCATGTAGGAAATATTATAGAAAGACCCATGTGGCCCAAATCCTCAACTGAAACCTGGAACCTACTAAACCATAAGAGTGGCTATGGAATTCACAGTTAGCTACAGAACATGCACCATTCTGTAGCTAAATTGAAAAAACTTATCCAAATAGAAAAATCATGAAAATATAATATGATAATCATTTAAATGCATCCTTAAGACAAAACCTTAGCATTCTTCATTGATTAGGGTTTGTGATGTTATGGAAAAGTGATATAATGAGGTGAAAAAAATTCCAAAAGAGAGGGTAATCCTGAGGTTCAACAATATCTGCCTTTGGGAATCAAATTTACCCAAGTACATCCTCCCGCAAACTTTCCAATTCCTAGAGATCATCAGGCTATGTCAGGTTAATTATCTACCAAATGAAAGAGCCTTAGTGACCCATAGCAAAGAGATGTTGTTCACCATTACTGTTGAATCCATAAACCAAATGCTTCAAATTCAACCCAAGCCTCATGAAGCCCCTCTATCAATAGAAATCCTCACTGAATTATATCTAAAACTTGACTTTCCAAAGAGGTTTCAGATCTTCCAAACCTTCTTGCCTTCAGCCTCAATTTTCTCAGAAAGAACAAGACATATTGTCACAACATTGTCTTGCATTCTAGGTTATTTTACTGATGAGTATGTAGATACTTCAATCCTAGGTTTTCCATCCATTTTCTACCTTGGATAGCCTCCAGCCTTTACATTTAACTTTTCTCAGTAGTTATCAGATGCCATCCATGAGAAATTAGTTAAATTACCAGAGGAAGGAGTCTTTAAGTATTCATCTGTGTTGTTTCATTTATTCCTATACTTCCAATCTGAAAGGTTTGCAGTTAGCCTTCAAAAATTGGACACTAAAGGTAATCCACAATCAATTGTCTTCTGGACTTCCTTAATCAGGAAATATTCCACAGATTTTACCTACAAAAACTTCATTGATTCATTTATTCATCCAATTATCAATATGCTAAGTAGTAGCAGTGAAACTAGGATCAGTGAAGAAATAAAGAAAGTATTGCAGCTGTCTGAACACAGTACAACAGTAGACTAGTATTTATACCAGAACCACACTAAAATTAGGGTATATGGATGTGTTGTAGCCGCTACAACACCACCCAAAATTTTGGGTATATTTAAAATTTTAGGTCCCCCTGCTCGCTCAGCCATTAGGGTTTTTGACTCGGCCTGTAGTCATTAAACCTTCTCACCATCATGACGAGATTCTTTCGCCGTAGCCATGCCATTTGTAGGAGGATCATCATGCATACACTTGAATGGAAAATTCTTTGTGCATTAAGTATATTCGTTAGAAGCCCTTTCATCATGGATCATTTAGGCATTCTGTTTGGATACCTCACCAAGCTCATGTAAATTTAAGGGCATCATTTTCTATAGGGTAACTGTGGACTAATTGATGTTATAATGTTTCATACAAGTCAATCCCACGGATGATATACTCATCAATGTCATCACCACAACAAGGGAAATAAACTAAAGCTAAACAACAAGGCCACAGCTGCAAAACAAGACACTTTCATCCACATGCCCCTGCCCATGTGGGGATGAGACTTAAGGCTACCATTGAAGACCTTGTTAAGGCAGATGACAAGGATGTGCCAATATGTGAGGGGGAGGAGCAAGTGAGAAAAATTCTTAAAAGGAGGATGGTGTGGTACATGTTTTTCCAAATAAAGAATCAAGGAAAGAACTTTCATGTTGCTGATGCAACAACATTCTTCACTGATGAACATTGGATACTTATAATCACTCCATTGGGAAATGTTCGTACCCTTTTGCCACCATGCATGAACCAAAAGCATTTGCTGCATTTTATCAAATTTCATCTGAAGGAGGAACCAGACGAGGTAGTTATATTTCGGGATGGCAAATATCTCACCTTAAAGGAATTTTTTGAAAGTCCTACAAGATACCAGCTCAATTTTGATCCCCTGGATGTACATGCAGAAAAGAATACATTTCACCAATTTGATAAGTCTAGTCTGAAGTATAACCCATGTGGACAAAGTAGACTCAGAAGATTTCCCTAAAGCAAGACAATCTCATTCAAGGTTGTTTTCTTGCTGAGTTGTCAAAACGAGTATGATCTGGTCCGAAAGAAAGTGAATGTCAAATGGAAGAACGTGGGATATCTGTTTATGAAAGGAAACAAAGTGAATGGAAATGGTCAGCAAGTGGTTTTGTTGACAATCAGATATACAACGAAAGTGCCATCTGGTTAATTCAGTCTCCTCGACTATACAATGTATACAAAGGGATAGCACTCACTCCATCTTTTTGAAATATTTTGGATAACATATTCTTTCATCTCTTTGAGGTTACAGTTGATCCAAGTTCTCATCCTCAACTATGCGTCTTCTTGAAATAGATGTTCAGTTTTGACATGGTAGATGATGAAAGTAAACCTAGAAGGCATCCCAAAAAGCACACACCAACCCCAGCTCAGTGGACAAACGATTTCAATCCTGGTTGTTCATATCATCCTTATTATTGCTATGCAAATCTGTTCAAACTCTACAAGCTTCACGAAAGGAATGTCATACACAAGACAAATGTACCTCATTTATGAGTCGAATTTCGCCATGAAGTTGGGAAAGGAGAAAGGCGATGAATTGTTCAATGGGGGATCATGTTTTTAAGAGGGATCACATATTTTTAAGACATTTCAATATATAACTTCATGCATGGGCAGATTTGCGAATTGAACTCATGCACTTTCACCTGCGGAAGGCCGAAGTTGGTTTATACCAAGGTACAAGAGGGATTCGAACACTTGCCTATTGTGGAATATTAAAAAAAAAGAGAGAAGGGTCATAATGCGGCATAAAATTAAATCATTACTCATAAAATTGCGTGCCTATGTGTCGTAAAGCCTTGGGAGGCAACTCGTATAAATGTGTTTGTATAGTCAACTATATTAATCGACTATTTTTTAGGTTTTAATCATCAGGATACAGTAATGCTGAGAGAAATCATTTGGTCAAGATCTTCCTTTATTAAGCACATTAGAATTGTTAGCAAAGGCTTGATATCGATAGGTTCTGGTTTAGTAGTGCCTAAACTCATGGTTTCAAACCACGGTTTTCTTAAGATCTCCGCCACGTAAACCCAGGGAATCATTGGAAGGTTAGCACATGACATGTCCACAGCATCTTGGCATACTGCGACTCCAGGCCATGCAAAGAAGAAAACGCAACGCCCATTGTAGGTATAGCACAATCATGTAAACATCAGCACGTAATCAATGCATGTGTGTTGTTGTGACTGCTCTGAGGTTGCAAATGCATTGAGCTAATATTAATTTTGAAATCCATGTGTGTTGGAGGCCTGTAAGGGAAGGAGGAGGCTTACACGTGTCATGGGGAGGCACATTCACACACCCATCACACCTCAGAAATTTGATCATCCAGCTAATGAAGCACGAATGCACATGTTAGGGACATCTAGTAAGTGCGCATAGGTTTTCGTGGACAATCCGCCCCTTTCAAAGTTGATAAATCTCGGCAGCAGCGTAGTCTGTAAAACCGAGGATAATGAAGCTATCCTTGGGATTTTTCAGTGAGGGCTTCATGCAGGTGATGGCTCGATGCTTCACGTTGCTCCCATGATGTCACCTTGTAAGGTGTGCGGCCACACTGGTCAATAGGTCGAGGTCCAGGTCCTCGATCCATCATCCAAAAGTGTGACCTTTCGACTTGTTTGAGGTCGCATCTCACATTAAGAGCACAATCGTGCGATCCCTCTGAGTCTCTTAGTCGAAAAAATATGAAGCAAATGAAAAATGCGACTTGGTGGTAGTTGCAACCCTGCAAACTATTTGAGGTTGCATCTCACATTAAGAGCACAATCGTGCGATCCCTCCAAGTCGCTAAGTCACAAAACTATGAAGCGAATGAAAAATGCGACTTGGTGGTAGTTGTGACCATGCAACCTTTGTGAGGTCGCATATCACAGTAAGACACCAAGTCTCACTACTGCCAAGGTCTCAATATTTGGCTTCGAGAAGGCAGCAGGAGTTGCAGCCTCATAATTTAACAATCCTACGACCTATGAATTTCATGCTCTATGTGTACACGCTGAGAGAGCCTTCCAATGGTTTTGGGGGAAGGAGCATGACGAGTGGCATCACTATGCTTCCAAAAATATCAAAAGTGTCAACTTGTTGGCTCGTGGGAAAATTTCAAGGGCATCGTACTTGCCTTGCCAAAGGTTCTTGATACAGGATTAAGAAGTCAATGTTTTGCTGCCAAATTTTGATACAGGGTCACGAGGAAGGGGTTGCAAGAAATCCTCTTGTTCCCTCATGCCCAAGGAAGATTTAGTTAGGATCCCAAGATGTCACCTGCGTTGACCAATTAAAAGCCCAATTTTGAAATACGTTGCATCACAGTGGGAGCTAATTGCAATGTCAACCTTAGACCACTGTGATCATGGAAGAAGCAGTGTTTCATAAAATGTGTATCTGTAATATGATTGTAATTATTGCAAATGCATCGCCAGTTTCCTAACAAAAGACAATGGATGATGTAAAGATATACCTCCTCTATATGGTCGTTCAATTCTTCTTTGGAGAAAGTCATTTGGTGGACTTAACATGCAAATTATGTGCACTAAGCCCTCAATGAAGTGTGAGCAGCAGTTCCGTGTCTGTACCCGCATTTTATAAATTCATTTATACATGGGGAAATGTTTAGAGGGGATGAAGGGGCATCATGTCTCATCAATCGAGCCACCCTTATGAAGTAACAGCTACTAGAACAAGTCAAACTATAGATCTGCATTTGGCACTCAGCCCATAGCGATACCAATGGACATTACACTGATTGAAGAGGCGCAGGGAAAGCCTACATGAGCCATTCTCTCTGATGACATAGTGGCACAACACTCGACCACACAGGGGTATAAATCTATCATTTTCACTCTTACAATTAATTAAATAAGCCTCTGGAATTATTATTATTCAATCATGAAGACATGTAACCTATGCTATGTGATTGCAGGTGGAAGCTTTGTTTGTACGAAGAGCCAGAGTCTTTCCTAGTAAGCAAAGAGGTCCTTTGCAGAGAAATTGGATTCTCACGAATCCCCAAGACACTTACTCTAAGCTCAAAGGCACCTGGTCATGAGACAAAGATGAAGTAAAATAAATCTCGTTGCGAAACCCAGAGATCACCAAAAGAAGGTTGCAAACTTGCTGAAGGTTGTAGGTTGCAGACTTGCTCAAGGTTGTAGGTCGCAGATTTGCTCAAGGTCGCAGGTCGCAGATTTGCTCAAGGTCGCATGTCGCGGATTGCCCAAGGTCACAAGTCACAAATTTCCTAGGGTCACAGGTCGCGGATTTCTTGTGGTCGCAGGTCGCAGATTGTCCGAAGTCACAGGTCATGGATTTCTCAAGGTCGCAGGTCGCGGATTGCCCGAGGTCACAGGTCCCGAATTTCCCAAGGTCGCAGGTCGTGAATGGCCCAAGTATTAAACCAACCCAATAGTTGGGAAGACCAAGAGTCAAGGGGGCAACTCGAGGGTCATCTCAGCCTATATATAGAACTTCTAGAAAGGACACAATGACTTTTAGCTCAACAGTGAAAGCCAGTATGATAGAGGAATTATTGCTAGAGAGCTAAAGGCACTCAGTTCTTGGTATCAAGTAGAAAAAAGGGTAGCGAGGCTAGGGTTTTGTATCATGCTTCGAAATGAACAACCCATGTTCCACTATTGGGTTTCAACGAGTTGTAAACATGTATTCAACATTGCACCAGAATTAATAATATATTCTCCTTCCCGACACTAATTCGTGTGCTTATTTGTGGTGATAGTACTAGCTGTCTAGTACTTCATTATGTTGAATGTTTGCTTTCATGCATGTCATCAGTTATGAACTATTTCTCAATGGTTGTATGTATGTCTTCTTTGGGATTAGTGTTTATTTGTCCTTGCCACAACGGTAGTCTATTGTGAACTACTTTGTAGTTAACTTCTGGCGTGTTTTCTTTCATATATGTTTGACTAGTTTTTGGCTCACTAGTCCCAGTTACGGCATATCCCCTTTTATTTTTGCTAATTAGACTTGCTTGCAACTTTTTTCATGGTTCATTAATCTTGGGCTGATTTTGTTTTGCTAATTGGTCATTTCATCCTCACCTCTGCTCCATCTTCTTCTCATCCGACAACCAAGAGTGAAAACAATCATGGCGTCAGCCGGGCCCACATACCGGATGGGGCTTCTATCCCAAACGGTGTGAGGTCAAATTGGGACTTTTCACTAGGGGGACCCCCTTATTTTTGGCAGTACAATTTTTCCCATCAACAAATCGGCGATAGAAGGAGGGCCAGATGACAAGCTGAGCCCTTAGAGCCTGCAGTTAGTCTCATATCTGTAATGGCTCGTCCCCAAATCATTCTCCCGAGGTGTTTATCGGATTTATCTGGTTCTTGATGTTTAATCCCCGATGAACCTATGTATCACTTGTCCTAGTTAAAATTTGATGTGAAAATGGAGTTTCCATAACCGAGCACCTTTCGGATTTCTGTGAGTTTTGTGAATGTTACGAAATTGACGACGAGGAGTTGGCTTGCATGCTTTTCTCCCTCACTCTTGAAGGTTGTGAAGATAAATTGTGTCACACATTTCCGACAGCTTCCATCCATTCGTTCGAACAGCTCACCAGTGAATTACAATAAGCTTTTCACAGGTATGATTTTCAAAATGTATTAACAAGGTTAAATGAAATCATAATGAAACCTCAAGAATCTATAAAGGAGTTTTCTATCAGGTTTGTTAATTTTTTTCTTGAGTTCCCTAAAAGGGATGTTGATTGGACATATTTAATTGAACAGTTTCGACTGGTGATTTATATTTCCCTCAAACAGTTTCAATCGGCAACTAAGCCTGATCCCGATGTTTGTTGTGATAATCCTCAATTTTCCGGCTGTTCAGATTTTGTCCCGAAATCTTTCACACACTCTGTCAAATTGGAGCTTGAAAAGCATATTGGCCTAACATCTCTCCCTATCAATGAAACCTATGTCGAGTCAACTGAATGTTTTCCTCGATACGATTCTAAATCTCATTCTCATACTGATAATAAATTGAGTCTTGTCCTAGGCAAAACTGATTTCCTTACAAAATCATTGGGCCGTGAAGGGCATGCGAAATCATCAGCATCTCCAGATGACACTGATGTTTGTGAAGAATGCCCTTGCGTGATTGATACCCCTGCTTCTAAATCTTTTATTTCATTTTTTCCTGATTTATTTTTTGATTCAGCCACTTCTATAATTTCTTCAAGTCATTTAAAATTATCTTACACTAGTATTGATGACAATCATGAACATATGAATGATGTTTCACAATCACATTACGAAATCGATGAATCCATTATGTCTGATATGTTTCATCCAAAATCTTTAAACAGCCAAAGGAGCGACTACTTGTCTGGGCAACTTCAAGACATTTCTTTTATTGATTCATCCCAACTGTTAACTCCCAGGAAGCCTAATGTGTTGGGTCCCCAACCTGATCAACTTGATGGATATAGTGACCACTGCTTATCTCAAAATATATTCACTCATGCCTCTGAGGACTGTCATTCATATCTATTTGTCGACCACATGAAGCCTCCGAAATTTGATGACTTTTTGACGATTCAAGGACCCATAAGGAAATCGAAGCAATTTAGCTTCTGCTAGCTGTTACCTCAAGTTCTTACGATGTTGATGAGACCCCTCAAACAAGTCCAACTAGGATTCCTTGAATTAGGGTTTTTGAAATAATGGTTCCCATGTATCACACGCCTCTCAGCATAACCACGTCAGATGTCAGCTCTTCCGAGCAGGTCTTCCAATCGAGTGATATTTCCCTAAGCACATATCTCTATCACCTAACAGCTGGTATGAAACAACTGATATACCCTAATTTATTCACTGGAAGGGAAACACCGGCCATTGTCTCTAATATTTCAAGTTGTTGCCCAGCTAGTACCAGTTGCACTCAGGCACAAGCGTGTGATGTTTGGCAAACCTCTCTACTGCCTGAAAATATTCCGGTCAATTCACCCCATCCTAGGAAATCTAAAGAATATGATACATTATATTGTCAATCTTCCAGTGCACAAGCATTTGGCCGAATTGATATAAAGCCCACTGACAGTTTTCCAATCACTACAATTGATGATCACACCCATTCGTCATTTAATCTCACAAAACCATCTAAGTTTGGAAGCTCCCTTCTCGAAGGTCCAGATCTTGTCCAGGACGGTGAGCAATGTTAGCCTCAACTAAAGGTTGCTTCGGATCCTTGCATCCTCGACAAAACCCAGGGAAAAATTCGAAACAGGGCTTTCAAAATTAGGGTTTCTGCAAGTGGATTCACAAGCATCTCAAATTTGCCTGGCGGATGCCTATTTTTTCGGCTCTATCAAAATGATCATCCTCAAAATCATGGCGAGATTCTCGGCTAGTTTGACGAATCCCATCCAATGAATATATATGTAAATAGGCAATCCCTGCTTCCATCGGACCTAGGGTTGAGCATTGATGGATGTGTGTCATTTATAAATCATTTTAGATTTCAAGCACCTATTTCCATGTATCAGGATGAAAGTGAAATTTAGATAGCACAATCTATTCTGGCACGTTCTCTGGTAAGTAGCCATGACCTTCTTGCTATTGCACATACTTTTCAGGTAATTCTTATTGTTGGTGCATAATTTTGTATGCTGGCTCTGATTGCAAACATTGTTGTTCTTGCATGGCGAGAATTGATGCGGTGGCTGCACTGGAAAGCTTATTTTACATAACCCGACTGCCCCTTTGGTTAAAGTATGGTTTTAGGTTTAGGCTAGGTAGGATCTATTAATTAGGTTTACATGTGTTTAAAACTATGCTTGTTGTCTTTTCTTGTGGTCAATAGTTTATGCATTATAATTTTCCATTTTTTTTTTTTTGCACTCATGCTTTTTCAGTATGCTTGTTGTTGCATAATATTCAGATAATCACTGCATGTGCCTTGCCTAGTTTTCCACCAGTAAATAGTTGATCCTTCTCACACATGGCATTGCATGGTGTCATAAGCCTTGTCTGCTACATTGTGTTGTGTGCTTTCTTCCTTGCATTATTCGAATTGGTTATTAACGTGGCTTGGAAAATTCTCGTACATTTCATGCCGCTGCATGAGCCCTCGTTAAAGCCGAAGCATTCAATCCCTTGATCCCCTGACTAGCCTCTTTATGTCTCCTTGTATATGTTTGAAGCCAGGTGGGTTCCCTTCACCTCTCTACACACATCGAAACCCTGATGATATTTCATGTTTTCATGATCATAACTGTTGAAACAATAACTCCATGGTTTGTGTGAGGTTACAGTGGTTACCTCAAGAGGCAGCTTCTCTCAGAAAAAGTCATCAAATTCACGTTCTCAACATGATGAGTTTAAATTCATTGGTCAGGGAGATACGAGCCAGTTGCTTGTGGGGAACCCTAGTGAGTTCAAATGGCCTATATCCGTAACCTGAGCCTTGTGCCCAACATAGTATCAAACACCTTAATGATCTATTTTGCACGTTTCGCCTGTGGGTGGTAGATGGGATATGAAGACTGGCATGAGGGCAACCCGAATCAGAATATCTTTCAGTTTCTATCAAACAACAAACAAACTCTCTCGCCCATAAAATAAGTCAGGATCCTTCATCCTCCCATGCAAATAAGTGCCATGAGCACATGAAAATAAGTGTTGTAAGGACATGAAGCAAATAAGGGTAAAGGATTGAGAAAGCCTTCCTATGTAGAGAGGTAATGCAACGACTCCACCGGGGTACTAACCAGGCTTGCTGGCAACAGAGCAACGTTTGTGATTTCTTAAAGTGACTCTGTCGAGGTACTGTCTAGGCCTGCTAGTAGCAGAGCAACACCAGAAAATTATTTTAAAAATTCTGAATATAATAAGCCCGCTGCCTTGCTCTCTAGATTATCAACCAACCATTGGCATCCGCGAAATTCCTCTTTGACACGTTTTGATTAACGAGACCTAGCTGGGACACAATGATTGGGCATATCTGAAAAGGTTAAAATAATACATGGGTACCCTCAGAACTTGTTCAATATTCCCTTGCATCACTACTTGGACTCAAAATTTTGTTGGGGTGTTGACAGAGATGCTGGATTCTACCAGTGGTTCACCAATTGTTGTAGCCTCTACAACACCACCCAAAATTTTGGGAATATTTAAAATTTCAGGTCCCCCTGCTCGCTCAACCATTAGGGTTTTTGACCAGGCCTCTAGCCATTGAACCTTCTCACCATCATGATGAGATTATTTTGCCACAGCCACGCCATGTGTATGACGATAATCATGCATACACTTGAATGGAAACTTCTCTGTGCATTAATTCTATTCATTAGAAGCCCTTTCATCATGGATCATTTAGGAATTCTACTTGGATACCTCACCAAGCTCATGTAAATTTAAGGGCATCATTTTCTACAGGGTAACTATGGACTAATTGATGTTATAATGTTTCATACAGGTCAATCCCACGGATGATATACTCATCAATGTCATCACCACAACGAGGGAAATAAATTGAGGCTAAACAACAAGGCCACAGCTACAAAACATGACACTTTCATCCACATGCCCCTTCCCATGTGGGGATGAGACTTATGGCTACCATTGAAGACCTCATTAAGGCGGATGACAAGGATGTGCCAATAGGTGAGGGGGAGGAGCAAGTGAGCAACATTGTTAAAAGGAGGATGGTGTGGTACATGTTTCTCCAAATAAAGAATCAAAGAAAGAACTTTCATGTTGCTGATGCAACAACATTCTTCACTGATGAGGATCAGATACTTAGAATCACTCCATTGGGAAATGTTCGTACCCTTTTGCCACCATGCATGAACCAGAAGAATTTGCTACATTTTATCAGATCTCAGCTGAAGGAGGAACTAAACAAGGTATTTATATTTCGGGATGGAAAATATCTCACCTTAAAGGAAGTTTTTGAAAGTCCTACAAGATACCAGCTCAATGTTGATCCCCTGGATGTACATGGAGAAAAGACTACATTTCACCAATCTGATAAGTCTAGTCTGAAGTATAACCCATGTGGAAAAAGTAGACTCAAAAGATTTCCCTAAAGCAAGACAATCTCATTCAAGGTTGTTTTCTTGCTGAGCTGTCAAAATGAGTATGATCTGGTCCAGAAGCAAGTGAATGTCAAATGGCAGAATGTGGGATATCTGTTTATGAAAGGAAATAAAGTGAATGGAACCGGTCGGAAAATGGTTTTGTTGACAATGAGATATACAACAAAAGTGCCATCTGCTTAATTTAGTCTCCTCGACTTTAAAATGTATACAAAGGGATAGGAATTGCTCCATCTTTTCGACATATTTTGGATAACATATTATTCCCTCTCTTTGAGGTTACAGTTGATCCAAGTTCTCATCCTCAACTACGCATCTTCTTGAAATAGATGTTCAATTTTGACATGGTAGATGATGAAAGTAAACTTGAAAGGTGTCCCACAAAGCACACACCAACCCCAACTCAGTGGAAAAATGATTTGAATCCTGGTTGTTCATATCATCCTTGTTATTGCTATGCAAATCTTTTCACACTCTACAAGCTTCATGAAAGGAATGACATACACAAGACAAATGTACCTCATTTATGAGTCAAATTTCACCATGAAGTAGGGAAAGGAGAAAGGTGATGACTTGTTCAATGGGAAATCATGTTTTTAAGAGAGACCCCATATTTTTAAGGCATTTCAATATATAACTTCATGCATGGGCGGATTTGCGAATTGAACTCATGCACTTTCACCTGTGGAAGGTAGAAATTGGTTTATACCAAGGTACAAGAGGGATTCGAGCACTTTCCCGTTGTGGAATATTAAAAAAAAAAAAAAAGGGTCGTAATGTGGCATAAACATAAATCAATACTCATAAGATTACATGCCTATGTGTTGTAAAGCCTTTGGAAGCAACTCAGTTAAAGGTGTTGGTATGGTCAATGATATTAAATGACTATTTTTGAAGTTTTAATCATCAGGATATAGTAACGCTGAGAGAAATCTTCTGGTCAAGATCTTCCTTTATTAAGTAGTTTAGAATTGTTAGCAGAGGTTTGAAATTGATAGGTTCTGGTTCAGCAGTGCCTAAACTCGTGGTTTAAAACCATGGTCTTTCCTAAGATCTCCCCCACGTAAACCCAGGGAATCATTGGAAGGTTAGACACAACATGTCCACAGCATCTTGGCATACTGTGACTCCAGGCCATGCAAAGAAGAAAATGAAATGCCCATAGCAGGTATAGCACAGTTGTGAAAACATCAGCACGTAATCAATGCATGTGCATTGTTGCGACTGCTCTGAGGTTGCGACTGTGTTGAGCTAATATTCATTTTGCAATCCATGTCCGCTGGAGGCTCGTAAGGGTAGGAGGAGGCTTACACGCATCATGGGGAGGCACATTCACACGCCCATCGCACCACGAAAACCCAATCATCCAGTTGATGAAACACGAATGCACATGCTAGGGACATATAGTAAGTGCGCATAGGTTTTCTTGGACAATCCACCCCTTTCAAAGTTGATAAATCCCAGCAGTGGCATAGTCTACAAGACCGAGGATAATGAAGCTATCCTTGGGCATTTTTGGTGAGGGCTTCATGCAGGTGATGGCTTGATGCTTCACGTTGCTCCGATGATGTCACCTTGTAAGGTGTGTGGCCACACTGGTCAACAGGTCACGGTCCACGTCCTCGATCCATCATCCAAAAATGCAACCCTGCGACTTGTTTGAGGTTGCATCTCACATTAAGAGCACAATCGTGCAATCCCTCCGAGTCACTGAGTGGAAAAACTATGAATAAAATGAAAAATGCAACTTGGTGGTAGTTGCGACCCTGCAACCTGTTTGAGGTCGCATCTCACATTAAGAGCACAATCGTGTGATCCCTTTGAGTTGCAAAACTATGAAGCAAATGAAAAATGTGACTTGGTGGTAGTTGCGACTGTACGAACTTTGTGAGGTCAAATCTCATAGTAAGACACCAAGTCGCACTACTATCGAGGTTGTAATATTTCACCTCGAGAAGACAGCAGGAGTTGCGGCCTCGTAATTTAACAAGCCTATGACCGATGAATTTCATGCTCTGCATGTACACACTGAAAGAGTCTTCTAATGGTATCTGGGGAAGGAGCATGATGGGTGGCATCACTGTGCTTCCAAAAACATCAGAAGTGTCAACTTGCTGGCTCGTGGGAAAATTTCAAGGGAGTCATACTTGCCTTGCCAAAGGTTCTTGATACAGGATTAAGAAGTCAATGTTTTGCTGCCAAATTTCGATACAGGGTCATGAGGAAGGGGCTCCAAGAAATCCTCTTGTTCCCTCATGACCAAGGAAGATTTAGTTAGGATCCCCAGATGTCACCTGCGTTGACCGATTAAAAGCCCAATTTTGAAATACGTTGCATCATAGTGGGAGCTGATTGCAATCTCAAAATTAGACCACTGTGGTCATGGAAGAAGTGGTGTTTCATAAAATTTCTATCTGAAATATGATTTTAATTATTGCAAATGCATTTTCGGTTGCGTAACAAAAGACTATGGACAATGTGAAGATATACCTCCTCTATATGGCTGTTCGATTCTTCTTTGCAGAAAGCCATTTGGTGGACTTAACATGCAAATTATGTGCACTAAGACCTCAATGAAGTTTGAGCAGCAGTTCCGTGTCTGTACCCGCATTTTATAAATTCATTTCTACAAGGGGTGATGTTTAGATGGGATGAAGGGGAATAATGTCTCATCAACCGAGCCACCCTTATGAAGTAACAACTACCAGAACAAGTTAAACTATAGATCCACATTTGGCACTCAACCCACAGTGATACCAATGGACATTACACTGATTGAAGAGGCGCAGGGAAAGCCTACGCGAGCCATTCACTCTGATGACATAGTGGCATAGCACTCAACCACACAGGGGTCTAAATTTATCATTTTCACTCTTAAAATTAATTAAATAAGCCTCTGGAATTATTATTATTTGATCATGAAGACATGTAACCTATGTTATGTGATTGCAGGTGGAAGCTTTGTTTGCACGAAGAGCCAGAGTATTTTCCAGTAAGAAAAGAGGTCCTTTGCAGAGCAAGTGGATTCTCACGAATCCCCAAGACACTTACTCTAAGCTCAAAGGCACCTGGTCACGAGACAAAGATGAAGGAAAAGAAATCTCTCTGCGAAACCCAGAGATCACCAAAATAAGGTCGCAAACTTGCTCAAGGTCGCAGGTCATAGACTTTCTTAAGGTCGTAGGTTGTAGATTTGCTCGAGGTCGCAGGTCGTGGATTTCTCGAGGTCGCAGGTTGCGAATTTACCAGGGTCACAGGTTGCAGATTTCTCGAGGTTGTAGGTCGTGGATTGTCCAAGGTCGCGGGTCGCAGATTGCTAGAGGTCGCAGGTCACGGATTGCTCGAGGTCGCAGGTCGTGAATTTCCAAGGGTCGCAGCTCGCAAATGACCCAAGTCGCAAACCAACCCAATAGTTGGGAAGACCAAGAGTCAAGGGGGCAACTCAAGGGTCATCTCAGCCTATATATATAACTTCATGAAAAGACACAAGAAATTTTAGCTCGACAGTGAAAGCCAGTATGATAAAGGAATTGTTGCTACAGAGCTAAAGGCACTCAGCTCTTAGTATCGAGTAGACAGAAGGGTAGTGAGGCTATGGTTTTGCATCATGCTTCGAAATGAATAACCCATGTTCCACTATTGGGTTTCAACGAGCTATAAACATGTATTCGATGTTGTAGCAGCATTAATAATATATTCTCCTTCCCGACACTAATTCACGTGCTTGTTTGTGGTGATAGTACTAGCTCTCTAGTACTTCATTATGTTGAATGTTTGCTTTCATGCATGTCATCAGTTATGAACTATTTCTCAATGGTTGTATGTATGTCTTCTTTGGGATTAGTGCTTCTTTGTCCTTGCCACGGCGGTAGTCTATTTTGAACTACTTTGTAGTTAACTTCTGGCATGTTTTCTTTCATATATGTTTGACTGGTTTTCGGCTCACTGGTCCCAGTTACGGCATATCCCTTTTATTTTTTGCTGCTTAGACTTGCTTGCAGTTTTGTTCACGGTTCGTTAATCTTGGGCTGATTTTGTTTCGCTAATTTGTCATTTCATCCTCGCCTCTGCTCCATCTTCTTCTTATCTGAAAACCAAGAGTGAAAACAATCATGGTGGTAGCCATGCCCACATACCGGATGGGGCTTCTATCCCAAACGGTGTGAGGTCAAATTGGGACCTTTCACTGGGGAGACCCCCTTGTTGTCGGCAGTACAATTTTTCCCGTCAACAGGATGTCAACTCACTCCATATAAGCTACCCAAATACCTCCCAATGAGGTTATTTGCACTACAATATATCAGGCAGATCCTAAACTCAGATGAGGTTAATTTTTTTTCATCCAAGAAGAAAACACAGTTTAAGATCAAAAACTAGATTGGTCCTTTCATTTGCAACAATAGAGGTGCTGGTCAACAAGAAGAAAAGTACTTATAGGAATTCAAGTTCAATGAACGTTTCAAGTAGTAGTATGATCCTTTAGGAGTTATCAAAAAACTAAGAGTCAAATTTAAATCAACTCCTTTTTTCCATGATTCCAAACCAGATATTGAGAAGTACTCCAACTAGTCAGAGTGATTGGAGAATACTTTGAAAGAGGCAGAGAAGCAAGGTGATACTAATTCCATCTTGCAAACTCCAGCCCCACAAGATACGAATTCCAAGAGAGCCAGAGAAGAAGGATCATATTCAGCTCAAACCACTTCTAAGACTAAATTTAAACTAATATACAGGAAGAAGCCCAAGCTAAATCCTGTAAATGAAAAAGTTCAGATAATTGAGATCATTGATACAAACACAATTGTTAAAGAAAATGCACCTCTAGCAGTTTCAGAGGAAACTCACTAGCCTTCAACATCTAATACTCAACTCATTTAGAAGCAGCATAGTGTTGAAGTATATTCATCAAGTAAACTAGTAGATAAAGAACAGGATATCATGGAGAAGTACAAGGAAATAGAACTCAGGAATGAGGCATTAAAAGTAGTTACTTATGCCCAATATTGGAAATAGACACCTAGTGACCAAAACAGGTTACTTTCTGCATTTGATTATAAAACCAGGAAGATGCGGATGACCTTTTTGCAGCTAACAGTGAATAATTCGAAGTCATCAGCTGACTATATGAAAAAAACATATGAATTTCAAGCCAAAGATCTACATCCAACAGACCAAATTGAATTCCATAAGAAAGCTGGAGAAATGATTTATTCTATTATGACCAATAAAGCTATGAGTGTCCAGAAACTTTAGAATTTTCTAGAGATCATCAGAGGACAGTTAAAGCTAGAGAAGGCTTCCTCACAAGCCAAGGAAAAAAGAATCAAATCACTTGAAGAGTTATTCATATATGTTGGTTATGATCCCAATAACATCAAAGTTGTAGAAGAACTCATCAAGAAAAAGAATGCAGACATTGTTGCATTGAAGAAGAAGCTGAAATTTCCTCGCACTGAACATCCACAAGCTAAAGAAGTTCTGGAGAATGAAGGCCAAAAATATGAAATGATGAATATCATCATACAGTTGACAACTCAACTCAAAGAGATGGAGAATGTGATGGATAAATTGGTGTAGGAGAAAAAGGCCAGCATAAAAGAAATCCTTGTCACTGTTATTCCTACAGTTACTAGAACTGTTCCTTCTACTTCAGCAGTTCCAGTGGCAACAACAGTTCTAGTGGTTACAACAATTTCAACATCAGCAACTCATCCTAGCAATGAAGCAGGTAAACTGGTTAAAGCCATGCAAGATATGTCCATCCAAACAAATGAAATAAATAGACTTAAAGATCAAATAAAAACTCTAGAGGATGAAAAGAAACTAGTTCAAGTAATGCATAAGAATGAAACACAGAAGTCAAACAAATTGACTCATAAAGTACAGAAGTTACAGAAAGATTTGACGTTGAAAGAACCACTTACCCAAGAAAAATAGCAGCTGTGGGCCAATATCATTAACTCTGTTAATGATATTTGGCCTTCCATCCAAGTCATATTTGAACAAAAATATTTGATCAAAGAAGCAAGTGAATAAATTCAAAAATTCAAGGAAGAACTTGGAAAGAAGCCAGAGGAGGCCAATGAAATTATTAAGTTTCTTAATTCTAGGAACAAACAGGAATTAGAAGAAATTGGCATAAGTGATAGAACTGAAACAATTCTAGAAGTAAGAAAATTAATTTCCAAGAGGAATCTGATGACACAACTTGAAGGCAAGTGTCAAAAAATGGAGCTTGCAATAACCAGATTCATGGTCAAATTTGATGTTTTGAGGCAGAAAGGTCTATCAAATCCATTCGTGATCAATGATAGATTGATGAAGCATAAAGATTATGACAAGAAAATCAAAGAAGTGGCCAAAGAACAGTCCAACAATTCCTCCATGAAAGGAATGCCTACAGGAAAAGTACTCTATCAGGAATTTGGAAATATCTTTTACCTCGAGCATGAGGTAAATCATCTCTTCATAAACAAGCCTACTTTTTCAAAATACACAGAAGATGATGAAATCTATAGAAGAATGGTAAAAATCAAATTACCAGATGAAGAGGCTTTTGAGAAGTTGAATGATTTGCTGTGACAGTGAAAAGAAAAATAGGTAAAAGAGCGGTCAAGGTTAAAGAGTATCAGATCAGGCAGATAACAGTGAAAGACGGAGTTTAAAATTAAAAACTGTTAGAGTTAAAAATAATCAGTGAAAGTCATCCAACATAAAAGTCACTCAACAGAAAGAAGACAGCTAGTGTGAAATCAAACATTTAATGAGATAAAGCAGCAAAAGATCAAAGAAAGCAAACAACAAATCAATAAAAGAGGGACAACTTGAATTAGTTACATAGGTGTCTCTATCTTCTTGCATGAAGATATTTTTTATTCCTTGAATAATTCCTAAATCAATTTTAGGATATTTTGTATTAGTTTTTGTATAAATACTTCATAATTCGAAGTATTGAGTGTGGATTTTTGAACATTTATATAGTTGTATTGATCTGAAACCTGAGGGTTTATTGTACCATTTTCAAGTCACAAGACTAGAATGAGTAATAAAGGCACTGCATTAGAGGATTCATGTGTTGAGCTACTTCAGTAAAGTATCTTTCTATTGTTCAATTTTTATTTTATTAATTATTTCACATGCTTTCATGTTTTCCAATTTAAATGTTATAACAGGAATATTATTGCAGAAATTGTTTAAGTACACTCTGTTCTGAACTGTTATTCATTTTAATGTTTTCTTCTGATATCCAAATTAGAGAATTCTTCATTGATCCTTAGTTTCGATTGACCTCTTTCACATTCCTTCATTATCCAGTTTGAGGAATCCTTAAATGCTCCTTGATCCCGATTGAAACCACTTCACCATTCAAACCTAAAAGATCTGAATTTACTCAGCTACCTTATCTCGTGAACACTTCCTTTAGACCTTGATTCAGTCTTGTTTTCTTGACACATTGACTCCATATCCCAATGGTAAATAGACATACTTCTATCCATCTAAATCAGTAATTCCACCACCAACTCAAATCAAACCAAACCAATATTACTTAACTAGTTTAAAATCAACTAAAAACAACAAATTTAAATCATAAATAGACTCTGAGCATTAGGAAGGCTAGATCCTGATCTCAAAAGTAGGTTGATAGTTAGCTCTAATATTTCTTTAAACAAAAAACATAACAACCCTAGGAATTATTGGAGTGATAAAATACTGGCGACCATACTGGGGAAATCATTCCTCAGTTTTAAAACAAACCTTAAAAGAAACACTTTTCCTCATCTTTTCACCTTAAGGTTGTTTTAGGGTTGTTAGAATTTTTCATTAAAAAATTAAAATTATGGCTTCTAGAAGAACATACTATACCAAGGCTCATCGTGATCCACAACCTACTATAATTGTAGATGATCCTAACATAATTTTAAGAAAAAACAAAAAGGTATAAAGTCTAGGGAATACTAGTCAATTAATCAAAGCAAATTCACTCCCTAAAGAATTATCAAGCTTACAAGATATTGAATTCGATTTATCATTTGAACACTCTTTTTTTAGAACTAGATATGAAAACTCAATTTATGATAGTGTAATAGATCCTAATTTCATTCAATTTATTGAAACAAAGAAGGAGACGGTTTCACTTGATTCAGATCAACAAGCTTTAGAAAATTTTGATAAACTTGCGGCTTTGACTACAACTTTGATTAAGGATATTGATGAAGCATATTTTCAACATTCTGTTGAATTAACTTCTTTATATTCTTATACCCCTAAGCCTTCTAATATTCATTTAGAATCGTTAAATTCATCTTTATTTAGTACCACATCATCTATTATTTCACTACACTTCATTCCACATAATCATTCATTCCCGAGCTTCCTCTTCAACCTAGAGTTTTATTTCCATCTCCACACACTTCAAGTTCATCTTCTAGCACTTCTGCTACATTTTCTAGTACTTCAACCTCATTTCCAATTACATCTTCTAGTTTCGCAAGCTCATCTGCAAGTACTTAAACCTCATCACCAAGCACCACAAATTTACCTCCTAGTGAAACTAGAATCTTAGCCATGGCAGGCAAGGCCCCTTTGGTCTTAGTAGCTCAATTCCATGCCATGCCCCAGGATTACCAAAGTAAAATATTTGAATTTGATGGTACAGGTCAATATACTGCACAACAACATGTTAATAAGATGACTAATTACTTTGAATTGCATGAAATTGATGAATCTGATGTTCAAATGAGACTATTTGCCCAAAATTTAGCAGGAGATGTAAAGAAATGGTTTAAAGCTTTACCTTCCAATAATATAGCTACTTTAGCTGCTTTTCATCAATTATTTACTAATAGATGGGAAAGAAAGAAAAACCCTTTACAAATATTGTTTGAATATGAAAACATTAGAAGAGCTCCTGATGAACCTGTTCAGGACTATTGTACTAGGTTTAATAGTATTTACAATGCTATTCTAGCAAACATCAAACCTCCACCAGATCTAGCTTTAATCAAATTTCCATATGGTTTTGATACTGATATGTCATAACAATTGAGAGAAAGAAACCCTGTAACATTAGAACAAATGCAAAGCAATGCAGATAGTGCTGAAGCAAATTTGTTAGCTAAAAGACCTAGGATGAGAAATGAAAGAAGAGTTATAATTAAGGATGAACCATCCACATCAGACAGTAGAATAGATAGTTTAGCAAAGAGTATGGAAATAATAATGGATAGATTGAAAATATGGAAAGAAAACCAGAGTGAGATAATAAAAAACAAGGTACTCAAATAAGAAATCCAAAATTTAGGAAGAATCTCAACACTCATAAATCGAGAGAATCAACACCTAATCAACAAATAAGACCACATTTCGAAGAGAACTATGCTGAAATTTCTCACCAAAATGAAGAAGATGAAGACATTTAGATTAACTTAATGGGAATAAATGATGATAATACTATTTTTCTTACCCAAGAAGAACATGAATTATACATGTTACAACAATTATAGTTAGAATCTGGAGAGTCTTTTGGTTATAAAAAAGGTTATGAATTTTCCATTAATGAAGTTCACAAGCAATATAACCTTATGAGTAGGAAAAAGTTAGTAGCCCCTACTAAGAAAACTGCCCAAACTCATACCAAGAAAACAGTAGAAGCTCCTGCAACCAAAGTGCTGCAAATTCTCCCTAGAGAAACTCAAAAAACTTCCACTCCAAAGATTACACCCAGTCCAAAAATTGTAGACGTCACACCTGTTGATCCTCAATCATCTGCTGTGGCTAAAACTTTAGTTGTTGCTAAAACTCTAACTGTTGTTAAAACTTCAGCTGATACCCAAACAACTATTGCTGTCAAAACAGCTACTACCAAAACTATAGTTGCCACCCAAACTGTTCCTGATAAGAAGATTGAAAATAGCAAAACAGTGGAAACACAAACTAAAAAACCAACTGTAGATAAAGAAGAGAAAAACACTCAAACTGCAATAGGTAAAGAAGAAATCACTGATTTAGGTAAAACACAAGTACCATTTAACATCCAAACTGAAATATCCAAATTGAAAATACCAGTTCATTTAACAGAGATGGTAAAACATGATTTATATAAATCACAGATCACTGAAACATTGAACATAAGTGAAGGAGAATATTTTGTTAATTTAAATGATGATAAACCAAAATTACTGTTTGGCCATAAGGTAAATGGGAAACATCAAGAAGGTGGTGCTCCTCCTTTCTACATTAGCTTGAGTATTCATGATAAAATCTTACACAATGTTATGCTAGATTCATTAGCATCTTACAACTTAATGCCAAAAGCTATCATGGAAACATTGAATCTAGATATCACCAGACCATGCAAAGATCTTTTCTCTTTTGATTCGAACAAAGTTAAATGTCTTGGCCTAATAAAATACATGTGTGTCACTCTAGTCCAATACCTAGGTAAAAGTATTGTCATGGATATTGTAGTTGTTGATGTCCCTTGAAAGTATGGAATGCTATTATCTCGCTCATGGGGGAAAAATTGCAGGGATCACTATAGTTAGGCATGTCCTATGCCAAAATTTCAGTATTTGGTCAACCCAAAAAGCTTTACAAAGAAAATTTAATGAAATACATGGTCAGTAGTGAAAAAAAACACCAAAATTATCCTATTTATTCTTTGCATTCTTATATGTATTCTTTCATTTCATGTAATTCAAACACTCGAAAATACAAAAATACAGTTGTTAAACAGAAACATAATAAGTTTACAGTGACAATATATTTCATGAATCTATGTGGCACTTAGAATTTGATGGCTCAGTAAATAGATTAGGAGTAGGATCAGGAGTTTGGATCTATAACATGGAAAACAATCATTCAGAGGGTCACGCCTTTAGATTAAACTTTAAATGAACAAATAACATGGCAGAGTATGAAGCTTTAATCTTAGGACTGCAAACTATAAGAAAAAATGGATCCAAGAGAGTTTCTATCATGGGATACTTAGAATTGATCATAAAACAAATTAAAGGAGAGTATTCTTTGAAAAATGTTAGACTTAACCAATACAAAGAAACTGTTCTAGATCTGAAAAAAGAGTTGCTTGAAACTGCCTTTGTTGTTATTCCAAGGAAACATAACATGCAGGCACACAGTTTGGCTACTTTTTCTAGTACTTGTAAATTGCCTTTTCAACCAAATCACCAATACACTATAGAGGTAAGACACAAGCCTACGATACCAGACAACTTGAAATATTAGCATATTTTTCACAAGATTCTCAAATCTACAATTTTATGAACGCTGAGGGAGAATTCCAAAACTGTAACATAGATACTGATTATACAGTAGACGACATTATAGATAGTGAGATAGATGTAAATAATTTAGATTTTACTGAACCAACTAAATTTACTAAAGTAGAAATAGATAAATTAGAAACTGTAGAAATAGAGGAAATAGCAAATGATGATTCAGAGATTTTAAACCTTAAAAATATTTTTTTACCTAAGGGATTAGCCCCATTAGAAGATTTGTTTGATTCAAATGATGTAGCTAGAAAACCAAAATTGGAGCTCTTAAAATCATACATATAAGAAAGTAACATAGGAACAGAAGAAAACCCTAAGCTCATCAAATTATCCAAAGCATTACCTCAAGATGAAAGATGAAAGACAAAATTTTGTTTAAAGAATTTCAAGATGTATTTGCTTGGAGTTATGAAGACCTTAAATCTTATGACACCAACATCATTCAACATAAAATACCCATCAAAGAAGATCAAAAACCATTTAAACAAAAGCTTAGGAGAATTAATTGAGTTCTTATGCCATTGATTGAAAAAGAAGTAAAAAGGATGTATGAGGTACAAATCATAGCACCTATCAGATATTCTGATTGGGTCTCAAACTTAGTTCCCACTAGGAAGAAAATAGGGAAAATCAGAATTTGTATTGATTTCTGGAACTTTAACAAAGTGTCACTAAAATATAACTATCCTCTCCCCAAAATGGACCATATTTTACAGAGGGTAGTAGGATCATCCAGACTATCCTTACTTGATGTATTCTCTGGATACAACCAGATCTTAGTTTAGCTAGAGGATGAAGCAAAGACAACATTTACCACTCGATAGGGTACTTTCATGTATTTGAAAATTCCTTTTGGATTGATGAATGCAGGAGCCACATTCCAAAGAGCTATAGATATAGATTTTTCCAAGGAGATTCATGACATTTTAGTCATTTATCTAGATGATATAACAATATTCTCCAAAATAGACAAGGATCATCTAGATCATTTGAGAAATTTTTTTATTAAATGCAGAAAATTTGGTATTTCCTTGAATCCCTAAAAGACACTCTTTGGACTTGAAGAAGGTAAACTCTTAGGACACATAATCTCAAAAGAGGGAATTAGGATAGATCTAGCTAGGATAGAAGCCATTTTAAACATAAGTCATCCTAGAAACATCAAGAATTACAAGAATTCTTAGGTAAAATTAATTTTCTTAGAATATTTATTTCTAATTTTTCAAAACTAATCAGACAATTGAATAACATGCTAAAAAGAGATTTAGCACTTAAATGGATAGTAGAGGCCAAACAATCTTTTGAATCAATTATACAAGACCTTACAATAAAACCTATCCTAATAAGTCCTAACTTCCAAAAATATTTTATAATTGTTTATTTTGCTTCAAAACACACCATTGCAGCAGTCATGTTGCAAAAGAATGATCAGGGTTATGAACAACCCATTGCTTTTTTCAGCAAATCCTTAAGAGATGCAACACTAAAGTACAACATAATGGAAAAACAAGCACTTGATTTAGTGAAGGCTATTAAAGATTTTAGAGTGTACATTTTATACTCTCACATTATTGCATATGTTCCAAATTTAGTAGTAAAGGACATTCTGACTCATAATGGGCCTGATGGAAAGAGAGGAAAATGGATTGCCACTATTTTGGAATATGATATTGAAATTAAGCCCACCAAATTGATTAAAGGCCAAGGTTTATCCAAAATCATGGTTGAATCGAACTGTCAGGCCTTAGATATAAATTCTATTACTCAATTAGATGATCAGGAAGAGATGGCGACTCCACAGATTAGTGAACCTTTTTTAGATTCACCTTGGTATGCAGATATCATATTTGTTTTACTAAAATTACATGCTCCTCCTAGTTTATCTAGAACTAAAAGGTATATTTTTAAAATTAAAAGTAATGAAATATTGTATCATAGATAATGCTTTGTTTTGGAAATATCATGGTGGCATTCTATTAAATTGTTTATTGAAATATGAAGCTGGTAAAGTTATGCAAGAGTTTCATGCAGGTGAATGTGGAGGACGCCTTTACTGAAAATCAACTACTGATAAGATATTGAGGGCGATTTTTTACTGGCCCACTCTTTTTGTAGATGTTAGAAAGTATGTGACCTCCTGTCACAAATACCAGATCTTTGAAGGGAAGAAAAAATTGTTACCTTTACCCATCAAACCCATCGCCACAGAAATGTCATTTCAACAATGGGGTCTAGACTTCATTGGTGAAATTCACCCACACTCCTCTGCCTAGCATAAATGGATTTTGACAGCCACTCATTACTTTACCAAGTGGATAGAAGCCATCCCTTCTAGACAAGCCACTAATTATGTCATTATCTCATTCCTTGAAAACAACATCCTTTCTAGATTTAGATGCCCACAAAAGCTCATTACTGATAATGCAACTGCATTCAAATCCAAGAAAATGATTGGCTTTTGTAAAAAATACCACATCAACCTAGGCCATTCCACTGCCTATTACCCTCAAGGTAATGGACTTGAAGAATCCTAAAAAAAAAATCCTAGTTAATATCATCAAAAAAATGTTACAAGATAACAAAAAGACCTGGAAAAAAAGGTTGCTCAATGCCTTATGGGCAGACATAATAACAACAAAAAAACCCATTGGTACCTCTCCCTATCAACTAGTATATGGGATGGATGTTGTTTTTCCATCCTCATTGGGAGTGCTAGTGATAAAAATAATCCAAGAGCTGTAGGTAGAACCCAATGATATCCAGAGAATGATAAACCAGAAAATACATTTGCAGCAAACCAGGGAAGAAGTCTATGTCAAATCACAATTTATCCAAGATAAAATCAAAAATATTTTTGACAAGAAAACAAAAGAAGATTATTTTTACATAGGTGATAAAGTACTCAAATGGGATTCTAGATGAGAATAAAAAGGGAACCATGGTAAATTTGATTTTCTTTGGAAAGGCCCATACATCACTTATTGTTACAGAGGTAATAATTCATTTTTCTTGAAGGAGTTAGATGGATCAGATCTAATGGGAGGACCAATCAATGGTAGGATGTTGAAACATTACTTTTCCCCATATTAACATTAGTTCATTTGTTTACTTTTCTCATTGTACATAACATTGCAAAGTTTAGATTGGATTGGATGTTTTTCTTGCAAAGTTGAAGCTCGAAGAGAAGTCCCTAAGCTTTGAAAGGTATAACATCATAAGTATGAATAAAGTAGATCTCCAAAAGCAGTTCCAAGACAAACATAGTCAAAGTTCCAAGGCTACTGATCTTAAAGTTCTTGACATTTCACCAGGAAATTCCATCCCCATGTGGAGCCACTGTTAGGTTCCTATAATAATAGGATTCATAATTTTGAATTGACTATGTTTTAGTCTTGTAATATTGTACATACTTTTCTTTCTGCAATTTTTTTCCCATATTAAAAAATTTAAAGAGGGTAAGTCCTAAAATAAAAATCAACGGACTAAAATAAAAATATCAAAAGAGAATATAACGTATGAACCCCACCAAAAAGAGATTAAAAAATAGATTCTGAAAGTGATGCAAATTCAAATGCCACTACTTTTTACTTTACTTTGCAAAATAATATTGTGTGCAACTTCTCAAAAATTCCACAATCCATGATGGTCAAACAACTTAATTTTGATTCATTCATGCTTTAAATTTTATGTTGATAGTTAGAGAATAAAGATCTAGCCAAACTATTTAATCTAGGCAGATCAATAGCTAGGTAGAGAATAAAAATGAGCTCAAAAGTTTAATCTAAGCCTTTGGAAGTGATAAGGTTAGAATTATATTAGTTTTCCTATAAAAAAGAAATAAAGGGTCAGCAAGCTCAAATGCACCCAGTAAATGAAGAAAAAATGTTAAGTTAAATGATGGGTAGGTAGATTAACTTTCACAAGGCATGGAAATCATCAATTGGTCATTTGATATCACTAATATCCCTCAAAATCCCCTTCCCTTTGCTTAAAAACCTATTTGCCATTCTTAAAAGGCATTTTCCTTTGTAAAAATGTCCCTTTCCCTAGTTAAAAATAGATTTCCCTTTGAAAATCATTCTCCCCTTTACTAATTTCCATTTTTCAAATAAAACATGCAAAAAACACACTTTGCATAGTTTAAAAAGTTAAAATAATGTGTCAGGCCCCACTGCTAAAACCCTCCCTCATACTATTTTTACTTATTTCTAGTGTATTACTAACATCCTGTTTATACATTTATCCTGTATTATATTAACTCCCGCTTATATTACATTTCCCAACCCCGTATATATACCATATTAACCCTGCTTTATAATATAAATCCGGGTACCACTTTACATAACCCCATCGCATTCATTACTCTCGATACCATATATCATTAGCATATGGCTTATATTATAAAATTTATACATATTCTCGGGCCCCGCCTATCAAATCCCCAACTCATCCTTCTTATTCATCCATCCACCTGATCAAGATTCCTCAGATCCAATGGCCAATAATTGTTTCACACCCCCGACTACCCGAAATTTAACACCACTAGATGGTTGCAAAATGAGTGCTTTCGCAACCCCGCTCCCCTACTACGTGGAAGCTCCATATTGTATCGCATCCTCCAATCCAAAACTACCTACCATCTTTTCATGATTGGATAACCGCCTATACTCCCATCCAAGTTGTACGACGATACCACCCTGCCATTTGAATTTAACCCCACACCCAGATGATTAACCATTGTTGGTTAAAAGACAAATAAAGCGGCCCTTTATTGTTTATTCACTATTTCTGTTCAAACAATTACGGAAAAGGACTGGTACCGACCTATTTCCAAGCCAAAAGAGTCTCTGCCAGCCTGTTTTTAAGCCATTTCACACCAGAATTCAAGCCTTTTTGCTACTACAACCGGTGCAGAACCAATTTGAAGCCTTATAAAGAACAATGAAGCCCATTTCACTGCCAAAAATCCCCTGTTGCATCTAGAACCCATTTTGCAGACCAAAAACATCTTTTCACAGGTATTCCTAAGTACCTGAGACCATTTCTTAAGCCAGAAATTAATTAATTAATTAATTAAACCAATTAAATGGATTCCCAAGGAATTATGATAGTCAATCCCCTTCAACCTCCTATTGTTGCTGTTGAAAATACCCCCTTGTAGAAAAATATTTCAAAATCAGTGACACAATCGTTGATTTTAACCTCTTAGACATCCATTGCTAGAGCCATCATAAATCCATGGACCAGGATGATGATATCTACCTTTGGGAATCAAATTTACCTAAGTACATCCTCCCACAAACTTTCCAATTTGCAGATATCATTAGGCTCTGACAAGCTAATTATCTACCAAATGAAAGAGCCGTAGTGGCACATAGCAAAGAGATCTTGTTCACCATTACTGTTGAATCCATAAACAAAATGCTTCAAATTCAACCCAAGCCTGATGAAGACCCCCTGTCAATAGAAATCCTCACTGAATTATTTCTAAAACTTGACTTTCCAAAGAGGTTTCAAATCTTCCAAACCTTCTTTCCTTCATTAGTTGAAACCCCACAAAGCAACCCTCCCTATTCAGCCTCAATTTTCTCAAAAAGAATAAGACAGGTTGTCACAATGTTGTCTTGCATTCTTGGCTATTTTACAAATGAGTATGTAGATGCTTCAATCCTAGGTTTTCTGTCCATTTTCTACCATGGACAACCTCCAACCTTTACATTTAAATTTTCTTATCACTTATCAGATTCCATCCATCTGAAATTAGTTAAATTACCATAAGAAGGAGTCTTTAAGTATTCATCTATGTTGTTTCATTTACTCCTATACTTCCAATCTGAAAGGTTTGCAGTTAGCCTTCAAAAACTAGACACTGAAGGTAATCCACAATCAATTGTATTATGGACTTCTTTAATCAAGAATGATTCCACAGAATTTACCTACAACAACTTCATTGATTCATTTATTCATCCAATTGTCAATATGCTAAGTAGTAGTAGTGAAACTATGATCAGTGAAGAAATAAAGAAAGTATTGCAGTTGTTTGAACACAGTTGAATAGGAGACTGATATTTATACCAGAACCACACTAAAATTAGGGTCTATGGATGTCAACTCACTCCATATAAGTTGCCCAAATACCTCCCAATGAGGTTATTTGCACTACAATATATCACATAGATCCTAAACTCATATGAGGTTAATTTTCTGCCAGCCAAGAATAAAACACAGTTTAAGATCAAAAAACAGATTGGTCCTTTTATTGCAATAGTAGAGGTGCTGGTCAACAAGCAGAAAAGTACTTACAGGAATTCAAGTTCAGTGAAAGTTTCAAGTGGTAGTATGATCCTTTAGAAGTTATTAGCAAACTAAGAGTCAAATTTAAATTAACTCCTTTTGTCCATGATTCCAAACTAGAGATTGAGAAGTACTCCAATGAGTCAGAGTGGTTGGAGAATACTTTGAAGGAGGCAGAGAAGCAAGGTGATACTAGTTCCATATTGTAAACTCCAGCCCCATAAGATATGAATTCCGAGAGAGCCAGAAAAGAATGATCATATTCATCTCAAACCACTACTGAGCCTAAATTTAAACTAATGTACAGGAAGAAGCCCAAGGTAAATCCTGTAAATGAAAAAGTTGAGACAATTGAGATCATTGATATAGACACAATGGTTAAAGAAATGCACCTCAAGCAGTTTCAGAGGAAACTCACCAGGCTTCAACATCTAATACTCAACTCATTCACAAGCAAAATAGTGTTGAAGTATCTTCATCAAATAAACCAACAGATAAATAATAGGATATCATGGAGAAGTACAAGGAAATCAAACTCAGAAATGAGGCATTAAAAGAAGTTACTTATGCCCAATACTAGAAACAAACACCTAGTGACCAAAACAAGTCACTTTCTACATTTGATTATAAAACGATGAAGATGCAGATGACCTTCTTGTAGCCAACAATGAAGAATAAAATTCATCATCTGACTATAAGAAAACAAAATATGACGTTCAAGCCAAAGATCTACATCCAATAGACCAAATTGAATTCCATAAGCAAGCTGGAGAAATAATTTATTCTACTATGACCAATAAAGCTATGAGTGTCCAGAATCTTTAGAATTCTCTAGAGAACATCAAAGGACAGTTAAAGCTAGATAAGGATTCCTCACAAGTGAAGGAAAACAGAATCAAATAAACTTGAAGAGTTGGTCATATATGTTGGTTATGATCCCAATAACATCAAAGTTGCAGAAGAACTCATCAAGAAAAAGATTGCAGACATTTTTGCATTGAAGAAGTAGCTGAAATTGCCTCCCACTGAAAATCCACAAGCTAAAGAATTTCTGGAGAATAAAGGCCAAAAAGATGAAATGATGAATCTCATCATTCAGTTGAAAACTCAACTGAAAGAGATGGATAAATTGGTGCAGGAGAAAAAGGCTAGCATGGAAGAAATCTCTGTCACTGCTATTCCTATAGTTACTATAGCAGTTCCTTCTACTTTAGCAGTTCCAGTGGCAATAGCAGTTCCAGTGGTTACAAAAATTTCAACATCAGCAACTAAACCAGTAATAGATTCAACAATAGCAGCAGCTCATCCTAGTGATGAAGCAGGTAAACTGATTAATTCCATGCAAGATATGTCCATCCAAACAAATCAAATAAATAGACTTAAAGATCAAATAAAAATTCTAGAGGATGAAAAGAAACTAGTTCAAAAAATGCATAAGAATGAATCATAGAAGTCAAATATAATGACTGACAAAGTAGAGAAGTTATAGAAAGACTTGACATTGAAAGAACCACTTGCCCAAGCAAAAAAACAGCTGTGGGTGAATATCATTAACTCTGTTAATGATATTTGGCCTTCCATCCAATTCAAATTTGAACAGAAAGATTTGATCAAATAAGCAAGTCAAGCCATTCAAAAAGTCAAGGAAGAACTTGGAAAGAATCTAGAGGATTCCAATGTAATCATTAAGTTTCTTAATTCTAAGAACAAATAGGAATTAGAATAAATTGGCATAAGTGACAGAACTTAAACAATTCTAGAAGTAAGAAAGGTAATTTCCAAGTGGAACCTAATGACACAACTTGAAGACAAGTGTCAAAACATGCAGCTTGCAATAACCAGATTCATGGTCAAATTTAATGTTTTGAGGCAGAAAAGTATACCAAATCCATTAGTGATCAATGACAGATTGATGAAGCATGAAGACTATGATAAGAAAATCAGAGAAGTGGCCAAAGAACAATCCAACAATTCCTCCATGAAAGGAATGCCTAGAGGAAAAGTACGCTATTAGACATTTGAAAATCTCTTTTACCTCCACATGAGGTAAATCATCTCTTCATAAACAAGCCTACTTTTGTAAAATACACAGAAGTTGATGAAATCTACAAAATAATGGTAAAATTTAAATTACCAGATGAAGAGGCTTGGGAAAAGTTGAATGATTTATTGTGACAGTGAAAAGAAAAACGGGTAAAAGAGCAGTCGAGGTTAAAGAGTATCAGAGTAGGCAGATAATAGTGAAAGATAGAGTTTATAGTTAAAAACAGAGTTAAAAAGAATCAATGAAAGGAAACTAGCGTAAAAGTCACTCAACATAAAGAAGACAACCAACGTGAAATGAAACAATTAATGAGATAAAGCAGCAAAAGATCAAAGAAAGAAAACAACAAATCAATAAAAGAGGGACAACTTGCATTAGTTACATAGGTGTCTCTGTCTTCTTGCATGAAGATATTTTGTATTCCTTGAATAATTCATAAATCAATTTTAGGATATTTTGTATTATTTTTTGTATAAATACTTCATAATTCGAAGTATTGAGTGTGGATTTCTGAAAATTTCTATAGTTGTATTGATTTGAAACCTACGGGTTTATTGTACCATTTTCAAGTCAGCAGACTGGACTGAGTAATAAAGGCATTGCATTATAGGATTCATATGTTGAGCCACTTCAGTGAAGTATCCTTCTATTGTTCAATCGTTATTTTCTAAAGTATTTCACATACTTGCATGTTTTCCAATTTAAATGTTATAACAGGTATATTATTGTAGAAATTGTTTAAGTACTCTCTGTTCTGAACTATTATTCATTTTAATGTTTTTTTCTGATAGCCAGATTAGGGAATTCTTAATTTCTCCTTAGTTTCGATTGACCTCTTTCACATTCCTTCATTATTTAGTTTGAGGAATCCTTAACTGCTCCTTGATACCGATTGAAACAACTTCACCATTCCCGCCTAAAATATCTGAATTTACTCAGCTACCTTGCCTTGTGAACACTTCCTTTAGACCTTGGTTTAGTCATGTTTTCTTGACACATTGACTCCATAGCCCAATGGTAAATAGATAGACTTCTACCCATCTAAATCAGTAATTCCACAACCAACTCAAATCAAACCAAACCAATCTTACTTAACTATCCTAAAATCAACTAAAAACAACAAAGTTAAATCATAAAGAGAGAGCTCTCTCTGAGCATTAGGAAGGCTAGATCCTAATATTAAAATTAGGTTGATAGTTACCTCTAATATTTCTTTAAATAAAAAACATAACAACCCTAGGAATTATTTGAGTGATAACAAAGTTCATTCCAGACCTGCTAGACTGTCACCTCAACATTGTTGACTCCACGCCAAAAACTGTGATTCAATATAATGTATGGTTTTGATACCATATATGATTTGACCTTAATAAACTATGCTATCAGACTTTGATATATATTTTTATTATATGGTCTTTCAACTTACCATATATTTTGTGCCCACCATTTAATGTGTATTTTTGCCATGGTTTAACATATGTTTTTTTTAATATATAGTTTGTTTTACCATAGTACTTGGAAACCACAACCTTTAAGATTGCACCATGTTGATATGAATTAAAAACCATAATTCTCACCATATACCTGCAACAAATTTATATGCACCTTGACACATCAGACCTTTCACGTGTTGACCTAGCCACTGCCACATGTCGAGCTGTGTGAACGCCACATGGCCAACAAGGCCTATTTTTTACCTATTCACCATAAACTTCAATGGGAAATTTCTTCTTTATCTGGGGGGGAAATGAGAAACTGAAGGTACTTCGGGATTCATTGCGATGAGCTCTACACCTTGGCACTATTTCCAGGAACAACTAAGACCTTTTAACTTGGAGAAATTTGAGGATCCGCCTGGATCAAGTGAGTTGAAATAGTTAAATTTTTGTAACTATCTATCCATGGATATCAATATGGATTACTTGGATCTATATAAGTTGTTTTTTTGTTAATGATATACTAATTACAAATGTGTTTTTGTTCACTCTCCCCTACTTTTGTGTCTCATTTCTCTTCTATGTGATGCATATGATTCTTTATGCTTACTTGATGTTCCACTGTACTTGTGACTAATGCATACTTTTAACTAGATTACAACATTGGTTTCATTTCTGGTAGATTTTAACACTCAAAGGGATACATGACTGGTAGGAGAGAAAAATTAATAACTTCCTAAAAAAATTTGCAAGAAGAAATCAAATACCTATTTCAAAAGCTACAAAATATTTTTGCATAGAATCACATGAGAAGTCTATCAAATCAATCTATTTCAAAATAAAGAAATATATTGACCACTCACCTAATGCAACAAATAGAACCTAATAGTTTATTAACTTTAAGTTTAATTAATGGGGGGAGAACAAATTTGTACATTTGGGTGGATAAGATATTAGATGATTTTTGTGAGGAGAAAGAAATAGAATAATTCACTTATGTTGAAAAAATTAAAGCATGGTTCTTTGATGAATTTAACGATAGTTTTTTGTGCAGCATACCTACTTTAATACATAAATTTATCCTCAATAAGGGAGTCATTCTTGTAGTTGAATATATACCAACCCTATAAATGATAATAAATTCTAATATAACTAAAGGATATGCAGACTCAGAAAAATTTATCAATGCCTAGAATGCAAAAATACAAAATTAGTGTGGGATTTATTCTTGATTAAATGAAAATGTGTATTCTAAATCACCCTCACTGACCAAGAGTAAGTTAGGTCAGCAATGGAGGGAAGATGTTCATGAGAAATAAATAGTAAATTAAAGAAAATATAAGTAAGTGAATTAGTACTTATAAAATGATTAGATGTAAGTGTTGCGGTATAAAAGGTGTCTTTTTAAAGCCTATTTATCCTACATTAATTATCAATCTAGGTTTATCTCAAGAGTGTACTTAGTCTGAGGCGGCAATTTAATATAAGTAGTAAGAGTAATGCTTCTCAACTTGTGGTACAGTGTTTCAAATACAAGAGTAAATAGATGCTTGAAAATGAAATCTAATTGCAATGACATGAAACCTAATGCTCTAAAATCCAATCATTCACTCGACAATCATCAGTCAAGGATGCAGTAGTAATAACTCTTTCCTTTGTCAACTGATGTAAATGAAATCGAGAATAAACAAGATCTTGAATCTGAGAACTTAGATAGTAATAGCCAATGTCCTTTACAGTTGATGATCTTACACTCCACAATAAAGAAACTAATTGGAAATGGTAACTAAGTTAAATCAAGAATGCTGCTAATGGAAATAGAATAAACACGCTCTCTGCAATCACATTCCAAAGCAAACCGAATACTTACAGGAAAGGAATAAATAGCAAGCTAGTTATCAGAAATGAACATCAAAGCTATTTAATGGAAATGAACAGCAAATCTATTTAATGGAAATGAACATCAAATCTATTGAATGGAAATGAAAAATAAATCTTTATATCTAAGAAGCATAACAATACAAGTTACAGAGGAACAAATAATCTTGTTATGCTGAAAAGGAATATCAACGCAATTCATTCACAACTGATGCAACAAACTGATTTCATAAAACATTGAAACAGTAAGCTATACAACATGGAAACTATGAAGCGATGTGATTTAAAGGAAATGAGAACTAAATCAAACCATCACATGACTGGAATCAGAAAGTAATGGTATAGATAGCAGGTGGATCCACCAGCGTCAGGCCCTTAGCCACTAGTGAAGCACCGCCAAACTACTCCAGTATCAAATAATGGAATGGCAACCGGATGATGTATTAATCATATGTAACAGAGTTTACAAGCAATCACACTTTCTTTTAATTAATGAGAGTCGATGAGTAATTGTGAAAATACAACAGGAAAAAAGAATAATTGTAATATTGCCTTCGATTTCTACAAGAGTTGTCCTTTTATAACAACCAGCGAACAAAACAAGAAACACAGATAAGGTTTGAGCAGCAATCCCTCAGGATCAGGAGATCCTAAGGGATTCACTCTATCTTCTATCTTCAGCTATCATTTTCTCTTCTTGCACTGATGCCACGCTATTTCTTTCTTTTCTTTGATTGTGTGCTCTGATCTTGACCTTCTTGTTTGGATATGGCCTTTTATTGAAGGGATAGCAGTTACTTTTTCTTTGTCTTTTTCTCTCGAATGGTGGCTTCCCACTTCATCTATTTTCTGCATATAAGAAAAGATAATCTTTAATTAATTTGCAACAATCACTAATCTCCTTAATTCTATCATAATTCTTCAATATATTACCATTCTAGAATATAAAGGAGTTATGATTAAAGGACAAAGATAAAGAAATACATGGAAAATTCATACCTTTTCCAATGCTCAACACACCCCCCTTTTTCATGTCCTCATGAAAATGATAGTTTCCTCATGAAAATGATAGTTTAGATGTAAAGCAGTTAGAGAATAGGCTAGAGAGGGTTTTTCATTAAATGGTCTAAAACCATGATTTGCAGATAAAACTTCAAAAATATGCCCTGTATACCCTTCAGGTAATTCATATTTGGCCTTATATTCTGCTACAGGATACAAGATAATAGGGCTTCAAAATATAAAACCTAGCCAATATGGGCCTTCCCTCAAGATGAGGTTACTATAGATAACCAGGCGGTTGGCAGCTAACTCAAAATTTTTCTAGTTGAATGGCTCTCTGTCTTGAATATTCCGATTGGAAATCTTCCATTGGATTTTAGCTACTACTATGGCCTGGTCTCTGATGGTCAGAAAATATTCTACCCCATCCAGGATGATTGCTTTGTATATGGGTCCCAATGTCTGAACCACACCCTCCTTTGTCATTAAGCTTTTATTCCTAGCCCATAATCGTAATGGGTGTCTCGGTTCACCCCTAACCCAAAAGTCTAACCCATTTTCTTGTCTCTGAAAAGTGTTATAGGCCTTGAACCATTCTAACTGGTTAACAGCAAATGAAATGAATGTTGATGTTAAACATCACCCACAAAAGGAATGGGATTTATCTCCATTTCTTCTTCCAACACAAGATTGTGCAAATAAAATTCACAGAGTAGGCGCTGAACTTTTACTCCATAGAGTTTGCAACAGTTTATAAAATCATCTACAGTTTTTAATTCTATAGGTTTTCCTACCTTAATAGCTTTAATTTTTAACTGCAAATACCTTTCTATAAAAAACAAAGCATAATTTTTTACAGGGGACCTACATGCTAGAACATCTGTATATAGAGAACAGAGAGTATCCATTTGATTCTTGACTGTTTGTAGTCTATTCCTTACCTCTTCAACTTTTTCTTCTACCTTCCGACATTTATCGAAGGCTTTTGCCTCTAATGCATTCATGCCCTTTAATTTCTATTGCAGCCCTTGGTATTTCGTCCTAGGAATGGTCTCTTCTTCGAACTTTTCTCTAGCCCACTGAGCCTGTGCCAGATCTTCACAGAGGTTTGCTATACCAGGGTCGTTCTTTATCAAAACACTCTTGGGTTGAAGATCTACCTGGGTTTTCTTATTACAATATTGAGTTCCTATAGTCTGTGTCTCTTTACTGCAAAATGTCTGGTTGGCCATACTGCTAGAGGACAGTGCCTCGGTCTGAACATCTTTATTACAGACTTGTACATTTTCGATTTCGGCAACTGCATCTACCTGTTGTTCCTTGTTATCCTGAATGAATATGGACTCAGTTTGAGTCTCCATGGCCCTTGTATTATGGGGTTCTGTTTGGATGGATGCATCCCTCATTTTTGGGGTTATTTTAGAGATTTTCCCCGTTTCAGGACCCTTATCTTCTGTCTGAGTTGTTTTACCAATTTTAGCAGCTTTTGCTATTCCTTTCACAGCCGGTTAATTTCATTTGTCTTCTTCTTCTTTTTCTTGGGAGGAACAAATATTTCCTTTTCTGGACTTGGCTGCTCAGCTAGGTTTTGTTCTTCAGGGACTGTGCCCTTGTCTTGGCTTGTTTCCACATTCTCTGTTTGGAATACTTCAAGAGTGTTCGTATTATCCTGACTAGGTTCCTCAGGGGAGGAAACCCTAGTTTGATCTGCTATTTCTTGAGGGGCTTCTGCTTCTACCTCCTCCTCATCATGCATTTCCTCGAATTTATCCTTGTTGTGGACAGAATGTTCCTATGATTTTTCTACCTCAATATTGAGTTTGAGCGGACTCTGGGGTTGCATATACTCACACATATTGGCCAAAATTTGGGCCAATTCGTCCTCCTGCAATGGACTCTGTGGTGGACTTACGCTGGAGGTTATGGGAGATTCCGCTTCCTCTCTTTCTTCTTCACTGGTTAGGTTAGTTTCTTCCTCTACCTAATTTTCTCCTTCTTCCAGTTGTGGGGATTTCTCATCTCCAGAACTAGGTAATTCTAAGGGTTGGTTGCTGCTACTCTGGAGGTTTCCCAACATTCCCCTGCTTCTTCTTAATCTAGAGAACTGTTTGCGTTTTAGAGGTCTGTTTGCTGTGTTGGTGATTCTTTTTCATTTCGAGGCAGGTAAGGTTGTTCCCCCGTCTATTGAAAATAACAATTCTTCCCAACTAGTCTGTTGTTGAGCAAGACTATAACTAACTATTAATCGAATTAAACAATGGTGGCTTACTACCATTCTTGTATGATGGGATTTCCTTATGCTCCAATCAGCGTCATGCAGTAAAAAATTTAAATATGCAAGAAAATTTACAACACATTTCTGTTGAAGTACTACTAATAATTTGAGGTGGCGTGGTCTTACCACATCCTTTCTTTCGTCGCATGTAATGTAGCTTTGCACTACTCTATCCAATTCTGTCCATGGTTCTCCCAGAGATGCCAACTGGACTCCCATTAGGGGAATTTTGAGGTCTAAAATGGGCCTCCTAAGGAAATTATAAAATAATAGTGGAAAAAATCGCGCAGAACTTTTCTTGCTAAATTTTAGAGGAAAATGAAACATTTTTCAATTCATATTTTCAACTTATCTCCCAAAGTTTTACCAAATTTCGGAGTACTCATTGGATGTGGAATTTAATTCCTCATCCAAGGAGTGTTCTCCATGCCGTGTACTGAAAAGTCTGATGAAAAATGAGAAATACATAAAAACGATGGATTACAATCATCGTTTTTTTATGTATTTCTATTTTTCGTGTAGAAGATTTCACCGAAAGCATAACATAAGTACTCCTTGGATGAGGAATGAAATTTCTGCACTAATGAGTACTGCGTCAAATTGAGTAAAAATTTTGGGAGATAAGTTTAAAATACGAGTTGAAAAAGTAGTTTTTATTATTTTATTATTTTTTAATATTTTTACTTTTTTACTCCAAAAATGGTGAATCATTCATTATGGATGACATCATCATCTTGAATCCTATTGGTTCTTATAAAGTTTATTTTGGTTGTACATTTTTCTTAGGAGGCCCATTTTAGACCTCAAAATTCCCCTAATGTTTTCCCTTAACGGCCAGGGTTTGTCCTTCATCCCGAAAGATGTTCATGGCCTCGTGAAGTCTCAATTTCTTATGGGTCCATATGGGTCCAATTGCTGGTAGACTGGACACCTCAGCAATTACAGCGTCTGTCACTGTTATTTGCCTTCCTCTTACTGTGGAATGGTCCTCCTACAAGTTCTGCAAAAATTCGATGGCCACAGTTTCATGGGGCTGCTGCAGTCGTGTAAGGTAGGTAATCCACCCTACTCTCTCCAAAATTTCTTGTGCAGCGTCGGGAACTATTAATACTTGAGGTTCACTATGTACTGATCGCCCTCCCATTTTTTCTATGCCCTACACACTGTTAATGTTTCACAATAACACACAGAAATGGCAATGGAACAACACCCCATGCATATCGGAAAATACCATTAAACTTGCTATTTCTGGGATCTGTTGAAAATAGGGATATGACTCGTATGTAGGCATATTTAGGAATTCACCCGTGCCCCCCTGAAATATGGTAGGTCACCCTCGACCGACAAATGGAGGAGCAGCGTATTGGACAACAATCATACATATTCATGACATCATAAAAAATTATCGAATTACTGAAATCGAGGCATATTATGAAATCGGGAATAGATATGGAAATGCTATGTAATGATTCGAAAATAGGGAAAAGGACAGCTCACATGAATAAAAGTGATTATGCGGTCATTATCCACTTAAACCATTATGATTGATTTATAAACAATATTTCATGTATAAGAGGTTCAACAAAGGGATTTAAGAGCATAATCTCTTTTGAAATTGAGATAAAAATATAAGAAAATGGTTTATAATTTCTATTGATTTGTGAAAAATATGACTCCAATACCATCAGCAGAGCTCTGTTGCCCATAGGTGTCTATAACCTTGACAAAGTTTCTTTTTCACCCTTGGAACCATAATCCTTTATATATGCCTAGGAAAGTGCTTTGTGATGTCATGATGGAGGCCATTATGCTGGCTTGGGAACCAGATGAATCATAGTGCCATTCACAAGGAAGGAGCGAAAGGTGGGCAGGTCGGCTCGTGATGAGACCTCCTGTTCTAAGGACTTTTTTATTTTTCTGAGTTTCCCATTGGATCATATCCCTGGTGTGGTGGCCATACTGGAAATTCCACTTCACTTCTTCCTTATGATCATGGTATGCTGGCTCTTGATGAGACCCCCTATCCTCCATCTGACATATCATAGAATTGTTAGTACTCAGATATATTTTTTCTTTTCTTTTTTCTTTTTATATAGCACTTGCCTATTTATGTATAAAGGATGGCTCAACACTCCTTAAGAGTAGGGATGGTGGAAGAAGTCTGAACATCTCAATAGAGGAAAATATGCCCTTATTATTATTCAATAATAAAATTCAAAAGAGAATTATGAGGATTAGGGAAGAACCAACATGATAAAAATAATCAATCAAATTAGTTTTAGTGAAAATAAAGACAGCAAAGTGACATAGATAGTTGTGTCCTTTCCTTTTTTCTTATCAATACATAGCAATTTCTTTAAAGATTACAATTTCTCCTTGATATGCTGATTCCAGTAACCTCTAATTTTTGTGTCCTTGCATAAATTTTTATTTTTTCCTTCAAAGGATCGTCAAGAATTCACAAAAATTCTCGAAATGTTGTTCTCAAAAAAAAAAAAAATGCACTCAAAAAGGGTTGTTCCTTAAATGGAACAACTGTTGTTCCTTAAGAGGAACAACTGTTGTTCCTTAAGAGGAACAGCTGTTGTTCCTTAAGAGGAACAACAAAAAGAACATCTGCATGCAAAACTGCAGTTCCTTTAAGAGGAACAACAAAAAGTAAAAACACACAATTTGTTGTTCCTTAAGCAGAACAATAGATAAAAAAAACAAGAAATGCTGATCCTTTGGTGGAACAATTGGAAAAACATTCCAAACCGAAACTTTTGTTCCTTAAAAGGAATAGTAGAAAGTGAAAAATAATGGAAAAGGGGATGTTCTTTTTAAAGGGAACAACAAATACAATCGGTGGAAATGATGTTCCGTTTAAAAGGAATAGCAAAAAAAATCAGCGGAAATGTTGTTCCTTTTAAAATGAACAACAAAAAAAATCGGCAGAAATGTTGTTCCTTAAGAGGAACATCAAAAAGATGAACACACAAACATGCTGCTCCTTAAGAGGAACAACACAAAAAATAAAAGCACATAAGATTGTTGTTCCTTTTAAGAGGAACGACTGTTGTTCCTTAAGAGGAACAGTAGTAGTTCCTTAAGAAGAACAACGCAAAAAATGAAGGCACACAAGATTGTTGTTCCTTTTAAGAGGAATGGCTGATGTTCCTTAAGAGGAACAACAACTGTTCCTTAAGAAGAATAACGCAAAAAATAAAATCCATACAAAAAAACAGTTCATATAAGCAAAATTAAAAGAAAAACTTATGTACAAATTTCAGAAATAAAGGAATTTTTTAGTGAATGAATGCTGAGGAGGAGTTATCTTCCTCAGTAAGAATCTGCATAGTAGAATCTCCCCGTAATTGCTGGTAAAAGGATTCCTGATTAAGAGGTTTGTGATAAAGTTGTACTCGATGACCATTTGCTTTGAAATAATGTCTAGATCCATCGATGGTAGTTAACGTAATGGTGCCATTGTCATGAAATTTCTGTATCTCATAAGGTCCAAGCCATCATGTCTAGAGTTTTCTAGGGAAATCCTGAAACCTGTAGTCATATAGGAGTGCCCAATCTCCTTCATGGAATATTTTCTTTTTAATGAGGGCATCGTGCCATTTTTATCTCTATTGTTGAATTAATATAGTGTGCTGGAGGGCAGAGAGCCTAATTTCATCTAACTCGTTGATTTTTTGTAATCTACTGACCTGGGCCTCATTTAAATTCAAACCCACCTCCTGGGCTATTCTTAATGTTTGAATTTCAAATTCTATTGGAAAGATGGGTTCTTTTCCAAATACTAATTGATATGATGAATACCCAGTGGTATTTCTCCATGTTGTTCGGCATGCCCAAAAGGCTTCCAGTAATCTTGAAGACCAGTCACGTCTGTGTGATGCAATTGTTTTTGTAAGTATTGCTTCTATCACCTTATTTGTGCTCTCTACTTGGCCATTTGCCTGTGGGTGGTATGGGGTTGTAATTTTGTGCTGAATGTGGTAATTTTTTAATGTTGCAGCAATTTTTTTACCTACAAATTGTGGTCCTCCATCTGTAATTATGTCTCTTGGGAGGCCATATCGCACAAATATTTGGAAAAGGAACTGTATTATAGAGTCCTCTCTAGCTCTGGAAAGTGCCTCTGCTTCAACCCATTTAGTAACATACTCTGTTGCAACTAGTATTTATGTTTTCTGATTTGATGGTGGGGTAATAGGACCAAAAAAATCGAGCACCCAATGCTCAAATGGCTCGATTACTAACTTTGGATTCAAAGGCATTTCATCGGACTGTCCAGGGCGTCTTGCCCTTTGGCAACTATCACAGGCTTGTACAAAATTTTTAGCATATTTAAAAATTGTAGGCCAGTAATAGCCTGTTTGTAAAACCTTATGACCAGTCCTGCGATCTGCGAAATGTCCACCACATGGCCCATCGTGGCATGCTTTTAGGATGTCAAATATTTCGTCCTCTCGGACGCATCTTCTGAAGTGCATATCTACTCTTGTATAAAATAGGTAGCCCCCAATCCATGGGAATTAAGTACTATGTTGTACTATCTGTTTTCATTCATTGGGAGTTAGATGGTTAGGTAATTTACCTACTACTAAATAATTTGCAACATTAGCATACCATGGGGTTTTGGTAGTAATAACAAACAAATTTTCATCTGGAAATTGATCTTCGACTGCTGCTACGTTCGTTGGTTTTGGCATTCATGAGAGAAAATTAGCTACAGGATTCTCTTTTCTAGGTCGGTCCTTTATTGTGATGTCAAATTCCTGCAATAGAATAAGCCATCTTGTTACTCGACCATTTGTAGCAGGTTTATTTGCTAAAATTTTTATGGGAGAGTGATATGTTTATAAAACTACAGGATACCCAGTTATATAATGTCTAAATTTATTTATAGCATGTATTACAGCTAAGAATTCCTTCTCAATCACAGTATAGTTTAATTCAGTAGGAGATAAATTCTTGATAATATAATAAATTGCGTATGGTTTTGTATCTTCTTCTTGCCCAAGGACTGCTCCAATAGCTGTGTCTGAGGCATCAGATGAAATTTGGAATGAAAAATCCAAATTTGGGCCCCTTAGCACTAGGGTTGTTGATAGAAGCTTTTCCAGATCCTCAAAAGCATGGTCACATTTGTCTATCCAAATAAAATCAACATTCCCCGTTAGTGCATATAGAGGTACAACTATTTGAGAATAATTCTCTATGAATATTCTATAATAACCAGAAAATCCTAGAAAGGTACGTACCTCTGTTTGTGTGGTAGGAGTAGGTATTAAAAAAAGTATCTAAATTTTAGCTGGATCTACCTGTATTCCAGCTGTTGAGATATAATGACCTAAGATGAATCCCTCGGTCATCATCATGTGACCCTTTTCATGGCTTAAGCAGAACCTAGTAGCAATACACCTTTGTAGCACCTTTTCCAAGGTTTCTAATGCTGGCTCAAAATCATCTCTGTAAGGTGTGAAATCACCCATATATACTTCGAGCCCTTCATTTATTAAATCTGAAAAGATGTTGAGAATGGCCCTCTAAAATGTGGCAGGGGCATTGCATAGACCAAAGGGTAAAACTTTGTAAGAAAATGTCCCCCAAGGACAGGTAAAAGTAGTCTTATCTTGGTCTTCAGGGGCAATCTGAATCTGATTGTATCCACTGAAGCCATTTAAGAAAGAAAAGAATTTATTTCCTACTAAAGTATCTAATACCTGATCAATGAAAGGAAAGGGAAAGTGGTCTTTCTAGGTTGCTTTGTTTAGTTCTGTGTAGTCAACACAGATCCTCCACTTTCCATTCTTCTTTGGCACCAGTACTAGTGGAGAGACCCACTTGCTATCAGATATTGGATAAATAAAGTTTACATCCAAAAATTTTTGTAATTCAGCTTTTACAATATCCTTAAGATGAGGGTTTAATCTTCATTGGGGTTGGTGAATGGGTCTAGCATATTTTTCTGTATAAATGTAGTGTGTACATAACTGGGGATCAATTCCTTTCATGTCTGGGTAATCCCATGCAAAATATCCCTTATATTTTTTTAGTAATTGGACCATCTTCTCTTCTTGTTCAGCAGTCAGATTTTTGTTAATGTTCAGAGTTTTTCCTGGCTCGATTTCTATTGTTTTGCTATTGTAAATAGAAGTGGTGGGTATTGATTGATCTTGAATGTCTTTTAGGGGATCTTCTTCGTCTTCATTATCAAATGCTTCCTTGATCATGTGACATTGTAAATGGGATCTGGTTTTTGGTTGGTTAATGAAACTGTTAATGATGTCATCCTCTGTTTGATATTTAAAGTCGAGGGCATCTTCTATGGTTAATGGTGCTCTAATGTTTTCTATGAGGTATGATACATGCTGTTTCTTTGTTTTTATTATCGTTAGGCTTGGCTGGGCTGGAGGGTATAAGTCTAAATTCTTGACATAACTCCCTCTAGTTATAGTCATGCTGCCTTGCTGGCAGCCAATGTAAGCATCAGCAATTGCCAACCAAGGTCTACCTAAGATTAAAGGGTGTCCATCTAGCCAATTTTTGGGGTTAATAATCAGGAAGTTGGTAGGGTATTCCTAGGAGTCTACAGATACCATTACATCATGTAGTGTGCCTTCTGGCTTGACTACCGATCGGTCAACCAATTCCAATAAGGCTGTTGTTGGATCTAATGATGTAATGCCAAGTTTTTGACAAGTGGTGATTGTTAGGATATTGATTGCAGCTCCCAAATAAAATAAGGCATTTGGAAATTATTTTCCATTGATTTGCACCGTAACTATAGGATTTCCTGGGTCCTCATACTTTACAAGTGCTTCTCTTCCTGATAGTAAGTCAGATAGAGTGCCAACTACTTGGACGGTTGGGTTAGTTGTTGTTCTCCTCTTTGGCTTTCTTATACATAGTTCTTTGATGGTCTTTGCATAAATGGGAATATCTTGGATAGCTTGGAGGAGTGGGATTTTTATATACAAATTTTTAAGTTCTCCCAGAAGATCAAAATTAGGATGTTCTACTAGGAGAGGTATGATTAGTCATTCTGGGAATGGTGGAGAAGAGGTGGTTGCTTGCTCACGAGTTTGTTGTCTAGCCAAATTATCCTTTTGCAATGTTTTTTCTGAAGGTAACAGATTTTCATCTTGAACATTTTTGTCTCCCTCTGATTCTATTATGCACCCAGGCCTTAGTTGAAGGTCGTTGCACTCCCTTAACTCAGTTTCTAGTTCTGGTGCTTCAGTTATTTGAACAAATTGAATTGGTTTATTATTAGGGTTCGAGTTGGGTTGGGCTGGGAGTTGCGGTCTTAAGTTGGTCTGGGGATTTTGTTGCAATGTATATGGTGATGGCAGTGTAGGTGGAGGGAGAGGAATTGTTCCAGTTGGTTGATTCATAGATCTTTGCCAGTTTGACTGCCAGGTATGAATCTATGAGGTGGAGGGGGAAAATTGTGTTGGATATGTATTATTTTTCCAAAATGGTGGACAGTAAGGAAATTTTGGCCAATTGGTTTGATTTTTTTTATTTGGCCATGGTGGTGTATGAAATGGCTGTTGTGACCAACTAGGGAAGGGTGGCTGATTTTTCCACATTCCATTATATTGTTGAGCATTATATTGAGGAGACTAAAAACAAGAGGATGGATCAAAGGGCATACTTGTTTTTCGTGGCTACCATTGACGGTGTTGATTGAGTAGGTATACCATTTCTGTTTCTTCTTCTACTTCTTTGTAGACTACTTTCAATCTCGGGAGTGAGGGGAAACTTTCTATGGAGTGATATTTCATGCAGATGGCACAGACATGGACTGTATCCAACAGGCACTCTTTATGGCTATGTTTCTTTCTACATCTAGGGAATAATATTGCCAAATTTTGTTCTACTTTTGCTTGCTTTTGTTTAGCTTGAATGATATCGAGCTACATTGTCATAGTCCCTAGAATATTAGTTTTGAAATCTTCTAGTAGATTGCCAATTTATGTGTGGGTTATACCTCCACCGGAGGTTTTGCTATCCCTTGTGATCATGTCACGTTCTGCTGGTTTTAGTCTTGTGCTTCCTCTCGAACTCCTAATACATAAATTAAAAATGTCAACAAAATTTTCCTGATATATGTCACCTTTTCCCATGATGTTTAATGTTTCAACCCATTGTTCCTTCATCCCTTTAATTAATGTAGTTTTTAACACATTATCAAGTAAGGGTAAAGATGCATAAGGTGATCTCTGGAGTTTGTATTGAAAGCATTCTACATATTCCTCCAATGTTTCATTAGGTTTTGTTGTCATTTGAAATATTTCATCCTTTAATTCCCTGGACCTACAATAATCCTGATATTTCTTTAGAAAAACAGCTTTTATCTGATCCTAGTCATTTATAACACCTCCACCTAACCCCATAAACCATTGTAGAGCCGCTCCTTTTAATGTGGAGAGGAATAATTTTAGCTTTTGGGGATCGGTGGTATAGTCATACCCCCTGCATAATACATAGAATTCAAACAAAAATTCATCTGGATCTTCCGATGTTAAGCCATGGAATGTAGGAATATGCTGGAGAGGAATGGCCTTCATAGGTGCATTAACTACAGTGTCCACAATGGGATATTGCAGTGTGGAAGTTTGGGGTGTTTCCTGGTTGTGGGCCATTTGATCAAATATGTGCCAATATCCTTCTGGGATTTCTAGGGAATTATTCCTAGGCTGACTAGAAGGAGTAGGGATGACCTTAACAACACTTCCTTGGTCTGGGATAATTAGTGTCCCTTGCTGAACTATTATCCGAGGGGATTTTAGTTCTTCACGTTCTTCAATTTTGTTTTGGATGATTTTGACAACACTTCCCTTATCTGGGCTGCTTGGTGTTTGGATTAATTCAAGAGGGGATCTTGGTTCTTCCATTTCCCCTGTTTCTCCTCCTCCTTTGCGGGGGTTACTAGATTTCCCTTCTTGTAAAGAAATTGGCCGAGAATTCCCAATTTCTTGAGAATATTTCTTAGTCTCTTCTGTTTGGCTATGCACCTCTGCAAAAGCTATAGATGGTGATTTTGTGGCCCAAAGGGAGCTAGTAGGTTTTCTAGAAGCAATTTTTCTAGGTCCTACTGATGGCTGAAATTCAGCTTTCTTAATGATATTGTCAATAAAATTTGTTCGCCCAAGGGTCACCGGTCCCTTAGGTTTTTCAGGTCTGGGAGGAATTTTGTTTTGATTAAATTTTCTAGTCATTCAAAAAAAATGCAAGCATTCATTCCTACCTTAGACTTCTACGCAATTCTTCTATGAAGCGAGAAAGTGAACAAGCATGTTCCTTGTTCGTTACGCAGGTTCTTACCTTCCGTTTTTAATACCTAGTTCTTCCTTAGTAGAGAAAATCAAATATACATCACTCTTTCTAAATGGCTACACTGTTCCCTGGCAATGGTGCCAAAATTTTGAGGTATAAAAGGTGTCATTTTAACTCCTATTTATCGTACATTAATTATCAATTGAGGTTTATTTCAAGAGTGTACTCAGTCTGAGGCGGAAATTTAATCTAAGTAACGCTTCTCAATTTGCAGTACAATGTTTCAAATACAAGAGTAAACAGATGCTTGAAAATGAAATCTAATTGCAATGACATGAAACTTAATGCTCTAAAATCGAATCATTCGCTTGGCAATCATCAGTCAAGGATGCAGTAGTAATAACTCTTTCCTTTGTCAACTGATGTAAATGAAATCGAGCATAAACAAGATCCTCAATTTGAGAACCTAGATAGTAATAGCCAATGTCCTTTACATTTGATGATCTTACACTCCACAATAAAGCAACTAATTGGAAATGGTAACTAAGTTAAATCAAGAGTGCTACTAATGGAAATAAAATAAACACGCTCTCTACAATCACATTCCAAATCAAATCGAATACTTACAAGAAAGGAATAAACAATAAGATAGTTATCAGAAATGAACAGCAAAGCTATTTAATGGAAATGAACAGCAAATATATTTAATGGAAATGAAAAGAAAATCTATTTAATGGAAATGAACAACAAATATATTGAATGGAAATGAATAGCAAAGCTTTATATCTAAGAAGCATAACAATACAAGTTACAAAGGAATAAATAATCTTGTGATGTTGAAAAGGAATATTAATGCAATTCATTCACAACTGATGCAACAAACCGATTTCATAAAACATTGAAACAGTAAGCTATACAACATGGAAACTATGAAGCGATGTGATTTAAAGGAAATGAGAACTAAAGAAAACCATCACATGACTGGAATCGAAAATTAATGGTACAGATAGCAGGTGGATCCACCAGGGCTAGGCCCTTAGCCACTAGTGAAGCACTGCCGAACTACTCTAGTATCAAATAATGGAATGATAACTAGATTATGTATTAATAATATGTAACAAAGTTTACAAGCAATTTCACTCTGTTTTAACCAACGAGAGTCGATGAGTAATTGTGAAAATACAATAGGAAAAATGAATAATCGTAATACTGCCTTGGATTTCTACAAGCGCTGTCCTTTTATAATAACCAGCGAACAAAACAAGAAACACAGATAAGATTCGAGTAGAAATCCCTCAGGATCGAGAGATCCTGAGGGATTTGCTCTATCTTCTATCTTCAGCTATCGTTTTGTCTTCTTGCGCTGATGCCATGCTATTCCTTTCTTTGCTTTGACTGTGCGCTCCGGTCTCGACCTTCTTGTTTGGATATGGCCTTTTATTGAAGGGACAACAGTTACTTCTGCTTTGTCTTTTTCTCTCGAATGGTGGCTTCCCACGTCATCTATTTTCTGCATATAATAAAAGACAATCTTTAATTAATTTGTAACAATCACTAATCTCCTTAGTTCTATCATAATTCTTCAATATATTACCATTCTAGAATATAAAGGAGTTATGATTAAAGGAAAAAGATAAAGAAATACATGGAAAATTCATACATTTTCCAATGCTCAATAGTAAGAACACAAGAATATAGAATCAATGAGGAAACATAACAAAGGATCTAATGATTTATGAAAAATATAAAAAACCAACTAATATTTGAAAAATAGAGAGGGAAAAAAGATTAAAAAAGCGACAAGAAATGAGGAATGAAAATTTTACCCAGAGATTAAGAAATAAAGAAAATCGAGAGCCATAAATTGTGATGCAAAAGACACTTTTAAAGGTAGCTGAGAGCACCCATAGTTGATAGGCATAACATCGACTGCTCTGATGATAAGTTATAGTCTACAATTAAGCCCTAGTAGACATGTAGACAATATGGGTGTATATGACTCTAGACCAACAATTCCACGATCCCCTCTCACAATTATTTCAAGTCTTATTACTAGAGAATTCCTTGTTGAAAATGGAACCAACAACGATTTTAATTTAATTTTCCCTTGAATTAAATTAGAAGAAAATTGCAATTCCACATCACGTGACAACTTGTACGAGTTAACTAATTTAGTTTGACTTAGTTGGTTCAGTTAATTCGAGTTGAGGGTCTAACTTGTTTCATGTAGAGTGGATCCTACTTTATAGGAGCCCTAGTTGAGTTTATTTTGAGTTGTAATTAATTAATTCAATTTAATTGAGTTAAAATGAGTTAAACTAGTTCCAATTGTTGGAGGAACTAGTAGGAGGTCTAGCAGTGGAGAGCAGCTTTAGTCTTCAACCAATTAATAGATAAATCAACTATAAATAATGCATGCATGTGTGATCTACGAGTTACCAAGTTGAGATTGGAGTTCAGGGGAAGTGTACTATCAGTTGTATAATTATTCGAATTGTGCATGTGGTGCATGTAGTTAGCATAATTCCTATGATGTATTGCATATATGTGGATGAGGAATTTCCCTAATTAATAGGGGCTAATTCCCAAAGAAACAACACATTGAAATAGGGACTTGGGAAAGAAGAAATTTGGTTAAGTATTGGCCCAGGCTTCTCTAGGAAGAAGTGAGACAGATAGATATAGTGCAGAGGTTTTCAGGCTTGAGCAAAGCATTGTAATCTTCTCATAATTTCTGAATAATGCAATATACATATATAAGGGGTTTTTAGCTTTGGTTTTACCTAGTAAATCATTGTGTAATGTGTTGATTGAATTATTTCTGTTGTATGCTTCATGATTTCATGATCGTTAATAGTTTCCATAGTTGGTAGAGTAGATTCAAGTCTATTGTTTTCGTAAATTACAATTAGCAGTTTGAATCTACAACGAATTTCTACATTCCACTAGTAAAGACTCCATATTATTTCAGAGCCTTCTATAGTTTGTTATAGACAAGAAAATCAAGAGAACTTGAGATATCATATTGAAATTGAAATACCTAAAATCAACCAAACCTGGATCAGTAATGAAAAAAATGAAGACATACTTCTCCATATAATAAATCTCGCAAATGTAACCCAACCCCTACTGCAATCAATATCTGTTAAAGAAGAGAAAAATAGAAGTTAAGTCGATGAACCAACCCAACTTAATATAATTCGGGTCATCGAATACATAGATAAAAGGTGTCAAAAGAACAAAAAATTGGTAAATTTTACAACTGTTGAAGTTGAAGATAAATAAAGTACCCCTCATGTCATTTGATCACCAAGTGTTGAGGCTGATATATTAAATGAAATTTTTCAGCCAACTGAACTATTGGGAAAGCAACCCATTTTATCAAACCGAATCAAGTAAAAAATAAAATAGTAAATAATACACAACCTCAAATAGATATGGGATTAACCCACCTTAAATAGATGAAGATCCTAAAAAGCATTGGTTCGCTTGTGAGAAATTATGGACAGCTAAAGATATCATAGATGAGGAACAACAAATGGAAAAATTTGCAGCAACTCTTTGGAAAATAGCTCTGACATGGTTTATGAATTTTACATAGAACAAAGTTAAAAGTAAAAATTACACCAAAAACAAAATCTTATCCTTCTTCAAAGCCCAATATGTTTAACATATCGGGGAATTTTTTTTAACAGAAATCAAACAAAAACTAGATGAAATATTAAGAGAATATGATAATAAATTTAAGTATTTGTTAATTAAAATCCCATTTAATGATGATGAAGCGATGCTAGTTCAATGGTTTGTTTTTGGGATAGTACAAAATATTAAAGGGCCACTAATAATTCATGAAGTCACATCATGTAAGGAATTATTGAAAAAGGAACAACATATTGAAACATATGATGAATGGTTGTCAAACTCTTCGATGATTGATAAAATATTAGAAGAAAATATTGAACAGTTGCAATGGTCATTGCTAAGCTTATCTTCGCAAAATAATATTCTATGGTGTACCAACTGTAGTACAAAAGAGCACACAAAATGCAATTGTAAGTTTGCCAATTACTTTGATCAGGATGTTCGACGTGTTCAAGAAGTCATATATTGTGACATATGTCAAGTTGTGTCAAGCCATACTACTAGAGTGTGCCACTATAATCTAAGAAATGTAAATTCTAAATGGTGTGCCATATGTTAATATACCACACATTTCCCATAAGAGTGTCAGTTGAATGAAAAAAACAAGCCTAATTATCATATTGTATATAATACATAGATGTCTAATCAATTTATAGCCTAACAACTTTAGGAGGAAGAGGAAATAATAGAAGAGAATTTAGAAGAAGAATTTGTGGATTTAATGGTCAAGGTTGAGGCCAAGGCGAAGCTAGGGATGAATTTACTACCCCAAATGTTGGAAGAGGTCCATGTTGCACTTAGTTTCCCCCTAAAAGAAGAAGCTGACATGAGATCCTGCAATATGTGTGGACTAAGTGATCATTCTTGAGAACACTACCCTAAAATATTAGAAAAATAATGAATAAAAGGGTTGTAAACCTCATCTATTATGTCCCATAGCAAGAGGCTCTAAACTCCAAAAATATCCATGTCATCACCAAATCACGAGAAGGTCAAGAAAACAACACATTTTTTGAACATAAAATGAAACTTCATAGTATCCAAATATGAAACAACATTATGATACACTGGACAAGGAAGTTTAATTTTTAAAAAATGATGTTGGACAATAGAATCCAAAAAAATATAATATATTAGAGGAATTTCTAAAATTATTAAAAGAATATAAATCATTTAGACATTTCAATGAGCTCCTTCATATTTTGAAAGATTGTAATGAGGAGAAAAAATAGTTCAATAACTTGTGCAATTATCTAAGGGTAAACATCTCGATGAATATGACCCTCAGATAGATCTTAATATAGATGGATATATGATAAGGAAAGTGGTCATCAACTTTGGATCACAAGTTAAAATTCTTCCTAGAGAAACATGTATAAAATTAGGAAGGTTGACTTTTCATTGAATGATTAATTATATCAAACTAGAAAACCAGAGATTCAAAGAACCTATTAGAGAAATAAGACAAGTAAAAACATCAATAATTGGCATTATGAATTTTTTCAACATCAAGGTAATCAAATTATTCAATGGAATACCAATATATCTTGATCTGGTTGGAAGACCATGGGGTTGAAAAATGAAAGAGAAAATTTCCATAAAAAGAGACAAAATAAAATTAAAATGAAATGATAAGAAAATTATAACTCCTCTTTACCCCTGAGACGGAAAACCTTGGTTAGAACCCTCAGATGATGATAAAAAAATAAGAAGACTATATCAAATATTCCATGGGAATAAAAAAATGTAGAGCGAAATTTATTAAGAGAAATTATATCAGGGTCCCCCATCTCCATTGGTCAAAATTCAAACACCAAGCTCTAAGAATGGCACATTAAGAATCATGAATACAAAGAAAAATAATGTTGGTTAATTGAAGTTGTGTTGAAAAAAAAATATTTGATCTCATTTCATGATAAAATAAGTTCCCATCTTTAAATAAATAAAGTTAAAATAAAATCCTACACTGCTACCATTTGACTTAAGGAAGGATTGTGGTACCCAAGTAAAGTTTAAAGAGAAAGAATCTCTTGTAAACCACATTGAAAAAGTGACTAAGGTTATAGGAGAGTAAGGAATAATGTGAAGTGTGTTAACTCCCGAATTGGACCCCAGGCTGAAAAGGAAAATCAGGGTAACAACTAAACCACGCTCAACCTTGTAGCTAGCCCTACAAGGACAGGAGAGGGCTCTCTCCGTGAAAAAATATTCAATGGAATACAATAAATGGACTGATATTAGGCTAGATAAAATGATGGGGAAATGTTTAATAAAATGACTGAGTTTTTCAGGGATGTGTGGGAAAAAAATGGGACAGTTGAAATGAGGAATTAAATCAGGACATAGGGTATTTCATGGTGCAAGATAGGCAGGAAAATTAGCATTTAAAATTTAATGAGGATGGGATGGAAAGACTGGCAAGGAGCTGAAAAGGGCATAGTAAATGGATCCTTTTCAAACAAAAGAAAAACACAGAGCATGAATGATTTTCCAAGGCAGAGCATATAAAATGTATTCTACCTTTCTATCTTGAAAGCATTCAAAAGGAAATTTTTATGAATGAGAGGTGAAACATAGAAATTACATATGATACAAAGGAGAGAAACAAATGCTAAATCTCATACCACATGGATCCCACAAATCAGTGCTGCATCACTTTATTAATTCCCTGTCAAGCTGTACAATGGAGCGCAGAGCTTTCTTCCACACCATTCCCCTAATTTTGAGTTTACAGACCTCAGAATTTCCGACCGTTTACAAATGATTTACAATTACAATAAATAGGCTGAAATGTGGGAACATAGATCTACAGAAAAAGGGAGTTTTTCTGACACCTCGAGAACTGAAATCTGAATATGGAAGAGAAAAACAACAATTTGCCCCCTAAAATAAGGGACAACACTACATTTGACTTCTTGGAGATTCGTTGTTACACATGGATGAAAGAAAATAGGAAATCTGAAAGCAGATTTCCTACTTTGCTGATGTTGTAACAATCTCTGCTTATTTTAGCTCTCAGCCTTTGACTGTCGCTTTTCTTTCCTTCATTTGTTTGGAGAAAACTGACTTTTTTAATAAAATGTTTTGAAACGAAACTATGCCTTTAGTGAAGGGAGAAAATCGATTTTGAATGGGAAAAGGGAATGGAGGTGGGGTCCGCATTGCAATCACAATCAGAAGGGCTTTGGGAACATATAAAATATTTGAAATATGTTGTGAGATGCAATTTAATACACGAGAATAATCGCAATCGGGATCAGAGGAGGAGGTAATATATAATGGAGTGTTGAAATCGCAATCGGGATCGGAGGAGGGAGCGGGTGTATAACACAATAGGCTTTCGCCAATGCGATGGAGGGGAAATTCCATGGAATAAACGAAATATTAAACCTTACAAATGAATAAACCCCGTTTATTATGAAGCGGATCAAAAGTTTATGAGGTGGGTCCGAGGGTCAATCGGAATTGGCAATCGAAGGGGAGCGGAGATGAAACATATATGGGAATGTCGATGCTGATGAGTGATGAGCTGTGAGCCATTAGATCGTTGATCGGATCAACGATTATGGTGTAATCAGGCAGGGTTAATCGGAGGTAGGATTTAAACGGTGCGATTGGAATGTTCCGATTGGCGGAGGACCGTCGGATTGGATGATGAGATTGATGGCTGAGAGATGGTCGGAGGTTTGCGATCGGGAGATCGGAGGAGGGGCTGTGATCAATCGCATCAGATTTTTTCGCAAAGGGCCAATCGGAGGGCTCTTATAAAATTTGCGATGCGATCGGGGGTGTTCATTCAGAGGGCGCATTATTGGAGCACCGATTGGATATGGGTCGTCCGATAATCGATCGGATCGACGGCCAACATATCATCGGGCAGATCCAATCGAAGGGACTTACATAATCGCATCAGAATTTTTTTTAACCAAGGGCCAATCGGGGCACATTATTAACTGTTGCGATTTACGATGGGAAGGTCGGTGGGGTTATGTAATATGAAACTTCATGTTTTATTATGAAGTTTCAAAGGTATGAAGGGGAGGTGGTTTACAATTAAATCACATATTTAGTTAAAAGATTTAATATAGCGATTTTGTAATCGGAAAAGGGGGGAGAAAGGTATTTTATTAAAGAAAAATATTAAACTTTAATAATACAAAGTTTAAAGGGAAAAATGGGAAATAGGGGGTATATGAGGATATAGGGACCTTTACTTCACTTAGGCATAAATTTCAATCCAGAAGTCAGTTTTGAGAGTGTATTTTACCGTTGGAAAGCTCTTTTCGGGCTCTTTCTGATAGATCTACTTAGCAGATGATTTGGCACTAAACATGCTGCAGAAAACTTCTCTAAAGGCAGGGACATCACTTTGTGGAGATAACAGCTTCTGAATTGTGACTTATTACATATGATGATATAAAATTACATAATGAATGATAATAAGGGCAAAATATCATGTTTTCACCGTGAAAATTACATCAAGCTAAATAAAATATCTTTTTAATCTTCCAGGTGCAGTGACTTTGAATTTATTAACTTCCTCATGACCTTGCTAATATTATTGACATTTGACTCATTAATTTGACCATGGTGAGACCCTAGAAACTAATGAGACCCATCCTATGACCTACTGATATGATTTTGAGAATGAAAGTGACTAATGAATAAAGACCATAGAAAGGAAAATCAGCAAGTACCTTATGAGGGAAAACTCATAAAAAATTACTACCATCAATGAATCCATAACCTAGCGGAATGGTGAAATTTATTCAGTATGAGACACTTAATATGAAAATGCAAAAGAGCAGTTTTGATCACTGATGGGAGTATGACTAGACTGACACTAACGTTGGCTCCAATGGGGATGGTAGCTCCTTGGAGGTGCCAAGAACACCGTAGACCAAGTAGCCTTATCCATTGGGCATGGAGTCAAAAATGTTGACAACTGACACAAATGCAAACTAAATCTGACTCTAGACTAACACTAAAAACTGAAATAAAACCAAACCATACACATATCATCCAATTTTTATAGCCTTCACCTTGAGCCCCAAACTTGAATGACTGTGCATTTGAACTCTGATTTAAAAAAAAATAACATGGTATATACAATGATGATTAGATAGATTTTTGATCCCTATCTTCAATAATGGTAGTGCTATAATAGCCTACAATTTATTGCTCCACCTGGACAATCCTGGCCATCCATTTCCGAGAGCAAGAAGGCATTCTATCCCCTGTACACTGTAATTCTGTATGGTCCCTTCCAAAGGTTGTCAAACTTATCGTGCTTCCCTTTGTCTTCATTTCTTGCATCCCATTTCAACACTACATCATCCAGCTGAAACTTCTCTGCTTTAGTCTTCCTGCCATACATCTTTTTAATCTTGTCCTACAACTGACTTGCTTTCTGTGACACTTCTTCTCTTGTTTGTTAAAGGTGAATCATCTGGTTGATCCTTCGCTGGTTGTCATCATCTTCGCCGCCAACTTCTTGTAACAATATCATAACTGGAACTGTAAGAGAATTAGGAAAGACAACATCAGTACCATAAACCAGCTCAAAATGTGACATACCTATTGATTTTTTATTGATAACTCTGTCTGCCCACAATGCATTGATAAGCTTTCGGTGCCAATTTCTTTTGTTTGCCTCCAACATTTTCTTAATTATATTTATCAGCGATTTTTTTATGACTCTGATAGGTTGTTTCCTTGTGGATAATACATTGTTGAGTGGCCCAGCACGATGTTGTATTTTTCACAGAAATCAACCATTTTCTTTGATCTAAATGTGACTGCATTATTTGTCATAATTTTACATGGGCAGCCAAAACGAGATAAAATATTCGATTCAAGGAATTGAATAATTATCGTCTCAGTTGATTGCCTGGTAGGGATGGCCTCGATCCACTTCGTAAAGTAATCTGTCCCAGCCAATATCCATCGATGATGTGCTGAGGACGCGGGATGTATTTCTCCGATAAAATCGAGCCCCCACTGCTGAAAGGGTGCATTCACTGAAACTGGTTTTAAAGGAAGTGGAATCAATTTCTTCTTCCCTTGAAAAATTTGACATTCATGACAATTCATCACTGTTTTATATAAATCATAAAATAATGTGGGCCAATAATACCCGGCTCTCAATACCTTGTTGGCTATAGTTTTCCAAAACAAGTGACCACCATAGTCACCTTTATGGAAATCATGCATTACCTTCTAAGCTTCTTCTTCAACCAAAAAATTGAGCAAAACACCTCTTGGATCCTTCCAATATAGAGCATTGTTTAAAATACAATATTTTGCAGATTTAAGCTTCAAAGATCTAGATTTACTCTTAGACATGCTTGGAGGAGGTGAGAGATGCTGAAGAACATACACGATATCTGAATACCAAGGGGACTGCAGAAAAATATCTGAAACTGGAAGCAACAAACCTTCATCTTCCTCTTTTGACATTGTTGTAATGAGGTTAATATCTAAAGCATGCAGATTTTATTGAGCCATCAATTTTGCCAAGCCTTGGCCTTTGATCAATTTCGTGGGCTTGATCTCCAGATCATACTCCAACATAAATTCTATCCATTTTCCTCTTCGACCTTCTGGATCAGTTTGCATCAGCACATCCTTGACTACTGCGTTAGGGACATATGCTATAGTATGCGAATGCAGAATATAGACCCTAAAATCCTTCAATGCCTTGATTAGGGCCAATGCCAGCTTTTCAATAATATTATTCTTAAAGAAGCATCTCTAATAGTCCTACTGAAAAAGGCGATTGGATTTTCTACTTCATCTCTCTTTTTCATTAAAACAACAGCCATAGTATGCTCAGATGCAAACGAAAACATGATAAAATATTGAGTATAGTCGGGGCTGATCAAAACTGGGGCATTAGACAAAGAAAACTTTACCAAATTGAATGACTTGATAGCTTCTTCACTCCATTTAACAGTGCTATATTTCTTCAACATATTGGTCATTTCCCTCAAATGTTCAGCTAGATTAGGTATAAATCTGCGCAAAAAAATCATCTTACCATTGAAGGCCTGAATCTCTTTCTTGTTCCGTGGAAAATCTATGAGCTGGATTGTCTCCACTCTGGCTGGATCTATGCAGATGCCATCTTTAGAGATGATATGCCCAAGAAATTTTCCCTCATCCATGGCAAAAAGGATCTTCTTGGGATTGAGAGAAACCCCAAACTTTCTGCAACGCTAAAAAACAACTCTTAAATGGTGCAAATTCTCATCATCTGAACCTGAAAATGTTGTCAAATCATCCAAATAAACAACAAGAAAAACATCTTTTTCATTTTCAAAATCAATGTCCATTGCACTCTGGAAGGTGTCTCTAGCGTTCTTCAGTCCGAAGGGCATCTTAGCATACTGGAAGGTTCCCCAGGGTGTTGTGAAGGTAGTTTTATCTTGGTCCTTCTCATGCACCAAGATCTGGTTGTAGCCTAAGTAGCCATCAAGTAGTGACATCCTGGATGCTCCAACTACTCTCTGTAGAATATGGTCCATTTTCGGAAGTGGGTAATTATCCTTTAAGGATGCCTTATTCAAGTTCCGAAAATCTATACACAATCTTATTTCTCCATTATTTTTACGCACTAGGACCAAATTCGAAATCCAATCAGAAAATATAATAGGAACTATGATCCCTGATTTGTACAACCTATTTACCTCCTTTTCAATTGATGGCTGCAGCTTCGGATTGATTCTTCTCAACTTCTATCTAAAAGGCTTCTGATCCGGCTTGATAGGAATTGTATGCTGGATTATGTTGTTGTCATACACTTTCAAATCTGAATAATCCCATGCAAATACATCAGAAAATTCAGAAATAAAATTAACATACTTCTCCTTTACCTCAGGGGATAATGCCTTTGACAATTTGACAAATTTGGGCTGGTCAGTTGTTCCAATATTCACATCTTCAAATCCTTTCTTTGTGGGCACCAAGATTGGTTTCTTTGCGACATCGTCCTGATCAAAAAGCTCTTCTAGATGTATGAGACCTCTAGGAATTACATTATCCTTTAGCTGCAATATGTCCATCTGGTTTGCTTCTAACTCCTAATCATCAGCCTCATACTCACCCTCTATTGGAGTATCTTTGAATTTTCCATCACCCTCCAAAAATGCCTTAATCTCATTGTCATCCCAAACTACTTGCCAATACCTTAAATTGTCCAGAACAGTAGGCCTATGTTTGACGTAGATCTCAAACTTATTGCTAGAGTTCATCGGAATCTTCAAGTTACTTGCAGTAGTGGCAAGGGAATCCGCAATAATGTTCTACATCTTGGGCACTACTGTCAAAGTATATTCTGGGAATGTTTTCAAAATGTCCAAGACTGTGTTTCTATATGCCCTCAATCTTATATGTTTTTCTTGGTATTCCCCCTTCACCTGTTTTATTATCAACTCGGAGTCACCATACAAAAAAATCCTTTTTGCATTAAACTTCTTCAGAATTTTGAGACCTGCAATCAAAGCCTCATATTCTGCTTCATTGTTAGAGCAATCAAAAGCTAACTTATAAGCACAAACTCTAACATTTCTGGGAACATTCTCAGGCTGGAAAATAGGACTCCTAATCCATATTCCAATAATATCTCCATCCTTACCAACAGCTCCATCAAAATCCATACTCCACAGGCCTTCTTCTTCTTCTTGAAGATGTTGGAAATTTGTTTCTTTCTCTTCTTTACCTTGGCTGATTTCTAGTTGTTCATTGTCCTTTTGCTGCTAGCAAGCAGGAGGCCCAGAAGTGTTTGCTGCTTTATCCTTTTATTGTTTTAGGACTTCTATGAAATTCTCTAAAATCTCAGGTATTTCATCCACTTGTACCAATTGAACATTCTCATCATTTAAACCACCATCAGAATACAAGACAAAAGACTCTAACTTTGTATGGACAGCATTAATGGGATGATTTACAGGCTTGTCTTTTCTGGTAATCATATATTTCATTTTCTTTTCTCTATATAACTTTTTCAACTAGCCAAATACAGGGATAGTGGCATAAGAGAAATCAAGCTGCATGGTTCCCTTAAGTTTTACACCCCAATACCTAGATAGAAGCATTCCAAAACTTGGTGGGACATCAGCAACAACTACATCCATCAAGACATTCTTTGTTGGAATCTGATCTAAAGACACTACCAAATATTTAATTATACCAATACAGTGAACCCTACTTGAGTCGAAGGAATACAAATCATGATATTTTCGAGTGATATCAAGGCCTATCTTCATCATGACACCTTTGGGCATCAAATTATGTGAGGCCCTAGAGTCTAACATAGCGTTATGAAGGATAAAATCATGTACTCTAAGACTCAGGTAAAAAGGAGGGACTTCATTTTCTTCATATTCTTCTTGTTGGGAAAAATACTGAGAGGGGGGATGAATCAGTATTTAGTGCAGACAGAGAAACTTATTACTTTTCCTTGCGTTTAAACCCATATGCTACTTTACTGAACGAAACTAGCATATACATGCTGATATCGTGAAGACAACTCGTGTATGCCCAGAGATCTAATTATGCATTTAATTCTTAACTCATACAATTGCATCATTCATTCATCATATGTTTAGAAAACAGTAACAGGAGCAATAAGAACAGAATAAATCATCACATATAATCAACACACATGAACACCAGGATTTAAGGTGGAAACCCAATTTGAGAGAAAACCACTGCTGCCGTCGTCTCAGTCTTCAATATTTATTATATAAAGAAAACTTCTTACAACCATGTACTGGCACATACTCATACCAGCATGCAGGCACCCACCTGTAGAAGGCTACAACCTTCTCTCGTTTACCAGCCTCTCTTGGAAGGGAGCTACAACCCCCTGCACTTGTTTACCAGCCTCTCCTAGAAGGGAGCTACTACCCTCTGATATGAGTACCAGCTTCTACTCGCAGAAACCTTCCACTTTCATACTGAAGGCTTCAACCCTCAGATCCACTGCAGACCACGTTTCATCAATTTTCAAACTGGATCAAACAGTTTCAACACAACCCTTCACTTATCAGCAAACATACTTTGCCCAAAATAGTGAAACCACTGTATCCAGAATATCAGAGATAACCCAGACTTCAGAATAGATATGCAGAAACACATTCAACCTTGAGCAACCATTAGTTCAGATATCATACGCGCTTTTATTTAATAAGACCCGCGTATACACGCACTTTTTATGAGATGAACCCGCGTATACATCTGTGCATTTTTCAAGGAAATCCTAACTACCCATATGCGCCTTTGCTTAAACAGATCCGCTTATACACGCGATTTTCACGAAATGAACCTGCATATGGATCTATAAAAGATAAACTTTGCAGAGCAGACCAGATCTATGGACTTACCCATATTTCTTCAAATTCTTCAACAGATTTGCGCCAGGTCTTCATTACCTCTTTTCAGATCATCCTAGAGATTCAACATTTCCAGATCTAGAGATTTTGAACCTTCATCATATTCATAGGTGCATCAAATATTCAGATCTATCGATTAAGAACAGAGTTCAACCATATAGATTAACTTCAGAGTGAATTATTCATTAAAGCCCAGATGCTTGCACACCCTTGCACAATGAATTTATTCTCCTTAAATAGATCTAGCCTTTGTCAATACCATGAGCCAAAACCACATCCCTTCTGATGGTATTTCTAGACGGGATCAAATAGACAATCCAGCGCTCAATACAATGGGTCAATACCATGGTAAAGTCTCCTGGTTTTACAAATTTAGAGCGAAATTAGGCATACGTGACTTGGAACTTACTTTTCTACATGCATACGCTACTTCTCCTAAACAAACCCGCGTATGCTTTGTGACACACACTTTTCATCATTGTTCTGGCACATACTGAAGATTTCTTTTTCTGGTACTTCTGAGGTGCTTGTAGAACATCAGATTTACATCATTAATAAACTAATCAAGCATCAAGGACAACTTCATCAAGTAGGTTGCCATCATCTTCATCAAGTGGGTTGCCATCAAGGACAACACTCTGCATCATATTGCCAACAATCTCCCCCTTTGGACTTGATGGCAACCACAATGGTGTTTGATCACCGCACCAGATAGATACTATGATATTCACCCCCTATTCAAACACCATGTCACTCTCCTCCTTTTACATCAAGGGAAAAGGGCAGATCAAAACCAACACGAAGTTTTTCTCCTCATGAGAAAGAAGAGCGTTGTAGATCTGATGTGCACGGAAGTTACCATGCTCCCCCTGAGTTCAAGATAAATCTTCAAACATATTTTTCAATGACTCTATGACCTTCCTATCACCAAGGACTCATACTTACATCAAAGATCCAACCAAGTGGATTTACATATGTGACTCAAGTACCCAACCTAGTGGGTTTACAGATTTTGACTCAACTATCCAACTAAGTGGATTTATAAAAATTGACCAAGTCCTTACATGACTGAATATTACAATTTTTCAACATGACCTTTACATCAAATTACAAATATTACTTTTTATAACCAAAACCAAAAAGGACTTCAAGAAAGTGATCATATTTCAGAATCATAATGCCAACAATGCATAAGATTCAGCAAGGCTAATGCTCCCCCTGAACCTGTACATCAGTGTACTCCTTCATCTCCCCCTTAGCTTGTGCATCCTGCACACTTTCAACAGTAGATCATCAAGGCATCTATATCAAATATCAGAGAGTGAAACAGAACTATGAGAGCTGAAACATCACCAGAGATACCATACAGCATCAGAGATACCAAACAATACTGCAGCTGTGTTGAAAGAATGATGACCCCAAACAAAATTTGTCAGCAACCAACCATACACGGATTTCTGTGTATAAACTCGTGTATATACGCTACTGTCTTTCATGAAACCCGCGTATCCAATTTAATCTTTTGAATTTAATCAGATCTAATCTTCTAAGAGGTAGAGACAACACCCAGCTTCTGTCTAATATATTCGAATGCTTCCCTGGGCAGAGGTTTGGTAAATATATCCGCAACTTGTTCTTTGGAGGGAACATACTCCAACTTCACCTTTTGTTCAATCACTTGTTCACGTAAGAAGTGATACTTGATGGGAATGTGCTTGGTCTTTGAATGCATAACAAGATTCTTTGAGATACTGATGGCACTTGTATTATCACACATAATGGAGATAGGAGGTGTACATTTGATTTGAAAATATTGCAAGGTTTGCATCATCCAAAGGAGTTGAGTACAACAGGATGCAGCAGCCACATATTCTGCTTATGCTGTAGATAATGCAATAGAATTTTGCTTCTTGCTGAACCAAGATACTAACCGAGGCCCCATATAGAATGCACCACCATTAGTGCTTTTCCGATCATCAACATTTCTAGCCCAATCTGCATCAGTGTAAGCATGAAGAGTAAGATCAGCATTCTTTGGATACCATAGTCCAAAGTCTTGATTTCCTTGTAGATATTTGAATATTCTTTTGACAGCCTGAAGGTGAGACTCTTTTGGATTAGCTTGGAATCGTCCAACAATCCCAACTGCATGCATAATGTCCGGTCTAGTCCCAGTGAGATAAAGTAGACTTCCTATCATAGATCTGTATTCTGGTTGATTCACCGTGGGAGAATCATCATGAGAACTGAGATTACATTCGGTTATCATTGGTGTACTTACAGGTTTGCACTCTTCCATGCCATACTTCTTCAGAATTTTCTTAAGGTATTTTTCTTGTGATAAGAATATACCATCTGCAGTTTGATGCACTTGCAAGCCAAGAAAGAATGTTAGTTCCCAAAGTAAAGACATTTCAAATTCTTGCTGCATGACAGAAGCAAATTTCTGACTCATAGATTCTTCATTACTTCCAAAAATGATATCATCAACATATACAACCACAATCAATAGTTTATCATTTTCAATTTTTGTGTATAAGTTGTTATCAGCAGACCCCTTTGAAAATCCTTGTTGATGAAGATATTTGTCAAGACGATAATACCATGCCCTTGGAGCTTGTTTGAGACCATATAGAGCCTTTTTAAGTCTACAAACAAGATTTTTATCATTTCCCAAAACGAATCCTTCTGGTTGTTCTATGTAACTTCTTCTTCTAGATCACCATTGAGAAAAGAAAATTTAACATCCATTTGATAAACTTTGATTTGTTGAGAGCTTGAAAAAGCAAGAAACATTCTTATGGCTTCAAGTCTAGCTATAGGAGCAAAAGTTTCTTCAAATTCTATACCTTCCTGTTGAGTATATCCCTTGCAAACAAGTCTAGCTTTGTTTCTTACAACATCCCCATTCTCATTTAACTTGTTTTTGAATATCCATTTAGTTCCAATGACATTTTTGTTATGAGGTCTTGGTACTAATTCCCAAATGTGATTCTTTTCAATTTGATCAAGCTCTTCATTCATGGCTTGAACCCAACATTCATCTTTGCTAGCTTGATTGACATTATGTGGTTCAATAGTGGATAGAAATGCCAGATAGCAAGAAGATCCCACAAGAGTCCTTCTTGTTTGTACACCTAATCCCTTATCTCCCAAAATTTGAGATTCTGGATGATTCTTTTGAACAAATCTAGATGGAGCTTTTTCAGATAAATCATCTTCAGGTTCTTCATTGGGTTCACTGTCTATATCATTGCTATTTGATGTAGAAGGATATAAGTCACCATCGTCTTCATTTGTTGTTTGTTTTTCTTCTTTTGGGGCTGTAGGAGACTCATCAATAACAACATCAATACATTCAACAATCTTCCAAAGTTTTTTATTGTAACATTTGTATGCTTTACTTCTAGAGGAGTAACCAAGAAGTATTCCTTCATCTGCTCTGGGTTCAAACTTGCCAAGTTTTTCATCATTATTTTTTATAAAGCATCTGCTTCCAAAAACTCTAAAATGCTTCACAGAGGGAGGATTACCATACCAGAGTTCATATGGAGTTTTATCACTATTTACTCGAACATGAGCCTTGTTAAGAATATTTACTGTTGCATGCGCTTCTTCTCCCCAAAATGTGTCAGGTGTTCCGAAATCATCAAGCATAGCTCTAGCCATTTGTTGAACTGTTCTATTCATTCTTTCTGCTACACCATTTTGTTGTGGAGTTCCATCTACAGAGAACTGTCTTTTTATGCCATGTTGTTCACAAAATTCAAGGAATTCATCTGAAGTATATTCTCCTCCTCAATCAGATCTAAGGCATTTGATTTTTAGATCTAATTCATTTTCAACCAGAGCCTTGAAGACCTAAAATTTCTCAAATGCTTCATTTTTGTGTTTAAGCAACCCAATCCAACACATTCTAGAAAAATCATCAATAAATAAGATATAATATTTTTCACCACGTGGTGACTTTTTCTTCACAGGTCCACATATGTCAGTATGAACGAGTTCAAGAGGCCTACTTGATGATCCTTCCTTGGCATTAAATTTCACTCTGGTCTGCTTACCGAATTGGCAAGATTTGCATATAATGCTTTCAGGTAGAGTAATATTGGGAAGACCACGAACAACATTAAGTCTGCTTATTTTGTTGATTTGAGAGAAGCTTAGATGCCCCAACCTTCTATGCCATAGCTAGTTTTCTGAATATTTACTCAAGTAACATTGTTCTTTGCAATTCTTCAATACATACAGGTTGCTTGGAGTCCTTTTTCCTTTTATAATTGTTTTACCTGTATCAGGATCACGTACCACACATTCTTTTGAACTAAAGACAACTTCAGTTCCTTGATCACACATTTGACTTACACTTAACAGGTTATGCCTTAACCCATCCACATACATGACATCATTAGCCTTCACCTTTTCTTTTAGAAACACAGACCCTTTTCCTTTAATTACAGTAGGAGTATCATTTCCAAATGTAACTTTCTTTTCCTTTTCTAGAGCATTATATCCAAGAAGTTTTATTTTGTCACCTGTCATGTGTCTTGAGCATCCACTATCAATGTACCATTGATTTTCTTCACCTTTTGCAAATAACGCTATGCCACAATTTTCAACCTGTAGTTCCTTCTTTTTCCATACTTTGGAACTTGAAGGAAAATGTTGTTTTGGCTTAACTTTGTTCCTGCGTTCAGATTCTTCATGACCAAAGTTATTGCAATAAGCACATTCAACTTCATTTTCAAGAGGAGAAAAGTTGTTATATGTAATCTTCTTTGTTCCAATATCAATCCTTTTCTTTCTTGCTTCTCTTGTCATGATGGTTTTATATGCAACACATTGAACAACTTTATGACCGAAATTGTGACATGAGAAAAATTGTCCATTGAAGAAGAGATTTCTGCGATCATAAAATATTTTTCTTGAATTTACCTATTCATTGATGTTGCTTTGAAAGATATTCCTATTAGTGTTCTTTGAATTGAGATGATCATGATTTACCTGTAAGGATTCTTTATTCCCTTGCTGAGTGGCAGAATGTTGTAAACCAGTTGTAGCTGCTTTTAGATAATTTGGTGCTGAAGCCTAAGAAGATTCTTTGGTGTATCCAAGACCTGTCTTTATAAGAGGAGAACGTTGTACCTTGATAATCTCATCTAAGGTTTCAGATCCTTTAGCAAATCTGAGATTCAGAGTCTTTACTTTTTCAAGTTCCTTTCTTAGACTCACCACTTCACATTCTAATTTCTCATTGTGTTTCTTATCTTCTTCAATCTGATTTTTCAGAGTCTCTATGATTATTATACTTTCTTCTATGCATATTTTGAGTTGATTGTTTTCATCAAGAAAATCATTGTCCTCTAGAGCATCCATAAAAGTTTCCTTTTCTTCTCTAGATTCATTTTCAAATGCCATGAGAAGTCTAAGATCTTGTTCGCATTCTACCTCACTATCAGATAACCCATCACTGTCTTCATGAGCATAGTAACTTTTTCTAGTGCTAGACCGGTTCTTATTCCTTCTTGCTACCTCCTTCCCTTTTGTATGTGTTTCTTTATAAGGACACTTAGCAGCATAATGACCAACTCTTCCACAATCAAAAAATTTGAAAGGAAGCTTACCTCTGAACCGTCCTGTGCCAAGTTGAAGTTTCTTTACAAAATTTACCTCATCTTCTTCTGAGATATATCCTGATCCTTCAGCTTATTGAACTTCTTTCCCTTTTGTAGAAGCTCTAAAGACAGCTTCTTTGACTTCAGATGGGCCTCCTCTTCTCATTTCATAAGCAGTTAGTATGCCATGAAGTTGCACCATAGTAAGATTTTGAAGATCCTATTTCTCTTCAAGAGCAGAAACTTTTGACTCAAATTTTGCCGTTAGAGATCTTAAAATTTTCTCAACCAAGGTAGATTCGGTTATTGTTTCTCCCACATTTCTCATACGATTTACAACATCATCAAGACGTAAAAATAAACTGGAAATATTCTCATCACTATGCATCTTTAAATTTTCATATTCAATTCCGAGAGTTTGAATTTTGGCACTTTTTACCTTTGCATCACCTTCATAACTTAGAATGATTTTGTCCCATATCTCCTTTGTTGTATTCAGCTGCATAACTTTGACAAATTCTGATTCAGTTAGACTTCCTATTAGAGCATTGACTGCCTTTGCATTTGTTTCATAATTCTTCTTTTCAGTCGGATCTGTTGGTATTGCAGTTGGATATTGATATCCTTGTTCAACAATGGCCCATACATCTGCTCCCATAGACTGAAGATAGGATCTCATCCTGATTTTCCAGAAGATTAAATTGCTTCCGTTAAAGAGCAGAGGCTTGATAGATGTTGTTCCATCTTGATTGCTCATCTTGCTTGATCTTCCGTCTGGCGGCTAAACTTTTTCAGAAGGACCTGCTCTGATACCAATTGTTGGGAAAAATACTGAGAGGGGGGGTGAATCAGTATTTAGTGCAGACAGAGAAAATTTTTACTTTTCCTTGCATTTAAACCCATACGCTACTTTACTGAACGAAACTAGCGTATACACGTGGATATCGTGAAGAAAACTCGCGTATGCCCAGAGATCTAATTATGCATTTAATTCTTAACTCAGACAATTGCATCATTCATTCATCAGATGTTTAGAAAACAGTAATAGGAGCAGTAAGAACAGAATAAATCATCACACATGAACACCAGGATTTAAGGTGGAAACCCAATTCGGGAGAAAACCACCACTGCCGTCATCTCAGTCTTCAATATTTATTATATAAAGAAAACTTCTTACAACCATGTACTGGCGCAGACTCATACCAGCACGCAGGCACCCACCTGCAGAAGGCTACAACCTTCTCTTGTTTACCAGCCTCTCCTGGAAGGGAGCTACAACCCCCTGCACTTGTTTACCAGCCTCTCCTAGAAGGGAGCTACTACCCTCTGATATGAGTACCAGCTTCTACTGGAAGAAAGCTTCCACTTTCATACTGAAGGCTTCAACCCTCAGATCCACTGCAGACCACGTTTCATCAATTTTCAAACTGGATCAAACAATTTCAACACAACCCTTCACTTATCAACAAACATACTTCACCCAGAACAGTGAAACCACTGTATCCAGAATATCAGAGATAACCCAGACTTCAGAATAGATATGCAGAAACACATTCAACCTTGAGCAACCATTAGTTCATATATCATATGCGCTTTTATTTAATAAGACCCGTGTATACACGCACTTTTTATGAGACGAACCCGCGTATACATCTGTGTATTTTTCAAGGAAATCCTAACTGCCCATACGCGCCTTTGCTTAAACAGATCTGCGTATACATGCGCTTTTCACAAAATGAACCTGCGTATGGATCTATAAAAGATAAACTTTGCAGAGCAGACCAGATCTATGGACTTACCCAGATTTCTTCAACTTCTTCAATAGATTTGCGCCAGGTCTTCATTACCTCTTTTAAGATCATCCTAGAGATTCAACATTTCCAGATCTAGAGATTTTGAACCTTCATCATATTCATAGGTGCATCAAAGATTCAGATCTATCGATTAAGAACAGAGTTCAACCATATATATTAACTTCAGAGTGAAGTATTCATTAAAGCCCAGATGCTTGCACACCCTTGCACAATGAATTTCTTCTCCTTAAATAGATCTAGCCCTTGTCAATACCATGAGCCAAAACCACATCCCTTCCGATGGTATTTCTGGACGGGATCAAATAGACAATCCAGCGCTCAATACAATGGGTCAATACCATGGTAATGTCTCCTAGTTTTACAAATTTAGAGCACAATTAGGAATACGTGACTTGTGACACACACTTTTCATCATTGTTCTAGCACATACTGAAGATTTCTTTTTTCTGATACTTCTGAGCTGGTTGTAGAACATCAGATTTACATCATTAATAAACTCATCAAGCATCAAGGACAACTTCATCAAGTAAGTTACCATCATATTCATCAAGTGGGTTGTCATCAAGGACAAAAATCTGCATCATATTGCCAACACTTCTGTGGCTGGACCAAAAACAAGTTCAGGGTAGTCATCTTCTACATTAACCATATCAGAGACAGAGTCTATTTTCAAGACTTTGGACACCTGATTTTTATATGCACTATTCTTCACCAACCCTGTGAGGGGCATAGAAACTTTTAACTTAAAAATTTCATTTTCTAAATTAGAGGGAGCTTTTTCTACCTCTTTAATAAGGGGGGTCTTTCTTCTCTGTTTGTTGCTTTCTTGTGCTCTGCTGATTCTCTTCATTTGTTGTGTTAGTAGCTACAGGTGCTTTGCTAGAGGATGGGTCGGCCGGCTCTTTTTATTTCTTCTGTTCATTGTTCTTCATTTGGAGTTCTTTTCTCTTTTGAATGGGACTGATTGTAACCTCTCTGTTCCTTAAAGAGTATTGCCTTTACTGAGCAGACAGAGCGTTCATATACCCTCTCTGGTAGTCATTGGACTCTTCTTCCAATACTATGTCATTGGCCAAAATGAAAATTTTGGTATTTTTGAATGTCTGGAGTCGCCATTGTGTATTCTTCGTCTTCTGTGAGGAAAATTGGCGCACCATCAGCTGTGAAAAAGTGGTTAGCCTCAATCACAGGATCATAGTCATCTGAATCTGTCCCTTGCATGTAGTTTTGCTGCAATGGAGTTTTAATCTACTGCTGTGGTGGCGCAGCTTGGTCTTGCATTCTTTGCTCTCTCTGTTTAAATCTGAATTGCTGCTGTTGTCCTCTGAAATTCAGATTTCTTATTTGAGGCTCCGTTCTGTCTACAATGGTTAACTTATAAACCATTTTTTCTACTGTTCTGATCAGAGTGTCCATTTTTCTATCTGAAGTAGAGGCCTCCTCTTTTATTGTGACTCTCTTCTCAACTCTGGCTCTTGCTCTTTTAGCCAGCAGATTAGCTTCAACGTTTACTGCTATCTTCTCCATGTCTTCAAGTGAAGACGGGTCTCTTTCACGCAACTGATATGCCATGTCGGCATCAAAACCATCAGGAAATTTCAACAATGCTAATCTCATAGGAGGCTTCAGGTTAGCTGGAATAGAATTATATACACCATTGAATCTTAAGCAATAATCCTACACAGTTTCACCCACATTTCTTTTAATGTTCTCATACTCAGACATAATTTGAAGTGGGTTCTTTTTTACCTCCCACCGGTCCAGGAACTGAGTGTGCAACTCCTGCAAAGTGCGAATTGAGCCTATCAGTAAGGCTCTAAACCACTTTCTGACTTCACCTCCGAAGATTTGGACAAAAAACCTTGTTGTTACATTCTCTACTTCTACCTCATGCAAATCAAAAAATTCATTAATTTTATCAACGTGTTGTTGGGCCGTGATGCTCTGAGTGGCATCAAAAAGAGGAATTTTACTTTGATAGTCAGCTGGCATATCGTTGAGGACCTGGGGTAAGACCAGGGGTGCATACCTGGCAGCCATAACTCTGGGTGGATTTACAATAGGATTTGTAGGATTTGAAGGAGGTGTTGATGGAGGAGATGACAATTGGGAATTGACTGATGGGAATGCTGATGAATTGGGAGGAGGAAAGATTGTTCCTGATGATTCTGAAGGCTCAGGAGTATTAGTTACAGTGATGGACTGAGGAGAATTCAAAATTTAATTGTCAATGGAGGTATTTTCTCTTTGGACTTCAATATCTACAAGGAACTGAGGATCTAAAACGGTATCATCAATGTCAGTTTCAGACTTATTCCTAAATAAAGAAAGCTCAAAATTCTGGTCAAAGGAAAGGTTTTCTACAAAAATCCACTCACTGGGCCAAGTATAGGATCTGACGATGGGTCTGGGGCTTAATGATCCTTCTTGTCTTCTGACAATTCTTGGGATGAGGTTCGGATTTTCAAACACAGGCGGAGGATTTGGATCTGGATTAGCCCCAGGTTATCTTCTTGAAGCCAGTGTGGTCGAATTTCTATTTTACAAAAAATTTATTTCCAGCCTAGCAAACTCTGAACATCATCATCCAAAATTCTAGAATTATCTGATGTACTGGGGCAATTTTCAAGTCATATCTTATGTTTATAAGACTAGACCAAAGATTGACTGAAGCAGCGTTATTCTACTTATGCACTTGCAAAGCAATGTGCAGTTCGAAGGCTACCTTGCATAACTTCAGGCTCCATCTATAGTTTATAAAACGAATAACACTAACAAACAAACAATCTTGAGCTTCCCCAGTATGGTCACCAGAGATGTTAGCTCCCGAATTGGACCCCAGTCTGAAAAGGCAAATCAGGGTAACAACTAAACCACACTCAACCTTGTAGCTAGCCCTAAAAGGACAGGAGAGGGCTCTCTCCGTGAAATAATATTCAATGGAATACAAAAAATGGACTGATATTAGGCTAAATAAAATGATGGGGAAATGTTTAATAAAATGACTGAGTTTTTTAGGGATGTGTGAGGACAAAAATGGGACAGTTGAAACCGGGAATTAAATCAGGACACAGGGTATTTCATGGGGCAAGATAGGCAGGAAAATTAGCATTTAAAATTTAATGAGGATGGGATGGAAATACTGGCGAGGAGCTGAAAAGGGCATAGTAAATGGATCCTTTTCAAACAGAAGAAAAACACAGAGCATCAATGATTTCCCAAGGCAAAACATATAAAATGGATTCTACCTTTCTATCTTGAAAGCATTCAAAAGGAAATGTTTATGAATGAGAGGTGAAACATAACAATTACATATGAAACAAAGGAGAGAAAAAAATGCTAAATCTCATACCACATGGATCCCACAAATCAGTGTTGCATCACTTTATTAATTCCCCGTCAAACTGTACAATGGAGTGCAACGCTTTCTTCCACACTATTCCCCTACTTCTGAGTTTACAGACCTCAGACTTTCCGACCGTTTACAAATGATTTAGAATTACAATAAATAGGCTGAAATGTGGGAACATAGATCCACAGAAAAAGGGAGCTGTTCTGACACCTCAAGAATGGAAATCTGAATATGGAAGAGAAAAACAACAATTTTCCCCCGAAAATAAGGGAAAACATTACATTTGACTTCTTGGAGATTCGCTGTTACACATGGATGAAAGAAAATAGGCAATCTGAAAGCAGATTTCCTAATTTGCTACTATTGTAACAATATTTGCTTATTTTAGCTCTTGGCCTTTGGCTGTCACTTTGCTATCCTTCATTTGTTTGGAGAAAACTAACTTTTTTAATAAAATGTTTTGAAACGAAACTATGCCTTTAGTGAAGGGAGAAAATCGATTTTGAATGGGAAAAGGGATTGGAGGTGGGGTCCATGTTGCAATCAAAATCAGAAGGGCTTTGGGAACATATAAAAAATTTGAAATATGTTGTGAGATGCAATTTAATACATGAGAATAATCGCAATAGGGATCGGAGGAGGGAGAGGGTGTATAACACAATAGGCTTTCGCTTAGGCGATGGAGGGGAAAGTCCACAGAATAAACGAAATATTAAACCTTACAAAGGAATAAACCCCTTTTATTATGAAGCGGATCAAAAGTTTATGAGGTGGGTCTAAGGGTCAATCAGAATCAGCAATCGGAGGGGAGCGGAGACGAAACATATATGGGAACGCTGATGCTGATGAGCGATGAGCTATGAGCCATTAGATCATCGATCGGATCAACGGTTATGGTGTAATCGGGAGGGGATAATCGGAGGCAGGATTTAAACGGTGCAATTGGAATGTTCTGATTGGCGGAGGACCATCGGATTGGATGATGAGATCAACGGCTGAGAGATGGTTGGAGGTTTGCGATCGGGAGATCGGAGGAGGGGCTGCGATCAATCGCATTGGAGTTTTTCGTGAAGGGCCAATCGAAGGGCTCTTATAAAATGTGCGATGCGATTGGGGGTGTTCAATCGGAGGGGGAATTATGGGAGCGTCGATTGGATATGGGTCGTCCGATCGTCGATCGGATCGACGACCAACATATCATCGGGCAGATCCAATCAGAGGGACTTACATAATCGCATCGGATTTTTTTTTAACGAAGGGCCAATCGGGGCACATTATTAACTATTACGATTTGCAATGGGAAGGTCAGCGGGGTTATGTAATATGAAACTTTAAGTTTTATTATGAAGTTTCAAAGGTATGAAGGGGAAGTGGTTTACAATTAAATCACATATTTAGTTAAAATATTTAATAAAACAATTTTTTAATCAGAAAAGGGGGGGAAAGGGATTTTATTAAAGAAAAATATTGAACTTTAATAATACAAAGTTTAAAGGGAAAAATGGGAAATAGGGGGTATATGAGGATATAGGGACCTTTACTTCACTTAGGCATAAATTTCAATCCAGAAGTCAGTTTTGAGAGTGTAGTATACCGTTGGAAAGCTCTTTTCGGGCTCTTTCTGATAGATCTACTTAGCAGATGATTTGGCACTGAACATGCTGTGGAAAAATTCTCTAAAGGCAGGGACATCACTTTGTGGAGATAACAGCTTCTGAATTGTGACTTATTACATATGATGATATAAAATTACATAATGAATGACAATAAGGGAAAAATATCAAATTTTCACCTCAAAACATGGTTTTGAGGTGAAAATTACATCAAGCTGGATAAAATATCTTTTTAATATTCTAGGTGCAGTGACTTTGAATTTATTAACTTCCTCATGACCTTGCTGATATTATTGACATTTGACTCATTAATTTGACCATGGTGAGACCCTAGAAACTAATGAGACCCATCTTATGACCTAATGATATGATTTTGAGAATGAAAGTGACTAATGACTAAAGACCATAGAAAGGAAAATCAGCAAGTACCTTATGAGGGAAAACTAATAAAAAATTACTACCTTCAATGAATCCATGACCTAGCGGAATGGTGACATTTATTCGGTATGAGACACCTAATATGAAAATGAAAAAGAGTAGTTTTGATCACTGATGGAAATATGACTAGACTGACACTAACAAAGTGTAGTCCAAAATTTTACTGGATAGGTGACAAAATGGTGGGAAACCCATGCTTCATGAATCCAAGCTTGGACAACATCAATGAATTATTTTGGGTTAAAATCATGGAGCTGGGTTACACTTTTTTGGAAAGGGAGGGTGAGTTTAGGTGAAAAAAGAGAGCTCAATTGAGCCACTTTAAGCACTTGATGGAGCCATTTTAAAGCACTCGATTAAGCTCCTTGGGCACTAAAAGATAGATTTATCGAAGGTTAATTAAAAAACCCTCAATAGAGATTTTTTCTAACTCGAAAATAGGATCTTGATCGAGAATTACGACTCGATCAAGCTCCTAAGCCTGTTAATTCTCATAAATACCATAAATTATATCCTTTTTCTCTTTTCCAAATTCCCCTATGCAATATGATTCCATTCCATTCTTGGTTGATTCTAAATCTACTAATCTCAGTAGTCAATCGAATGAAGTTAAGTTGCTTAATCAATTTATACTCTTGGGTAGCCATCATTCTAATATTCACGACTTCATTAACATATGCGATGAGGGATCCCCAAGTGATCTAGTTGATCCTTCAGTTTCTCGAGAATATTTTGATTTGAAAGAATTATATCTGGAATCAAACCCAACTATTATAACTTTTTTTTCCACTCCATTATAGTAAGAGAGACGCAACATCAACTTACCTCTGTTGTTGGATAAAATGCATCCCCTTTCATATTTCCTTTTAATTATGTAAGATTTATCCCATGATATAAAGGTGGAATTACATGATTGAGTTATTTATCATAATTATTTTTCCAATATATTATAATCACGGGATAAAAATTATTTCATAATTGAGATAATTGAGAAAAATCTCATAATTCTGAAAATGTTTCTAGAGTTTTACATTCCTAAGGAGATCAACTTGACGCATTTCTGTATACGTTGGCTAGGGATCCATTATTCTAGAAGTTTCCTAACTTCTCAAGCCCTTAGGTATTTAGATACATTCTCCTCGAGGATAGAATGAGCCTATATAATCTCACCAAGAGGAAAGGGAGTCAGATATAGTATCCACACTATAGCACAAGAAATATGTTGTATTGGGAGAGGAGTCCGTGCTACAAACCTGAGGAGAGGGTATTATTTGTTGAAGGTATAATTGTACCATTTTATTCATGATTAATATAAATATGTTTTTATTCTTTGAATTTACATGTTTGCAACAATTACATATATTTATTCTATGCTATTTTGAGCTGACGATATTTCGAGGTAGATCACTTCTCGTCCTTGAGTGTTTATGATTGTGTGTAGGTTTTCAGATCAAGTGTAGATGAAGAATATCACTTGATTAGAGAACATAAATTCTGCCATGAATTCAAAATCCTTCACCGACCTCCAAGGAGGCTAGGTGAACGCTCTTTCGTTTATAACATCTAGAACATTTTCCTTGCTGTATGTTTGAGCATTGGGTTGGGATTTGATTTCTTTTCTTTTGGTCATTTTTCTCTTGATTCCTTGTGATGTTATTAAAGCATAATATCACAGATAAATAGCTCCTTGCATTCAAATTGCATTGGATAAAAACTGGTGCTTTCAATATGAGCTTTTCTTTTTTTCCCTCGTTGTTTTTAGATTTCCTCTTCTTCTTTACGTTTTTTTTCTCTCTTCTTCCCATTGAGTTTTATATGTTTTTTTGGATTCATTTTGATCTCCATTGGTTTTACTTGCTATATATCTGACCTAATCTTAGATCTGAAGATTTTGTTTATGTTTTTTTATGAGAGAATAAAATTTCCCAGTTGTTTTATCAAATTTACCTTTATTCTATACATAATTTGATAAAAATAACTATAGATAATATTCCTCTCAGAATTCTACCTAAAAGAAAAAACAAAAAAATTACTAAAAATGAACTTTGTATGAGGGAGTTATGGCTAATTGAAGACAGACTAGTTTGTTTTTCTTCTATCTTCGCGCGCGAGTGTTTTTTATGTTCACTTTTGTTCTTTTACGTACATAATTTAGTAAAACTAATCATAGATATGTAATCCTCTTACAATTTTACCAAAATAATCATTAAAAAAACACCTTAAATAGAGCCCATATGTGCCATATGTGGAAGAAATTGTTGATTGAAAAATCGACCTATTTTCCATCATTTTTTTTTAGGATTTTTCTTTCAAAATTTCGCTTGATTTTTTAGTTTTTTTCTTTCTTTAGAACTTGATATCATTTTTTGTATATGTTTGATATTATAAAACATATCAGATCTAAGAATCCTTTTATTATTTTATGTTGGATCCAATTTATCAGATCTGTTTAGTTGCAAGTAACAACTAAGATATTTTTTTTATTTGAATTTTGCCTTTGTTTGGCTTTTGTCACTTGTTTCTAAGTGATCTCTTTCTTCTTTTATTTTTTTTATCACAATTGGTGGTGTTTTTAATGGTTGTGCAATTTTCATATAGAAAAATTCATTTGATTGTGTTTCCATTGCTTTTTAGCACTATCATTTGATCTTGTTTAGGCCTTCCTGCCTCTAGGGTGTGATTTTTACCTTTGTATGTTGAGAATGCAACAAGATGACAGAGCTTAGTGGAAAGAAGTCACCTTCACTAAGTGGGCCCGCAGGCTATTTTTGGCACAAAGTCTATTTTTAGACTATGTCTATTTTTAGACATATGGATCATGTTCTATGAGTTGCAGGATGCTATTTGTGGATGGTTGGTCAAGTCGGAAAAATAGATGGACTTCTATTTTTAGACATACTGGGCGGAATCTATTTTTAGATTGCCAGTCTAAAAATAGATATGTCAAATATTATTAGCTCTTAATAATATTTAGACTCTAAACATTATCTTATTCTCTTGGAGCACTTCAGTTTGATGCCTGGATGTGGCACATGCAGCTGACAGAAGGAATTACGCTATTCCTAGGGTCTAAGTGGAGCTATTGCATGGATACTTTAGTTAGAACTCATGTGACAGAGTTTGGTGGAGTTGATTGAGGAGTTGATGGAGTTATGTTCAGTTTAACTAATCTAAACATAGTTGAGCTATTTGTATTCAGTTAAACTAACTGATACAATTAGTGAGAGTGGTGTGAATTAATTATTAATTATTTCACTAATTATAAACTCATTAATCAACTAAAGAATGCATCAGTTAACTTCAGTGCATGGTCAGTTTCAGTGGAGACCATTGTAGAGATAGGTGAAAGAGCAGGTTAACTATCATTTGTGACTATACTGTTGCTATTTGAAACACACAGATAGGTGGAGAAGCCCATGAGGATTGCGCAGTTCAAGCCAGGTTGTTTATCCATTTAATGAAGTCATCCCATAGCATTGAAAAATGTAAGAGGCCATATCATGGCAAACATGAGCATGTATTTCATAGACTTAGCTTGATAGTGTGTAGAAATTGAGGGTGTGTGCATGAGAGTCATGGAGAGATTTTTGCACTTCATGATTGTTACATGATCTCCATGACATATAATATACGTATTAGTTGGGGTTTTCTACTTAAGCTTTCCCATTAAATACTGTGTTCATATGTGTGATTGTTTATGGTTTTAATGTGTGCATGCAATTGATTTTATTTCCGCATGTAATGATCAATGGTAGAAGAGATTCTGTATTATGCATGAAGCTAAAATAGTGTGTGATTGGGAGAATCTCGGTGAATAATATATCAGTTATTCAATTTTTCTATATTGTAAAACATTGGCCTTTGTTGAGCCATTTTTCTACAGCTCTAGCTTGTTGACATTGCCTTCATTTTTCACTTTTGGCTTTCATTTTTATTGCTTGAGTGTGTTTGTTTCTTTGGCTTTGTTTTCCTATATTTGACACTTCTGAAGTGCTTTGCATTCTAACTTGGGAGCTTTTCTTTGGCCTTTCTTTTTAGTTGATTTGATTTTCAGTTTGTTTTTGGGTAAACATATTTATAAATGTGGGATTTTTTGAATTTAAGAATTAGAGGTCTAATATCATAGGAATTTGTGTGTTTTGAAAAAATTTAACCCTCTTGTAGTTAGAATTCATTGAAGTGCAAAGAAAAATATGCATATAGTTTCATTAGGGATACTAGCAAGATTCATTCAGACCATCTAAGTTTCACACCATATCTCAATTGTGTAAACAACAACCACTTGAAATTAACACGATACTAAAATCAACTATACTCGTCCTTTTCCTTTTACTAGTAGTACACCAACACTAGCTTAGGCTAGGGTCTTGGAGATAGGTGTGTGAATCAACTGGTCCAAGACTACAAAACAAACTTAGTATCTTGCGGTACGGAGAAAAATCCACTTGCAGTTGTGTGGTCTGGGAAGCCCTTTTTACAAGAGGGTCAGTCACGTGGTCACACTTGGGCTAGGAACGGTGACATGACCCATTTTTCTTACTTTTGGGCAGCATGGATTGTGGAATTTTCACGTATTACAAACATTGTTATTATTATTTTGTTATAGCACTTGGGGTCCACTTCGGAGAAAACTCTTAAGGGAGTTTCGGTCTTAGCTCTTTGGGCTAAGTGTCTTGCCCTTGCATGTGAATTTCACTAATGACTGTCCCATAGGATGTATTATTATCAATGGTAACCATAGTGGCCAATATTTTTAGGGCTCATACAGAGGTGTACGATCGGGGTCATCTTCTCTGTACCTGGGACGTATATTATTCATACTCTACCAGTCCTCTCGGAGGTTGCCCCATAACTAATAAGGGAACTTTCATTGAGTTCGAAAATAAAAGGGATAGGAAGCAGGTCGCTAGTATAACTATCCCACCACCAACTTCTTTGTATTTAGTTTTCTTATGTGAATACCTATTAGGAATTTTCTAGTATGTGATGTTTGGTCTGAGGCAGTAGTTTTGACCTTAGGGCGTTTTAACTAACATAATTGTGTTAAATTATAATTTTTCACCCTGCCTTAATATAATCACCATTATTCACGTCATCTTTATGGTTGTCCTCCTAAAAGAGGTGGACTTGTCACTCCTGTACAGAGAGTTCCTATCAGTTATCAAGACTTAGATCAACACATACTTTTGGAATCTATACTTGGTCATTCTAGTAGTGTTGTGATTTCCATCGAAACTTTGGGAGATGATACGCTTGAATCCCGATGGTTCAAAACCTGGATATACCTTTTTACCATTGTTAGTTATCTATCTTATGGTGGAGTCTGACACATAATTACTTTCGGCATCGAAAATGTCAGCCTCCATGTCATCATCTCCACCACTCAGTGTGGCTCTACCTACTCCTCTATCTACGCCTCTCCCATTTGTTTCCATGCCCACTCTAGTATTTACATTGACCATGGTTATCAATCCTAGTTAACCTATAGGATCAGGAGTCTATAACCATTACTTTTCTCAACCAACGATTCTTGTTCCTGAATTAGGTGTGGTTACTTATGGAAATGCGTGTGGGGAGGGGTCATCAGTTGTTCCTAGTCAGCCTAGGCGAAATGTTGATTCTAGCATGTCACAACCTTGGTATAGTTCATTTTTTGGAGGGACGAAAACTGCCAGTACATTTCCTGGAGGGGCTAGTTTACCTATGGGAAACACTATTACTAGTTCCATCACCAATACGAGATAATCTCCTTATGTCAATGCTACTATACAAGTAGATTTGTCTTATCCTCATGCGTAAAATCCCATGAGACGTCATGCTCTTGGGGGTCCTTTTCTCTCTGGGGGCACATTCCCTAGGGTGCATAATCCTTTTGCTAGCTATTCTAGTCTGTAGCATCCATATGTTGGGGCAAACCCATAACTTAACCAACAAACCATGCATCATAATACTTATATGTGGGAGCTGAAAGTTTGTTTAAGGGCTTATCCTACCTATGATACATTTAGTCAACTTCATAATCCAATTCTATCTTCTCTTAATTTATCAGATTTGGTTAAGTTGACCAACAACCCCATTCTCCATGACCCTTGTTGATCTCCTGTGACTGCCAAGTTTCCTTCGGATATTCCTAAATTTGAAGGAAATTCAGGAGAGAATCCATCCACTCATATCATCATGTATCACTTGTGGTTTTCATCCTACTATCTCATGGATGTTTCGATTAAGATTCTCTTGTTAAAACATACTTTAACTGGGAGTTCCAAAAAATGGTACATTGAATTGGATAAAAATTCCTACGATGAATTTCCCTCTTTAGCTCAGAAATTCTTAACACACTTCGACCTTCCCACAAGGTATGGTATCGATTCCGACCTTTTCTCAAACTTTAAACAAGATGATGCCACCCTAATCTATGACCATATTCATGAGTGGCATTATTGTACGATGATGGTTCTAACCAAGCTTCTTGATGATATTGTATGCAAATGTTTCATAGAATATCTAAGACCTCAGATTTCCAAGGGTGTGGCTATGTTATGACCCATTACTAAGGATCAAGCTATTCTAACTACCCAACAAATCGCTCTAATTTATTCATAGTCAGGCATGTTATATGAAGCTCTTCCTAATGATCCTAGTCCTTTCATTGACCCACCAAAACCTACTGCTGTCCCACACGTTGATGGCATGATTAGGTATATTTCCAATTCCATGAGCTAACTTACTTCTCAACTTGGTAAATTTATTATTTCATCACAAACCCCAAAAAGTGCTTTTAGATCTTCTAAAGCACCTTATTTTGATTAGACCACCAACGTTCTTACAGTAAAGTTCATAGTACCTAAGGACAACCAACCATTTGGTGGTAAAAATAATAATAACAGGAATAAACAGAAAACCAAACTTCTGAGGAATATCGGCCAACTCCCTAGAATCACAGAGGGGGAACCAACAAGCGTCGTCAAAATATTAAATTCCCTTGTAAAATTTGTCAAGGTGGACATCTTACTCATGAATTCCCTCAAATGGATGAAGTTCATAGGCTCCTTGCACCACCACAATCTACCCAGCAACATGTTATTTTAATTCATCCATTTCCTACACAACCTCAACAAAAAATGGTTGCACAACCCCCTCCACCTCTGCAAAGTGGTTGTGAGGGGAGATTTTCCAGCCCCACAAATAGTTCATATGTCTTCATGTGCAAATAATGTGTTAATGTGACCACATGAGCCAATTATTAGGATGTTCTTGAGTCGATTTCTTCTCGTAAGGAATCACCTACTCCACCTAATTCCACTGGACCTCTTATGTTAGATAAGCCTGTGGAACTTGTTTATCTCCCCCCCAAGGGTGTCGTTTGTAATACAACACACAATCCATTCACACAGGCTGCTCAAAACAACAATATTTTTGAATATATTTCCCAAGCTCCTTGTGCCATGTAGGCCCTAGAGGTTTTGTATAGCTGTCCCCATTAGTGCAAGGCCTTGTTGTCTACTATTTATGGAGTAGATCCTTCTGACTCAAACTTCATAAAGTTTAATTTTTACAAGGCTTCATTTTGAATTTCTCACTATATCTCATTTCATATTAATATGCATATTTTCCATAAGAATATTCATCTCACTTTGGTGGATGAAGTCTCTTCCAATTGTGTCATGTGAGCATCATGTTGGAAGGTTGTTGGCTCTCCCACACTCGCCACGTCCAATACTACACTTCAAGCCTTTGATGGAAACAACTCTGTGCCTAAGTGGTTTTTTACCAAGTTCACCATTGAGTTAGAGGGAAAATTTGTTTATGTCGATGTTGAAGTCATCGACGCCCCTTTGGACTATAGCCTGCTCCTTGGATGTCATTGATTTTATTCCATGATCGTATTTGTCTTATCCATGTTTTGTGATCGTTGAAGGAAATATTGTTACCATTGATCAAATTGCATATTATGTGCCATCGACCCAAATTTCCATGACAGGGAATTTGTTCCCACTTGTGGGAGATAAACCTAGTTAGTATCAGAGTTTTGGTGCATGATTGTTTAAAATATCATCTCTTATTGGGGTATTTCCACAATTAACACCTTATGAAATTCCTTCATCCTCTAAAGCTCCTATGCATATGATCTCTTCTTACACCTGTGGACCCCATATACCTCGTTATCCTTGGGTGGCATCAATTTCTCCTATGGAAGTTGATCAAACTAGTGAGAATCCTCTACCACCCGTTGTGGAAGATATTTCCCCTTCGACAATCCTTTCAATACCTCTTGACATTGGTTAGAATATCCATCCCAGTATGGACTATGACGAGGATCATTTTCCCACACAAACCATCACTCTTCCTATTCCCCATGACTCCTTCAATGACGAACCTCCTCAACTCATCAACTTGGAGGTCATTGATCTTCCCATTGATAATATTAGGGATTTTGTGCTTCTTTCTACCTCTAGTCTCCCTGATTCGAAACAAGAAGAGCTTGGAATCATAAATCTTGGAATGATTCATGGGTCACCTCCTCAACCCTCCTTGTAAGTGCCACCCCTAGAACAAGTCAAGTCTTGGGATTCTACTACCAAACTTGCCAATGAGTTGTCCAAATCCTATCTACCTATTGATGAGCGTCTTGTACCCTCTTTATGTCTTGATCCTCCCTTATGTCTTTAGGTTAGTTTTGAGAGCACGACTATGTTACATTGTCCCTAACATGGTCAAACTTTCCAAGTTGGTTAGTTTGAATTCCTTTAGCATGGCCCCACTTTGGTGTGCCATATGGTACCTCCACTCCTCCATGAGTTCATGTATGGAAAACCTTGGCATGTGCCAGGATGTGGGCACACTTTAGTGTGACCTACCAAACTACATTTTTCTTGTACATATTGTACATAGGAGTGTGATTCTTTATTTATTTTTGGTTTGGTGTATGATGTCAGTATTTTCCATGCCTTATTTATGCCAAAAATTCTAAAAAAAAAAAAAAAAAAAACAAACCAAAAATACATGATCTTGTTTTTACCTCATCCATGTTTATTTCTTTCATTATGTGATTTAACCATGGGTCTAGTCTTTATAAATTTTTTTTACAAGATAGGGTTGCATTTTTATCATGACATCCAATGGGCAGAGGTATGTTTCCTCTTACTAGCATATAGGGGCAGGTCACATATCACCGCCACCAATGAATTATTGACCGTTTCTTCCATCATTGTGCCTTAGGTATGACCCTTTCAAGTTGCAACATTATCCACTCTTTTCTATGCATGTCGTATTTTTCCATCAGATCTTACCCAATCATGGATATCCTAGTTAGCACCATTTTTCCATATTGGTGTCCACGGAGTCATTTTTACTCTTTTTCAAAATCCCTCCTTCTAACCCCTGATGACCTAAAATATGAGCCTCATGTCGTCTTCTTCATCATATTTATTTCCATAACCCAGGAGGATTACACACTTTATCCCTTGTGATTTCCACCTTTTATCAACCTACTTTTGCACGATGACCCTTGGTTTCTTCATTCCATTTTCATCATCTACTTGGCCCATCATCTACTTTCAATTGGTGTTTTATCCTTTCTGGGAGGAACCACTGTGATGAGTGATCTTCTTAGCCAACCTCTTTTCCCCATTACGTTATGAGTAGTCCATCATTATTGGAATTATTTTCTACCATTTATACTACTGATTCCTCCAAGAGGAGCTTCCTTTAAGCTCTTTTCATACTCCTTAATTTGGAAAAAAATTCTGAGTGAACTTGTCTCCTTCACTCTCATAAAATTACATCAAGGGTCGTCTACCCAGTATAATTTTAACCCTTTTCTGTACTAGGAAGGGCTAGTTACAAAAAAGGAATACCCTACTCTCCTATGGGTAGGAGGTTCTCCCTTGTATACTTTTCTCTCTTTTTTGGCCTTGGGGGACAACTTTACGAAAAAGGAACTCATAAAAAGAGAAGGGAGGGAAAATTTATTTACATTAGTCATCAAACGACATAATCATTTTCATTGACCTTGAACACAACACGCATTTGTTTCATTATCTAACAATTGGGTTTCAAGTTGCCTAGGATCCATACCATCCATATGAGTATGTCTACTCCTCTTATTGGTTACTCTTCCAATCATATGGAGTGTGCCTCGATGCCTCCTACACCATTGCATGATATCACATGGTTCTCATTATTCATGCTTCCAATTCACTCTTGTGTCATGCCACTATGTGCTCAAAGGAGGTCACAGCTTGTGTCGTCCATCTGCAGTAGCCTAATTACGTTTTTGAGTTGGGCATCCCTGCGTCAGTTGTAATTCGTTACTTCATGCCTTCTGTTGTTAAATAATCACACACCATTAACACACATAAAAACACATAGATTTATACCCAAACACAGTCATGGCAGAAAAGGCTTCAGCCTCACAACTTCCTCACATATTTTTCTCATTATTAAAAGAATGTAGTATTACAATTAAATAGATGAGGAGACTGTGTCTCAAGATAGTGTGTGCTATATTGGACACCTTGGTTGAGATAATTTCTCAACAAAACACACACCAATATAGAAGCTACCTAAACTAGCTCCTATCTTAGACGAACAACCCAATCTAAAGAGTTAGGCATAAATTCCTAACTTTTAATATTTATTTTATTTATTTTATTTTTGGATTTATTATTGTTTTATGAGAGAGGCTAAAATTATCCCCTTCAATGATAAATCCAAAATAAGAATGAGGAACCATCTTACAAGTTCTCATTTTGATCCTAAAAAACATTGCTTGAAAAACTGCCAAAGCTGGATGCTGAAAAAACTGCAATTTGAAAAGACCATGAATCAGCTGCATGTCTGATTCATCTCTGAATTTTTCTTGACAACTCCATCACGTGCCAGGTTGCAAAAGGATCCATCTTTCCTTTGCGTGAAATCATCATCCTTTGTCCAATGAAAAAATTTGTTGAACGCCTAGTGGCTGATGATGTCAAAAAACAACTCACTGTTGCTTTTGTTGTATTGAAAACTTCTCACTGCTGCTTTGATGTCAACTGCCCACTAGAAAAAATTTTGATGCCCACTGGTTGCTTTTGTTGGTTTTTTAGATACTTTTAGTTTGACAACGACCATCAATTTTATTGACATTTCTCCCCCTTTGTCAGCTGAAAGGAGAGACAATTCTCTGCAAATTATTCCTGAACTCCCCCCCTTCAGGTGTAGGAGTGTTGCACTGGTGTACTCCCCTATTCAACTGCATGAGAGTCCCATCTTATTTTCACTGTCAGTTGCACTAGGTGTGATTGTATTTGGTTGTAGAACTCATACAATATTTTGATTGTGGATGACCATTCCCAAGGATCAATCCATTCATAGTTGATCTTTAATCTGGTTGATTGTTGTTGGTTGCAACATTTCTCTGATGAACGATTTGGCTCGCCACAATGGCAACAAGGATGGAGATCAAAACACTGATATTCCATATGACCGGTTCTTTGAAAATGAGAACATTTCAATTTGACTGCAACTTCAGGTTGTGTGCATTTCTGTTTGTCTGCAACTTTTGCAGAACTTAGTGAGGTGATTTGTTCAATAAATCCTGCACTGAGGAACTTAATTGGCTTGGAATAATCTGGGATATGTAAGTTGGCATCATCTTTGACATATCCTAAGCCTCGTTGATTTTTGTTACTTTGGATTTCTTCCCATGGCTTGATGGTCGGCTTGGAAGAAATTTGAATTTGAACAACTTCAACACTTGAAGTTGTTTGGATGAATGAATTATCATCTAGATGGTTCAAAGACTTGGAAGCATCACTCTTCTCTTGAAACTCATTTCTTTGTAGTTTCGATTCTAGTTGAAGAAAATCAATGGTTTCATTTGTCTATTGTAGATGCCGTGAAAGATCAGCAAGAATGTCTTTGTTGATTTGCACCATGTCTTCAGCACTTGATAAGATCAATTTGTGAAGAACTTCTATCAGCTGGATGTGTTGTGCCATCTGAACTCACTCTCTTGAATTCAGGTTTGCTGGTTGTAGATGTTGTGCTTTGAACTATCTCACTTGATTTTGTTACTTGAATGACAGGCTCGCTTGTTGTGTGGCTTGAATGGCACACTCACTTGATTTTTTTGCTTATTGCACTTGATTGAACACTTGCTAAAGTTGTAGAACTTTCTTGATTGAACTCTTGAATTCACGCTCGCTTGATGACGATCGCTTTGCTTGAACACTTGCTTGACTTACTTGATTACTTCACACTCACTTGAATGAATACTCATGCTCGCTTGTAGGAGATGTGAACTTGTTGTTTGTTTGCTTTAGAGTTAAAACTCGTGGAATCACTTGATTATGCTTAAAGGAAGGGTGTTGAACACTGTCAAAAATGCACCCAAAAATGCTTACAATGATTTTAATGATTCACTTAAAACAATGAATTCACTTGTCTTAATTTGACTTATTGGAAGAGAATTGATGCTCTTGAATTTTTATCAATTCAAAACTGGGGTGTCGGTTTCAACCGAGAGTGCACCCTTACACTCCAACTCAGATTAAAAGTTCTTAAATTTATGTGCAAGAATGTTGATGTAGAATTTTCTTTGAAATGCATTAACTTGATTGTGTTGAGGTAGAATGTTGATGTTGACAATATTTAATTATGTGTTGTAGTAGCGCAAATGTCTGTGTTGATTTTAATTATCCTTCCTTGCAGCTACTTCATTACAAGTGTTGTGCTTGCTGGCATTGAAATTTATGTGTGTGTTAAATGAGATCATTTATGTGTCAAAGCTAGACACAAATCATAAGCAACATCATGAAGCCATAAAAACATGCGCCATTACAAACACACACATGGTGTACCTAAGATCCCCTTATTCAATTTCGGGCGAATCTAGGACACAAGTACCAAAAAATATGTCTGTATTAATTACTGGAGTACATCATCTTTTAGCATCTGAAGTAATGATAATGTCAAGCTCTAGCTTCAAAGTTAACTTCAATATCTTCTTTACTTATCTTTCACCTCAACCCTCACTTTTCTTACTTGGCTCATTTGACATTCTGATTGCTCAGTTACAAATTTAATTTGACTTGACTTGGAAATGGACTTGATTGACCTTGACTCTTTACAAGAAATTCTTCAAAGAAAAATCTACCCTCTTTGACTTACAAGACTTTTGACTTTGGATGACATCAACTGCCAAAAATATTTTTCAGATCCCACACCTTATCACTCCAAAACCTTCACAAATATTACAAAACTTTAATGCACCTTATCCCTCCAAAAATTTAAAAAACATCCTTATTACAATCTTCACCCTTATAACTCCCAAAAAAAATTATAAATTCACTTTATAAAAAGTGAATCAATTTTTCAATTCTATTAACTCCACTAGTCACTCATCACTCCAAAAAATCACACTTTAAAAAAATGTATTTGGAGAAGTGACGTACGGAAGCATAATTTTTTTAAAGCAAATCAATTTGTTCATTTTCCTTTAGCACAAAGAGAAATTACCAATTCTCAGTTGTAGAATTTGATTCTTGCAGCTTCTATGTTGAGGGGAGCTTATCAAAATAGTAGAGAGAAGCAACTTACTGTAGATGTGGTACCTCATATTATTGAGCAACTTCTTGTGGCAAACGATTCTTGGAAAACGTTGGTTCTTCAAACAATTATCTCCTGGAAAAATCACATAACTTCTAATTACCATGAGCGTTCTTCACTAATGAGATTAAAGGCACAACTCTCTGAAATGATTTTTTTGATGGATCTAAAATGATTCTCCAGCAAGTTAAAGGCCCATATTTCTGACCTTTGAATGAGAGTCATTTCTTGTAGTGAATGTTATTTTTATGGATTCAGCCTCCAATTTTATAAACTAATCTCAATCTTTGAAGAAAGACTTTCGAAATCAAATCATGTCTGGTTTTCACTTTTAAACCTTTTGTACGTAATGCTACAGGATTACATTGTAGAATCCTAAAGAATGTCCATTAATTTTGATATCAGGGAAGGCGTTTATCCAAGCAGCTCAGGATGTCAAAGTAACACGTAATTACTACAAGCTCCGATCTCACTCCGCTTGCAATAGTTGTCCGCTACAAATATGCACTTTCGTTGCCAAATATTTTATTTTGTTGATGCATGGTCATTAAGAAAATGGCCTCGAATGTTCCATTCCTCTCACTGCAGATTCAAGGCAGCCACTACCTTAATTTGAATTTTGAATCCCCCGAATTGATCCCAAACTTCTTAATTTGAAATTTCATCTTAGATCGCTGATGAATACTTGGTGATGACATATCGTTCTTACTTTTTTGAAGTATCTTATGTGCCAATGGCTTGTTAATTGTCCTTGTGCAATGACAGATCGACATGTTTCGATGCTGTGAATGCACTAATTTTTATAGATTACGTTGAGCTTGTACCACAAAAACAAAAAAACATTGTTCTCACATGCAGTACACTACCATTTTCAGAGATAAAATCTAATAGTGCACACTACTATCGCTGCAAAATGCAATCCAGGAAGACGGGATTGTGGCATAGAAAATCAACACGTCGGCATGCATATCAACTCTCCACCAAATCAAATTTTCATATCTACTAATCGGTCAAATTTTCCTATCGAATTCAAGCCAAATAGATGAATCATCCACTGTGAGCATTGTGCGAAGATCCATAGAAACAAAGGGATTTCCATGAAAGCACAACCGACCATGTTCACTATGGCAGCATTCAACGTTCACATGCTTGGGACCTTTTCTCCAGCGCTTTACCACAACGCTCCACAATATGGCAAGGTCTCAGCCAACAAAATCGAGCACCCAACCTCAACTTTAAGACTATCCTACCTCTTCTCTGGTGCTCCGATACCATATGTTAAATAATCACATACAATTAACACACATAAAAACACACAAATTTATACCCAAAGACAATCATGGCGGAAAAGGCTTCAGCCTCATGGCTTCCTCACATATTTTCTCATTATTAAAATAATGTAGTATTACAATTAAATAGATGAGGAGACTGTGTCTCAAGATAGTGCGTGCTATCTTGGACACCTTGTTTGAGATAATTTCTAAACCAAGCACACACCAATATAGGAGCTACCTAAACTAACTCTTATCTTATAGAAACAACCCAATCTAAAGATTTAGGCATAAATTCCTAACTTTTAATATTTAATTTATTTATTTTATTTTTGGATTTATTATTGTTTTATGAGAGAGGCTAACGTTTGTTATCACAAATAAAATTTCATTTTGGTTAGAAGATTCATTTAGCATAGGTTTCATTTGTCTTATCAAAATTGGTTCATGAAATTGATTAAATTTTATGAATGGGTTATTATCCTAAGTTTATAGAGTCCCACTTGTCATGTCATCATAGTCAAATCCATCAAAATACACCAAAGGTCTACATGCATTGGTTTAAAAATTGGTAGTGGCCACATGTTTGTATTTTCCTGAGTGTGCAATGAATATAACTGAAAACAAGATGTTTTCTCTATGGACTCACCTGACCAGTCCATAGCGAATATGCCAGAATTATAACAAAAATCACTACGAAAACATGTTTTTCTGCACCAATCAATGGAATGGTGAGGTGTCAAGTATTTAGAGGTTCAAGGTTAATCCAAGGTCACGTGATCAGTTAGAGGAGTCATGCAGCATGTGTTATCATAAGTGGTCACTCATCATTTTACTTAACCTCTCCCATTTTGTCATTATCCCTCCCATATTCGAATTTGACCTTTTAAATTCACCTTCAAAGCTACTCTTTGTCATCCTTCTTTCGACCTTTGTGTATAGTTTTTTATTTTCATCCTTGAGAAGTCTAGCTTTGTTGCAAGTTTCTTGTTGTTCAATTCCTTTCTTTGCAGGTGTCACGACATCAAGAGGCCAACACAGTGTAAAGGGAGATGGCCATGTAGAAGAAGACTAATAAAGGGGGATCATGTGTACGGTATGAGCCCATGGATCTAAGTTACTCAACGAGGACCCTATATTTGCATAATATTTTAACATTGTTGGATGCATGAGATTCTACCAAAAATAAAAAGGTTTTCATGCCCACGTTTCAAAATATTTTTAGTGAATTTTGTAGGTACTGCATCAAAGGTGGGGGTGTTGAGTTTTGTAGTGTCACCTGAGACAATTTTCTGAGCCACGAAGATTCTGATGATGGGAGAAGAGTGCTTCAAAGCTACTAAGTTTAAATTACAGAATTGTGATGAGTTTATGATACCTGAATATATTGGAGTAGATATGACCTCTGGAATCCCAAGGACCTTCCTTACAGAGGACTACTCCAAACTATTGCTTGTAATTAAAAATAATTCACATGTGTGGGAGGTTCCATATGGTCTATCAATACCATTTTAGGCTCTTTCTACATTTCACTAGTGAGCAATCTCTAAACCTTCCATTTTTCTTGTTTAGGATCCTAGGAAAGATGTCAGAAAAGTTCAATGTAGGCCAGAAGGTGGTGAGACTTCAATTTTCCATCATGGGTTGATCAAAGTTATGGTGTTGGAGGAGTTGAAAAAAATTAATAGAGACTGGGCCACATTCCTTTTTCTCGGTGGTTATGAGGTAGATACATTAACACCTAAGGAGACTCCAAAATCAAAGGTCACTCCTTCAAGCAAGAGTGACAAACCTGTAGCTGAAATAAAGTGTGTGAATGAGGAGGAAATGGAGCCCATTTTAGAGCCCATGGATTTTGAAGTAGAGCATGCACAAGAAGCAGAATTTCCAGAGCCTACACCTAAAAGTAGTAAACTAAAGATCATCAAGAAGAGTCATGGAAGGATAACAAGAAGCCAAACACTTGGGAATGGAAACCTTTAGGATATTCTTCAAGCCATAGACATAGAGGAGACTCCAGTGGTCAAAGATGTAGATATTAAAGGAAGCAAGCTGAAAAAGAAGGGTATAACTGCTAAAAAAATTGATTTATCAGGAGAAGATGTAGGTTTTATGTTTCAACCAAGAAAACCACTCACCAGGCTGCAACTTGCCAAAGGTGTCTAGGAAAGTAAAAATACATAAGTTATAGATAAAGGAAAGAAACCTATGGTAGAAGATATCATTGATTTGTCTCCAACAAAATAAAATATCATTGTGCAGAGGAAGGGTAAAGAGAAGGTTGTTGAAAAAACTGAGCTATAGTTGTTAAAGGAGCAGTTAAGAGAAGCCAGGGAAGAAGTGATTGAAACCAATTTGGAATTAGAGGAAGCCAAGCTATACATAAAAATGATATAATAATTCAAAGAGAAGGTAAATGATCAAATCAATCAATATAATGAGTTATTGACTAATGCAAAGAAACTGTTGAAAATGACACTTCCTCTACGGAGGGTAATGAAACATACAAGAAAGAGGAATATGTGGTTGTAGGCACAAAGAAAGAAACTTAAAAGCCAAGTCAAAGATATAGAAGAGAATATGGAGATGATACAATCAAATCTAAATAAGAAAGTTTTAAAAATTACCGTCATAGATGAACCTGAAGAGACTCAAGTCCCTACTGCCAAAGGTGAAGCTTCTAAAGCTCTAAGGGTGGACAAATTACATTTTTGATATTTTTCACATCATTTTGAATCAAGGGTTGTAGAGCCATAGGTAAATTTTGAAGAAGGAAGCACAATTTTCAAGTTTGCTGCCAATTAGGCAAGTACGTAGCGTATCTCAGGCTTGAAGCCCAGAATTCACTACGAACTTGTTGTAGGTGTATTTTTTATAAATCACAAGTATTGTCATAATGAAGGCGGGTAAAAGTTTCTATTTAGATATTTTGACTTAATAAAAAATTTAAAATTAGAAAAGGGAGAAAACGGGTGGCAGAGATGCCTAAAATAAAAGTGCTATAGACATTCACTACGAATTTTCCTTAACTGCTTTGTTTCTATAGCGAAGAAGTTTTTGTAGAATTTTCGAATTTTGATGGTGTCTTGGGGCTAAGGCAGCCACGTGGAAAGCTTAAAGGACATCAAAGGAATGATTTTGTGGAGGCATGGTCTTTGACAAATTTTTTCAGTTCACCAGCTCACCATGAATACACTCATCATTCATCATGACACCACCTCCTTAAAAGTAGGAAGACAAGTCTCCTGACTTGGTGCAGGAAATTATGTTTTGATCATGGCCAATGCCACCCAGGCACATGAATTTTCTTTATGTAAATATATAGTCTTAAGTTTTTTGATGTAATAAATAGGTTATAGAGTCTTATTAGGAGTCTAAGTCTTAAAATTAGTAGCTTTCAGTTTTATCTCCATATAATTTGTTTATGGCTAGAGTAGGTGTCATCAAAGAGTCTTGATGGTCTAGCCTTGTTAGCAAATCTAATGTAAAGATTCCTAAGCCTATTAATAGGCAGATTATCAAAGAATAGAGGGTTGATTGATGCCATGCTACAAGCTACTTTTGTAATATTTTTTAGTCAGAAATATACAATTGAAGAAAACTTCTCTCAAACCTAAGATTCATCAAGTGCTCTCATATATGTTTCTCTTATCTATCTATTTGATTTTTCTTCAGTTTTTTTTTATGTGTAATCACTTGGAATTTATGGTTAAACATGCTCCAATTTCTTGTATGCACATGGTTTATTGTTCAAGTTATGTTTTGATGAGAGTGCACACATGACTCAGCTTCCATGTTAGATATTTTTCAAGTAATTGAGTTCCCTGTGACTCCATTCCCAATGCTAGCTATTAATTCACATCCATCACCTACATAAAAAACATTCAAAACACACTCAAGCGTTAGCCATATTTTTTTCCAAGCATTTTCTATTGAATATCATACATTTCTTTGAGAGAGCCCTCTCATGGTTGGAAAGGATAATTTCCAACCAAAAGTGGTTTGAAACAGTTACTATGAATTGATTGTTGAAGAAACCCATCAGCCTCAACTTGGTGATAAAATTGTGTCTATTGGTTCTTATTTCACCTAAGATTCATTGATGTTTTCATGAGAATTTGTCTTATGTATCCTACTATTTTGTCTTTAGTACTTTGATGTTTAATTACTTAGAATTCATGTATATCATGCTCTAACTTCCTTCAAGCATTAAAATTTTGTGTATCTATGTATGTTTCCCTTTCATCAAAACATCTATATGCCTCAACTTCCATAAGAATATTTCCCCCCTCACTAAGTTTATTAACACTGACTCCATATGCCCAATGGTAGTGATTTCTATACATCTTTAACTTGCATACAAATACAATTAAAACAATATTTCAAAGTTATGAATTTGTTGAACTTCATTTAAATAAAATCATTTTTATCTTTGAGAGAGCACTCTCAAGTTGAAAAGGCTAAGTTTCAGCTAGAAGTAGGTTTGAAAGAGTTACTCTAGGTTGTCTGGTGGAGCAGCCCATCTATACCAACTTAGTGATAACACCTTCATCCATACATCACATCATCCTAGTCTATTTTGCATCGATTGATGGGGGAAATATCAAGACCCTCCTTTGTCAGATCTTCTCCTATCAACTTCAACTCATTATCTAGTAGCTTGATCTAGGAACTAGTAGTACCTTAGAGCTTGCATACCTCAGTGGCAGGATTCCTCGTGATCGACAATGTATTTCCATCATTGGATCCTCATTGGTTGAGTTCACTAGTGTTTGATGTCAACTCATCTATTCACACTTACTAGATTATACTAGGTACCTTGGGGTCCATTTTCGTCTTTGGTGGATTCTCTCGCATCTATTACTAGTTTACCTCATTGACTGGTAATCAGAAAATTTCTACCATGCTTTACATTAGTTCATCTATTTTCATGTTTTATATTCCTACCATGAGGGTTATGTCAAAGACCTTGGGTTAGGGACATACCACTCTTACATGACGTCCTTCATAGGCTGCGTTGAATTTATGTATCATTTATGTACCTTGAGGGATATCTGAGACACTTATTTGTCTTTCATGTATACATAGCCCCACTGATGTATATTGCGACATAGATCTGCATTGTATTTTTTGGTGGCTATACTCTATTTTTTGAGTCATATGGATCCACTTTGTATTATTCGTGGCCATGTATTAGCCTTTCATCTCGTGGATGTGTAATGTATGTTTGGCATCCATGTTGAGTATCTCTTTATGAAAAAGCATGGGTATGCCCACCTTGGGGATGTTATCATCATATTTGAGACTTCAACACTTGTTTTCCTCTAATCCAGCATCGCAACCTTGGCTCCTTCCTCCCATTTTGGGCTTTGAGGATTGTTGTAATGCATATTTTCCATCATTTTCTCTTATGACCTCGGGTATTAGGGGGCATATGTTATAACCCTATTTTCCACTCCATTATATTAAGAGAGACCCAACGTTAACTTACGTCAGTTACTGTCTAGAATGCATCCCCTTTCACCTTTTCTTTCTCTTATGTGATATTTTTCCCATGAAAAAGGGGTGGAATTACATGATGAAGTTATTTATCATAATTGTTTTTCCAAAATATTATAACTATGAGATATAAATTATTTCATAATTGAGATAATTAAGAAAAGGCTCATAATTATGAAAAGGTTTCTAGATTTTTCCAATCCTAAGTAGATCAACTTGACTCATTAGTGTATGAGTTGGATAGGGGTCCATTATTGTAGAAATTTCCAAATTTATCAAGCCCCTAGCTGTCTAGATACATTCTGATGTGGGATAGAATGAGCCTATATAATCTCACCAAGAGGAATGGGGATCAGATGAAGTATCCACACTATAGTGCAAGAAATATGATGTATTATAAGAGGAGACCATGCTACAAGCTTCAGGAGAGGATCTTATTTGTTGAAGGTATAATTGTACCATTTGATTCATGATTGATAGAAAACTATGTTCCTTAATTGTATTTACATGTTTACATCAATTACATATATTAATTATATGATGTTTTTACTTGATGATATTTCGAGTTTTGAATGTGTGTTACATTCTTTCCATGACTAATCGCACGTGCAGGGGGTCACAGGTGGGTGACATACCCCCTATTCGTGGCACCAAGCACAACACCCCAGGAATTTTTTTTTTTGACCCTATATTAGGTGGACGGACCTACCTATGGTTTTGTGTATGGTTTTTGCACATGGTTTTGGGCATGGTGGTTTTCTATCCATGGAATTTTGTAGATCCGGACAAGGGAACTATGATTATACTCTAATCCAGGGTTAATGGATTGAGGTTTATGAATGCTTCAACATATATATATATATATATATATATATATATATATATTATATATATATATATATATATATATATATATATATATATATTATATAAATTAAGTACTTGGGGTTGTTGGTTTTCCGAATATCCCTCTCAGGGCTTTCCGGTGCCCGAGGCAGACAGTAAGATTAGTTGTGTTGTTCACAAAGATGGCATGAGCTCGTTCATATTAACTTGAAATAAGTTGAAGGAATGTGATAGATAATTACCTCTTTGACAGTCTTGGAGTTCCTTGGAGAGCGCTAGTGTTTCGGGAAATATTACCCTAGAGGTTCGTTGGGTTACAACCTCCATAGAGCAGGGGCATGCTACTTAAGAAGGACTCACACAACCATGCATGTTCAGAAAAACTAAATAGAGTAGAATGAGAAAGTTACTCGTAGGTCCTACGGTTGAAGAAGATCCCGTAGGGTTCAAACCCCCAACAACCGTCCTTCCTTCTTAACCTGAAAGACAAGAAGAAACAAGCACAAAGGACTGGTTGTACAGCATATATCTACTCTAAATGTTAGTGAAATCCACATAAAACATCAGATAAATCATAATGAATGCTTAAATAACAATTTTCACATATATGTAAGCAGACACTAACACGTTTATTTTGGGAACAGCATGGTACTTCTGTATTATAAATAGCATGTACAAAAGTAACGAGTGGAGAGATCACCTGATCCTTCCACGGCCTTCGAGCAGACTTTCGTCCGGATCCGTCCAGCCCTTGCCTCATTAAGACTCCTTCCAAACTGGTGCATACGAGATGACATATAGGGAGATGAGCATCTCAAGGAAACAAGGGTTTCCTATAATGAACTGGGAAAGTGCAGGAGGCACGGGGAATCAGACTTGGATAGGGAATACCAACAGAGAATAATATCAATAATTCTCTCTCTCCCTTAGGCCACACACATGAGGGGTTTTTATACTCCCTCCAAGTAGTTTCAACAGTTGGAAACAGTTGGCCACGTGCTGGGGTGGTTGAACTACCTGAGTAACCATCAACCCAGCCCGAAAATAGGGAATAATTATATATTTTTTCATAATTTTAATGGCATACGTGGAAAAGTGTAGCTGGACTCGCGTATACACGCAGAAAAGTACGGGCATAGTCGCGTATGGGGATTTTTACACTGTTTTAAAGTGAATTTGTCCAAGTCTATAGGAATGGGTGCCCAAAACCATCAAAGCAATCATGAATCATATGAAGGTGAGAAATGATGCTATAACAGATGCCCCCTAATATATGAGGTCAGAAGGGGTACATGATGGCTGAAATGTATTATGCACATAGAAAGAACTTCGCAAGGACAAGAGAGGACTTCACCAGATTTCAGCCTGCCAGAAACCAATGAAAGAAACCAGAGAGTCAACTCATGCTGAGGCGGGCATACCCATGCTCAGTCAAAAATACATCATATAGAAAGTAGTGAATAGATCCAACATGTATACAAGTATAGCTGAACTGAAAGTACACAATGAATCATCTGAGCATGGCCCGGAAGTGTAAGTCTAAATCAATGTCCAAGTATCACATATAGAAAGCTGATCAAAGATGGTGCAACTGAAAGTATGATCAAATAACTGAATCTCCAAGTACCGGATCATAAGAGGTGGATCAAACGGTACAATCACGCAACTCGGGAGCCAACATATAGGATGCTGCTGTACTGAACTGCAACATATAAGGGTGGACGGCATCACTGGCAGAAACTGAATGGACTGTCAAAAGTGAACCGAAAAATGCTGATGCAACCCGAGGTCTTCATCGATCACTATGGCACAATTCTACACAATGGGAATAAATGAGCTGAAGTCGACCATGTGAGAAATCGTTGGATTACCGGTCAATGATGTATACCGTTAACCAACGCGAGACAACCCACCAATAATGAAAATGAGTGTCAAGGTGCCCGAGTACAATCTAACAAGTGTGAATGAATGAGTTGAAGTCGAACACTTGAAAGAATCTACCAATCAGGAGGCAATGATGAATCCCCACTGTCGATAGCGAAGAGTCTGCCACTGATGACTGCAAACCCTAAGGTACTGACAAAAAGACTCTAGATCTTGTTCCCAGAGCAATAAGTCGGAGTCGATGGGAAAAGATCTGCTGGAAGGAAGGCATTAAGGCATCCCACATCAGTCCAGCGCGAGTGTAACCCGCAGGCCAAGATTTGGAAGGAATCGGACGAAGTAGAGTGACGGAACCAAAACCAAAGTACGTTTCCGACATGCACAAGATGAAGCTAGCGCACGGAAGAAACCCTCTGAACCAACCAATAATGAAAGTTGACACAGAGGCGAGAAATCCACCGATAGGGTCAAATGGAAATCAAGGTACTGCACGAATCCCAAGTGTGATAATGTATGCTGACGTCGAACACAGGGGAAACCACTCAGTCAAAGACCCATGATGATGATCAAATGCTGAGCACGAGGTCACCTATCAATGATGAAAATAGGCCCAAGGTGCGGCTCTAGGTTTTCTCTCAGAGCAATGTGTCGTAGTCGATAAGAGACAAACCCACTGGCAAGAAGTCAATGGGGACCTTCTCAAACCAACACGAGCAGAAGACCAAAACATCTTATGTGATAGAACATGATACTGACAAGACCGGGAAGGCCGACTGAATAATGAGTCAAGAGACACCGCAGAATGGCCGACTCAGGCTAAACTTCCCTTGAACAAAAGCACGACTCGTGATGACCATGGCAGTAAAAAATGACACTGTATAAGTCTGTTATGCAGGAGGCAGAACAAACTCTCCATATGATTGGAAGAGATAACCAACCGGGGGAGAACTGACAAGTGAAACATGGTAAGGGCTGAACCTAGGTCAAAACTAAAACCATCCCAAATGAAGGAGATATATATAAGTAAATGTGCTTTGTTCAAGGGCGACAAACTGACTCTGTACTGCCATCAAAACAACGAAGATACATCCCGTTCCTGCTCTTTTTGTTATATTTTATTTTTTTTTCTTTTTCATATAATAAGCCTGAAAAGGAATAAAAGAATGCTATGGTACAATGGATAGAACGAGTATCAAAAAATCAGATGCACTAGTTCCTGGGATTGGAACAATCCTATGCTCAATGCAAGGTGGTGAAAATTGGTAAGTGATACTCAGAGGAACGTTCCATCCATGGGTAAAAAGGTGTCAATTCGTGATAGCTAAGTGCATGCAATGGTTAACTTGTACAGAGAGTCAAGGTCAAAAGTTGGCTTAAACATCGAGTCCAAATGAAGCCGGCTAAAGGCCAGGATAAACAAGTAGCCAATATGCAATGCAGTAATACAACTTAACGACACCAGGGAGCCTCTAGGGTAAAAGCCGGAAAAATGATAGTGATGAAGAAGAAGAATGAAGCTTCAACACATAAGACATGGCGGGACTAAAGAGGACTCCCGAGCCTACATAAAACGCAGCATGGGCAACAAGTGATAGCGAGGAACTAACTAGGAAGCCCATGTAAAGGAAGGCTCTACCATCAAGTCATGATTAGATAATCGACAAGTGAAATGGGTGCAATACTCATGACCTGATGGGATCGACCCTAAGGCAAGTGATCAGTATGGAGGCTAGTATGCAAGATGCAACGGAGAGTGATTTACCTAACCTATATGCCAGTGAAGATCATATACTTGCCGTGACGAGTCGGAAATCATGGATCAAAAACCGGGAAAAATCTCAAAATCGTCAAAACGTACCTAAAAACATACCAAACTGGGCACTTCCAAGCATTCGAGTTATGCAGCTTAAGATAGATCGAAAAAATGAGCATAATGAATTTTTGCGAAAATTTTCAACTTTTTAGGCATAAATAGACAAATTACCTCATATTTGGTTCATTATTGCATTGTTGATTTGGAAAAAAGTGCTCTGGAGCAAAAAACTTCTTTCGTCAAATCAGGAACAACCGACCGTCGAAACGCGCCGAAACTTCAGGTAGGCTCCTAAATCATCCTGTTTATTCATTTTGTCTGTTTGGAATTTAAAATTAAGTGATTTTTAGCTTTAAAACCCTTGCTAAAATATGCGGACTTGCGCATACGCGGGTTCGTTAAAGGAAACTCGCGTATACACGCGACTGTGCAAAGGAAAAACCGCGTATGCGCAGGTCCGAATGCAAAAAAGCATGGCTAATGCATAATTTGATGAAATTTCTCAGGATGACCATCTCATAGAGGGAACGTGAGCATAGCGCAATAGACCAAGAGGTCATGCAAGATCGCGCAGCGCAAAATATCCTCCGAAATTGCGGATTGTTCAAATTCTTTAAAATGCCAAATATGAAAAGCAATGTGCGGTTGCTAGAAATGCTCGTAAATTACTAGGAACCAGATCAGGATTGCTTCATTATTGATCAGATGCCACTACGCATTGAAGTGGAAGACATATATTTCATTACTGGACTCTCCCGGAGGGGAGAACCAGTAGACTTGCACGGGAAGCCCCTAGGAGGGTTAACCGTGGAAGACTATGTCCACGTATATTGCGTAGGTGGTTCCAAAAAGGTTGGAACGCAGATTGCCATTAAAGATATCAGGGATTTGCACATGAAAATCCTCCTTTTCACCATCAGCAGAGTGGCAGGATCTGCCTCACTACATTAGGCGTCTAGGACGCAAATGAGCATAGTTGTAGAGTGTTTGACTCATGTTTATGATTGGTGCACAGCCCTTCTACTGAACATGAAACAACAGCTGACCTCTATTCGCCAAGTGAAGACCAAACACTTTGGCTACGGTACAATTTTGACAACATTCTTCTTTGAGAAGATTCCAACTTTGAGACCCAGAATCATCTCGACTATCAGTAGCCCACGGGACCCAAGAATTGCCCGTTGGGCAGACATGATGAAGAGACTGGGGGGTAGTGAGGTACCCCGAACCACATGGGACGATGAGTTCTTCCTTTGGTGGGGAGAACAAATCATCGCAGTGGACGACTATCCCTATTCCGGGATGGACTTTCGTGGAGATCCGGATCTAGTTCTTCCACTTGGCACAGCATGGGGAGCAGTCGGTAAGTTTTGCAAAAAATTTTGACTTATATGATTTTTTGGATTTTTTCAAATATGTATGAAAAAATGAAAAAACAAACATGTTTTTGATTGGATTCATAATGACTGACAATTAAAAAATGATCATGTTTCAGATGTTGGACCAGTTCGTCCTGAGGGCCTACCGCGCCATAAGCGCCGCAGAGGCGAAGCGGATACTGTGGATTCATATAGGACTCTCCAGGCCGTGCAGAGAAACTTGGAGGGATTAACCCACCAAATCCCTATGGCTGTTGTGGAGGATCTACCTGAAGCCATCCAGAGACGGGTGGTAGGAGTACCCCGAGACTGGGTTAGACTATTCCGCCGAGTTGGCACTGCAGTTATGTTCTATAGGAACACGAATTCTGGGCAGGGACCTCAGGAGTAGACAGATTATATGTATTAGATGACTGTATATTCTTTTTTGAGACTGAACATGATGGGGCATAAGCCCAAGTTTTGTACGAGATTATGGATCCAAATTTTGTAAAGTTTTTTGACACTCCGATGATATATATACAGTGATATTTGATGTGATGTGATAAATGTATCAAATGTATGATGTTTTTGATGATTAAAATTTATTGTATTGAATGATTAATATGCCAATCTAAAGCTTGATTAGCTAATGAGTCAGAAAACCAATTGTCAGCTCGAGGAATATGAATGAATGTTAAAAATTGAAATGACCTTTGTAACAAACGTACCCTCAAGAACAATTGTAATAAAAATGGATCTCGTACCCGATAAGTGTTGTTCAACTGCGACACCACCAGCTGGGAGTCCAAGAAAACTACCAACGAATCAACACCCAAAGATATTGCCTCCGAGAGTAAATGAATAATTGCAGTGTATTCTGCTATATTGTTGGAAGCAGTACCAATGCAGACCCCTCTTGATACCAACAGCTGACTGGATGGATAATGAAGCACCCAAGCCACGGAAGCTAAGTTCCGAGTGTGTCTACTAGCACCATCGGCGAAACCAAAATGACTCATGACATCTAACACAACCTGCCAAAGCAGATCAAAAACATCACCAACTCATCAAAGATCGAAAATCAATCAGATATGTACAAAGAAAAAAACTACTATATACAAAAGCAAGATGCCAGGCCAAAGCCTAGGCATAATACTTCTTCAAATAGAGCCCATTTCAGGGCTCCGGCAACTCGTTCCCTTCGAAATCAACCAAGGTATACGCTCCTTTCTTAAGGACTTTTTTAATGATATATGGGCCATACCACATAGACTTAAAATTTCCTGCCCCCAGGGCATCCTTTTCTTGGGCATAGACCAAAACAAGGTCGCCTTCCGAAAAGACCCTAGGCTTGACTGCCTTATCGTACTGAACCCTTACTCGATTTTTATGTGCTTCATTAATCGTGGCGGCATCTCGACACTGCTCATCGAGATGTTCCAGATGAAGAAGCCGTTCTGCCAGACTAGAAGTGTCAGGAAGAAGTTCAACATCTAATTTAAGAGAAGGAATCTCGCATTCAATAGGAAATACGGATTCCACCCCGTGCACTAACTGAAATGGAGTAAAGCCAGTTGCAGTTTTCACTGACGTCCTGTATGCCCAAAGTGCAGGATATAGCATAATATGCCAGTTGGATCTAGCTTTATCAATTTTCCTTTGAAGAATTGTCTTCAAGGATTTATTCACAGCTTCCACTTGCACATTGGCCTGACGATAATATGGAGATGAATGCTCCTACTAGAAACCCAATTTGAGAGCCAACTCAGCCATCATACTATTATGAAAATGACTGCCATGGTCAGTGACAATCTCTCTAGGAATACCAAAACGAGCGATAACCTGGTTGAAAAGGAACAGAGCTGCAGTCTCACCATCATTCCCAAAAGTAGGCATAGCCTTGACCCACTTCGTAAAGTAGTCTACTGCTACGATAATGTACTTCTGACCTTTTGCTGAAGGCGGGTTACAAGTAGTATAATCAATACCCCACTTTGTAAAGTGTCCGACAGTAACGACTGGAAAAAGCGGAGCTAGATGAGCGCGCATTTTTTGAGTATAAACCTGACACGGATGACACTTCTTGACCGATTCAATACAATCTTTGAAAATCGAGGGCCAAAATTATCCAGCACGCAAAATCTTTTGGGCTGTAGCAAGCCCAGATAAATGACCCCCACAAGCTCCACTGTGAGAATCATTGAGCACAGCCTCGGCTTCTTCGAAAGTTAAGCAGCGTCTTAGGATTGAATCAACCCCTCGACGGTACAAAGCATCACCAATAATCAGATAATTCTTGGCTAAGTGACGCAGTTTACGATGCTCATATTTTGAAAAAGTTGAGGGAAACTTCGTAGTCTGGAGATACACAATGATATCCCCATACCAAGGATCCTGTGGAGAGATCAGAAACAAGTGTTCGTCCGGAAAGGACTCATCATAGATCATCTCCTCTCCACAGGGCAACTCGGAGATCAATTCTGCAAAAACTAATGACTTCTTGGATTTGGCAGACATGAACTCAAGATCAAATTCCTGTAAAATCACAATCCATCTATTATATTTGCCCCCAATCACTCGCCTGCTGAGGACAAACTGAAATGGATTGGCAGCTGCCAAGACATAACTTTTGTGAAGAATAATGTAATGCTGGAGTCGCTGCACAGCATGAACTGCTGCTAAGGCTAATTTTTCTATCGGAGTGTATCAAAGTTCAGGTCCTACTAGTCCTCGACTAAGGTAGTAAATAACATGCTCTGCAAGAGCATCATCTTCCTGAACCAGAACCATACCGATGGTAGGTTCTGCTGTAGCCAGATACAAAAGAAAATTTCTGCTATAATCAGGTGGACTCAGTAAAGGAGCAGAGGTCAATGCCTTTTTCAAAGCATCGAATGAGCGTTGAGCGTAGTCATCCCAAAGAAAAGGAAATTCTTTCTTCAACAGTCTCATATATCCCTTTGTAATCTCAGCATAATTGATGATAAACCTCCGAAGAAAATTAGACTTCCCTTGGAGACTTTGAAGCTGACGAATTGAAGATGGGGGAGGCAACCGAAGTATTGCCTCAACCTTGAAGGGATCTACCCTTATCCCTTCCCTAGACACAATGAATCCCAATAGCCGACCGAATGTAACTGCAAAAACGCACTTGTTCGGATTCAATCGAATTTTATAAAAACGACATCTTTCAAATATTTGCTGGAGGTGACCAGGATGATCAAACGTACCCCAGGGACAAATAAATGCAGTCTTATGTTGATCTTCAGGACGGATAGTAATTTGATTATATCCCGAGAAACCGTCCATGAAGGAGAAAATCTCATTACCGGCACACTCGTCAATGATCTGATCAATAAATGGTGTGGGGTAATTGTCTTTAGGACATGCTTTATTTAGGTCTCTGAAATCGATGCACACTCGAATTGTTCCTTGCTTTTTATCTACGGGAACGGGATTTGAAACCCATTCAGTCAGAGGAACAGGGAAAATGAATCCCGCCTTAAGCAGCTTTTCAACTTCAGCTTTGATAGCTGCTGCCTTCCTAGGATTGACCGGACAAAGTTTTTGCCTGACCGGCTTAGCGTTTTCACACGTCTTGATCTCATTCTGGACAATAGATGGGTCTATGCCAGGCATTTCCTCATAAGACCAAGCAAATACATCCCTATACTCTTTGAAGAGCTCGGTATAAATTTGAACCTCTTCACGGGAACATTCAGCTCCAATGAAGACATTCTCGATAATATTGGGATCCCTGGAAATGTTCACCGGGATAGTAGGAGAGATCACAGCCATGTTCCCTTCAGCATAAACCTGTGTTGGTGCCAAAGGATTCAAGACTGGGTGAACAGGACCAGGAGACGGAGGACTCGGAAAACTTGTTTCAACTTCGTTCAAATCAGGTAGGAAGTAAGACCGATGATGCAAATCATCCCATGGTCTATCTATACCTGTCATGGCTTCCAAGATGGCCTCTTCAGATGGAAGAGTGGTATCAAGGCAATCCTGGGCTGAAGAAGAACTAAGCGTCCAAGCCGGAGCCACATCACCATCCAACTCTTCCGGTGAAAGAGGAGCTGGGATAGATTCTGCAGTGTCAACAATAGACTGATATGCAATCTCAGCTGCAGAAATCGGAAATGTCATTCCACCCACTTGACCTTCCGCTAATGTGGTAGTAGGGGAAGGTAAGGTCCAAGGGTCCGAAAAATAATGAGTTCGAAAGAACTCTCTTCGAAGGGGAGCCTTGGAGGATGAAATAGAATATGCACAGTAGGAGGAGGAAGATCGAAAGTACCCATTAGGGAAGAATACATTCCAACTCCTAGATTCTCAACAGGCGCCTTGGTATTATCCAACTTCGGAACAGATGAGTCAGAAGGCGCATTCAGGTCTACAGGAGGACAGTCCAGTTGATCCACTGTAACTATCCTCCCTTCATGGGGAAACATACTATTCGAAATAATGAGGATGCAATAGCATCCATCTCATAAATCCAGTTCCTCCCCAACAGAAGGTTGTAGTCCAAGGCTGTGTCCACTACCTCAACCTCTATATTAACGGTTTTTCCCCCAACACAGATGGGCAAAGTCGGGACAATACCATGGGGTCTATGAGAATGACCATCGAATGCAGTAAGAACAGTGCTATATGGAACAGCTTTGGGAGATCCAAGCATCTTCCAGCATGCGAGAGACATCACGTATGTAGAAGCACGCTCATCAACAACCGTTCGAAAGATATTGCACTTCCGATACGACGATTTAATATGAAAAGCCATGTGATGAGGAAGTCTCTTCTTAAAATTAGTCATATCAAAAGTAATCAGAAGAGAATTTTTCGGATCAATAGCCCCAATGGCAGTGAGCAAAGCACTGCGCTGAGCCAGACAAGACTGGAGTACCTCTAAGGCAGACATAGCACAAGGAATCTGCGCCAGATCTTCTACAATCGAGTAGTTCTGGGCAGCCCTCATGTTCGGATTAATCGTTGACCGCTTAGAGGATGCCTTCGGTATCCGAGGCATAGACTCAACAGTTGGCTTCGTGATGTGAAGCGGCTCAGTAGCATCGGGAACTTCCTTAGCTTTCGAAGATTCCTCTCCGCCATAATCACGGGATCTCGTAGCGACATCCACGTGAGCACTCATCATAAAGATGTTCGATGGAATTTCCCCTTCCTAGGCACCTCCAGAGGAAGCCCCGGGATTTTGGTTCGCGCCAACAACTAATTGCTGCCCTTGGGGAAAAGGGTTTGTTAGCACAGCCTGGGAACTAGAAGAACCCTGCTGGGATAACAGGCGCTGAGCATCCTGAATTTTAGGGCAAAGGTGTGTGAGATGGTCTCTAGCACAAAGCTTGCATGGAAACTTCAGTTTCTTTTTCTCCTTTTGACCCTCACCAACATGCTCGTTGGTTTTATTTTCATTGCCCTTCCCATTCTTTCCCTTCTTCTTGTTATTTCGTCCCTTCTTCTTCCCATCGGATTGTTGATTTCCTTTGGGCTCAGAAGTTTGGACAGCATTTATGGACAAAGACTGGGAAGGTGATGAATCAGCAGGCACAGCCTGACCAGAAGGAGCAGATTGTAAAGACAACTGCTGCAGTTGAGAAAGCAGGCTGGCTGCACCACTATTGACCGATCCGACAAGCCCATCACCATGTGGACCAGGTTTAGTTTTCGACAAATCTAATTTGGAGCGAGGAGCATTGGGAAAATATTTATAAAGGACCCCAGACTGAGAATAGATCAGTTCTAGCTGCTGGGCCCTAAAAATGGCCTGCTCCTCAGAAAATACCCCAGATAGGGATACATCTTTTGAAATATCTGACTGCAGAGATTTTAAAAACCACTCGAGAAGGAATTCACCTGGAATATGAGCTTTGATAAGCCTCTTCCTTCTCCTCCATTCCTGAATGTGATCAGAAATGTGAGTTGCCTCATCCTGTTTAAAATTAGCCAGGAGTTCGGTCCCAGCCTCATATCTGACAGGAAACTGAAAATGGTTTAGAAATGTGACAACCAGTTCTCCAAATATAGCAAAACTGCCCCCAGTGAGCTCGATATACCATTTGGCAGCGTTTCCAGTTAGGGTGCGTTGAAATAATCTCAACCTAATCGAATCATCGATCAGGGAGTTTGAAGAACACCATAAGTGGAAAGTGGTGATGTGGTCCGCCGGATCCTCTCCATTCTTACCTTCAAACTTTGGAATATCTGAAGGAAGTTTGGTCGGGACCGGAGGCTAGCCCGGACTATAACGAATCGGGTCATTAGTCAACTTCGACAAATATGGCAAGTTTAACGTTGCCAGAAAAGGTAAGCGAGGCAGAGCCTGAGGATTCCATCCTTGATGGGATGGATTCCCAACATTCTAAAAAGAATAGCCTGGATTTGATGGGGCACCAGGTTGCCAGAAAGGACTCATAGAAAACGGAGAAGAACCTCCTCCCCACGCCGAGTTACCAAAGCCCAGACCAGTTCCCCCCGCTGAAGTATTGAATGAAGAGGAAAGCCCCTGATAGGGGTTCCAAGCATTAGACAGAGGAGAAAAGGACTGATAAGTACTTGATGAAGGGAAAGAAGCATTCCCTTGATGACCTGCGTAAAACTGATTCCCTGCCCCCGCTGTAGTAAACATAGGATTCCACCCTGTAAAAGTAGTCGAACTTTTCCCCCCAGACCAAGGGTTGAAACTCTGAGTCTGGGACGTAAACAGAAACGACCCTAAAGAAGGATTGGAACTAGGAATGTGCCCAGTTCCAAAGGGGAAACCCTGAAACGAAGCTGATCCACTAGCCATGTTAGACATGGGCGTAGATCTAGCTGAAGCAATGGAAAAAGAAAAATAGGGATTCCCACTAGAGGGCATCCCTGAACAAAAGGGACCAGAATGAGAAGCATGTGCTTGGGTGAAACCAGAGCCAAACACAGCAGCACTAGAAGTAATCGAAGATAAAGCAATAGTGCCCCCTCCTTCCACAGAAGCAGGGGTCTGAATGCCTGCAGCACTCACGGTAGAGGCCGCGTTCCCAGTCGTGGCCATCGAAAGATATGAATGATACGGAAGATCTTCCGGTCTCTCAGACTCAGGTCCGATGTACTGAACAACGAACGGACAGTCAGGAGAAAGAGGAGATGGACCTGTCGCCGGAGGCTCAGGTACGTCTTCAATCTGAAAATCTTCTTCCTGAGGAAATAAAACTCGCGAGGTGAGCGGAACGCTCCTCTCGGAACCGACACCCGAATCAGCTATGAAACCTTCAGACCTTTGTGGAGGATCTCTCTCCACTGCGTCAGACGCCACAGGGTGGTAACCACTTGCTAAATCACTCCTATGCCTTCTCGAAGAAGGCTCTGGACTCTCGGGAGATAACCCCCAGATTCTCCTCGATCGTCGAGACGCTTGATCAGCCACTTTTATAGATTTTAAACTAGACTCAAAAAAGTGAAAAGCTAGGCAAGCTAGGAGCAAAGAGCACTCACTAAAATAAAAATCCCTGAGATACAGTCAAGCAAACAGCCTCCAAGTATTTCTGCTCCGGGTGATGAGGACCGGACACCAAAATACAGGAAAGCGATGTCAGACCTCCGAAAGCGATGCAGGATGATTAGGGCCCGAACAACGAGAGTGTCCCGAGGAAACGATTCGCCGACCTCCTAACGCGGCCTTTTCGGCTCGAGCACCCATTCTTCGTTGGGCACTGATGCTGCGCCCAAAATTGCGACGTCTTCCTCGGAGTACCCACGGGTATTCCCCACGGGTCACATGTCTGAGCCAAAGTGCTGGCTATGGACTCCAATCCGTATCAGAAGCCGGGCGGAACGGTCTTGAGGTGAGATTCAGCCAATCGGAGAGGGGGTATCCCTCTTCTCAACCTTCACTTCCCCTCGCGCTTGACTCTCGGATGAGAGCTTTCCCGGTCCATCTAACGGAGTTGGATTTCGCTCAATTAATCAACTTCTATGTTTGTTTGAGCGACCTTGGAGAGTTAACTCTCCACTCACCTATTCCAAGGCCCTACAACCTAGCTAGTTGGTGATTGACACTTAGAAAACTTGCTAGTTGATTTTAGATTAAATCGCTTATTTTAATGGGCTGTTATATTAAGTCAAAAGGATATGGAGATGAAACTTATGGTGTTTTGACGCAAAAGAAATTAATAAAAACTTAACTACATGCAAATACATTTCTTTGTCTTTTGATGAAGAGCAATCTCTATACAGGTTCTACGAGAATAAAATTGTATTTTCTTTTCGAATAGCAAACTCACACTCACAAAAACTATGAAATTGAATAAATGATTAAATGCACCTAATGCAAATCACTACAAGCATGCAAATCCTAAGATGCAAATCTCCTAAAGCAGGGTAACATTTCCCAAAAATTCCTTCAGTTTTAACTCCTCTTGGTAGTCCAGAAAGCTAGCTCTCGAAAACAAGAACTCTTAAAATGAAGACACCAAGAACACTTAAAAACAAGAAGAGGAAATCAATGACAACTCCTCCTCAAAATCAAGCCAAAAACTGAAAGCAAGAAACCTCACAAAAACTTCAAAATATATGGCAAAACGAAAATGAAAATGCAACAACAAAAGCAAAAAAAAGAAAAAATGTTTTTTAAGCCTTTGAAATGCAAAAACAAAAAGCAAAACAAATGTTTTTTGAGCTTTTTAATTTTATAGAGAAAGAGCTCTAAAAGACCAAGAAAATACTATCAAAATCCAAACCAAACAAGACTGAATTTCAAGCACAAACTTCAACAATGCCCCCAAACCTTATAAGGCTAACTCGTAGCAAGATCAATAAGAGCAAAAGAAGACCAGAAAACTCAGCCACTCAGCCTAGACAAATAGTGAAAACTCGTCGCAAACAAAAACTCCAAAGAAGCTAGAAAATCTCTTCAAAAGTTGCAACAAAACCTAGCCTATGGAACTCAAGAAAACCAATAAAAAATGAAGCAACAATCGCAATGCGAAGCACAAAAAAAAGATAGGAGCGAGTAAGTGAGCAGAAGCTCTCTGTTCTGATAAAGCAGAACAGCCAAGAATGCTCAGAAAGCGATCTTGGAAATCAATCCAGAAGTGCCAGCACCAGAAACAACACTTTGCCAAAAAGACTAGTTTTCAATCAAACGAAAGAGAGAAAAGACAAGAAACCACTTCCTTTACAATCCAGAGAGTACAGAGACACTGCAGGAATAGATCTCCACAGCCAGAAAGGACCAAAAAGTCAAGAAACGCAAAAATTCAAAATCTGCCTAGGTATACGCTACCTCACAGTTATGCAACCAGCGTGCATACGTGTCTGTGCTAAGGGAAACTCGCGTATACGCGGGTCCCTTTAGACAAACTCGCGTGTATACGACTGTGTGCAGAAAAAAGCGCATATGCAGAGGTAAATAATGAAAAAACAAAAAGGACAAGCCTGGAAAAGAAACCAGGACTTCAGACTGACTGAGAAATAATAAACTGGACTGCAAATGAAAGAAAAAACTGTCGGAATCCTATCAAACAGCTGAAACCACCCAACAAGAGAATCAAAGAATGTGCTCCCCAGCGGAGTCACCAGTTCTGTTTCATGAAATATTACCCTAGAGGTTCGTTGGGTTGCAACCTCCACAGAGCAGGGGCATGCTACTTAAGAAGGACTCACACAACCATGCACGTTCAGAAAAACTAAATAGAGTAGAATGAGAAAGTTACGCGTAGGTCCTACGGTCGAAGAAGATCCCGCAGGGTTCAAACCCCCAGCAATCGTCCTTCCTTCTTAACCTGAAAGATAAGAAGAAACAAGCACAAAGGACTAGTTATACAGCATATATCTACTCTAAATGTTAGTGAAATCCATATAAAACATCAGATAAATCATAATGAATGCTTAAATAACAATTTTCACATATATGTAAGCAGACACTAACACGTATATTTCGGGAACAAGATGGTACTTCTGTATTATAAATAGCATGTACAAAAGTAACGAGTGGAGAGATGACCTGAATCCTTCCACGATCTTCGAGCAGACCGTCGTCCGGATCCGTCCCGCCCTTGCCTCGCTAAGAGTCCTTCCAAACTGGTGCATACGAGATGACATATAGGGGGATGAGCATCTCAAGGAAACAAGGGTTTCCTGTAATGAACTGGGAAGTGCGGGAGGCACGGGGAATCAGACTTGGATAGGGAATACCAACAGAGTATAATATCAATAAATTCTCTCTCTCCCTTAGGCCATGCACATGAGGGGTTTTTATACTCCCTCCAAGTAGTTTCAACAGTTGGAAACAGTTGGCCACGTGCTGGGGTGGTTGAACTACCTGAGTAACCATCAACCCAGCCCGAAAATAGGGAATTTGTATATATTTTTTCATAATTTTAATGGCATACGCGGAAACGTGCATGTGAACTCGCGTATACACGCGGAAAAAGCTAGGCATAATCGCGTATGGGGATTTTTACACTGTTTTTAAGTGAATTTGTCCAAGTCTGTAGGAATGGGTGCCTAAAGCCATAAAAGCAATCATGAATCATATGAAGGTGAGAAATGATGCTATATAACAGGCTGAAAGCGTAGAAACAAAGTCCTTTTCTAGGCTCCAAATCTTATTCACACGCAATCGGTCAAAACTTTCCGTAATTTCTAACATAACATATATCCTATCAATCAAGTCAATACATAATGAACATCTAGATTATACACCTCTGAGCCATTCATATCATACTACGTAAATGTTCAAATAATAATGGCAATATTAAGCATTGAATGGAAAAAATGAACACGGTTCTATTAATTTTGAAAGAAGGAGGATTACAATAGTCGGTTGTACCAAGCCCTCCTCGGTCTCACAATCTCTCTTATCTCAGTGAAGAGAGGTCCAAGTCCAACAAGCTCTCCTGGGAGCCTCTTTGACTCTGGCCTTCACAATATAACACCTTCTCTATTCACAAGTATGCAAACCTTTAGCAATCCTTCGACCTTCAATTAAGAACCTTCAACTCCTTCTTATAGGAGAGGGAGAAAGCCATTGTTGCCCTTCTCTTTCCACTAGTTTGGAATGGAAAAAACTTAGATGTTTCTTTGATCTCTATGATTTTTCCTCCTTTGGAGTTCAGTCTTGTTATGGCAATGACCAATAATGAACTGGTGCTCTGCAGTTTCCTTTGTGAATTGACTCTCTTGTGAGGGAAAGCCGGAGATTCAAATCATTCTCCGTGGGCTTTTCCCGATTCAAACTTAAAACACGGGTAACGCTGCCCTTTAGTGTAAACAAAGCGTTGCCCTAGCCACTAACGCGGCCCATTCACTGATTGTCTGCGTTATAACGCTCTTGTATTGTTCTAGATAGGTGTTACCCTGGCAGAAATAGGTTTAATTTAGGTCTTTGTACTCCTTCCTGCTTGTCTTCCCTTCGTACAGTAGGAGGTATTTTGAAATTTATAACGGATGCCCCAAGTGTGAGGTTGAGCCAGAAGACGATGGCCGAAATACTTTATAATTTGTCTGAAATGAGATTGAAGGGCGAGGGGAAAACTGAAACCATGACATATGTCGAAAATATAGTATCTACCTTGAGTTAGGCATTTCCCATGCTCGGTAGCCAACAACATGAAAGTTTCTCTAGAATAGAAACAGAAGAATACATCCACCAGCCTAAGAATCTGTCCATCGATAGGCACAATGTGGGAGTGTCTGTCATAACAGGATCAGGCTGAAGAAGCTGTCTCCATAAACAATATCGCAGCTTGGGGAAGGAAACACAACTTTAATGATGTAGCCTTTGCCCCAAGGTCTTGACCGCCGATTCACTTAAACTACACATTTCTCAACATGTGAATGAAGGAGTTGTCGTCGAACATGTGAGAAATCATCTGATTACCAGTCAATAACGAAAACCGTTAACAGACGCGAAGGTGGCCACCGATAATGATGATGGTCCCTAAGATGCACAGTACAATCTAGCGAGTGTGAATAAAATGAGTTGAAGTCGAACACTCGTAGAATCATTCGACCAGGAGCCAATGATGAAGACCCCTGATCAAACACAAGACTACCTGCCACTGATTTCTGCAAGTATCTGGGTACTGAATGGGTTTCTGGATCAACTTCCTAGATAAGATTTTGAAGTCGATAGGAAGTGATATGTTGAAAGGTAGGCACTGAGGCGTCCTACATCAGTCAACACGAAACGGAAACCAACTGATTTTTTTATGATTGAGATAATGAAGAGTAAATGGGAACGTCAGACGATAAATAATTTCTGGCATAATGAGCGGTTTGGTTGATAACAGGAGCAGTAGATAGCGAGATCTGCTTGAACAATAGAAGGCACTCTATCAGGGTACTAGGCAGCGGAAGCTTGATGAACACCAAAGAGTGTGTTAGGATTTTACCAGTGCAGGGACACTGGGAAATGAAGGCTAATACTCATAGATGGTAGGGTTTGGCTAACTGTGAAAGAGTTTTCTGGGAAGTGCCATGTTCAAGAATTTTGCTGCCAAATTGACCTTTTTGAAAATGTAACAGAGGTAGTATCCATTTTGTCCAAATTTTTTCCCCGTCTGATTAAGTTTAACAAGTCCAGACGAGTAAACTCGGTGAATTTTTCATGTTTAGAGAGTCTGAAAAATGTCAGGAAAGAAAACTCTGTGCCCCATCTGATTAGGTTTAACGAGTCCATATGAGTAAACTCGGTGAATTTTTCATGTTTAGAGAGTCTGAAAAATTTCAGGAAAGACAACTCCATTGGGGTACCTTTGTTATGTCTTGATAACCGGGCACGACAAAGGGATAATAGTAAGCCCGAAACAGTTCATTTTCCGTAAGTTAGTCCATCGAAACCGGAAAGATGAGAAAGCTATGTTCGATAGACATCTACCTCATTGTGTTATGAGTACGAGGAGATGGAGTAAACTCAGTACTCTTTGTGAAATTTTAATGAGTCCAACAAAGAAAAACTCGGTGCCCTCCGTGAAATTTTAACGAGTCGCGCGGAGAAAACTCGATTACCTCCATGAAATTTTAACGAGTCACGCGGAGAAAACTCGATTAATTTTTCAGTTTAAAGAGCTTTGAAAAAGAGAAAAGAATGGCTCCATCCTTTCTGTCGTGGTATTTTAATGAGCTCGACAAAGGAAACTCGGGGTTTTTTTCAGTTTTATGAGCGAGAAAAGGATTCCTAAAAAGAAAGCTCAGTGCTTCTTCATAGCTTTAACGAGTCTGAAGAAGAAAACTCTAGGTTTTTCGGATTAACGAGCAAGAAAAAAACCTATAAAAAGAACGCTCGTTATCAACTTCGTATAATCTTAACGAGTCCGAAGAAGGAAACTCGAGGTTTTTTGGATTAACGAGTGAGAAAAATATTGTAAAAAGAATGCTCAATGCTTCTTCGTGTAAGTTTAACGAGCCCGAAGAAGAGGACTCGAGTTTTTTTGGATTAACGAGCGAGAAAAATTCCGTAAAAAGAATGCTCGGAATTTCTTGATCTCTTTCTCGTCAATAGAAGGATCTATGTCGGGAATTTTCTTGTGAGACCAAGAAAACACATCGCGGAATTCTTTGAAAATGGATGTGAAGCGCGCAATTTCCTCAGGATCGCAAGCTTCTCCAATCTGAATATTTTCCACGATACCCGTTTTGACCGAGATATCAATGAGCATTATCTTAGAAATATTACCCATGTTCCCTTCTGAATCGATAGTTTGAATAGTCATGTAATCAGAGGGAACCATCTCAGGTGGGTCAAAGGATGGGATTTTAGTGTTTATCGCCTCCGAGTCAATCATCGAAGCGCGATGGTGAAACTCTCCCCAAGGTCATTCTTCTAGAGACATGATATCGCGAATAGCTTCATCTGCAGGCCAGACTTCATTGAGGAGATCTTTAGAGAGAAAAGTGATGGGAGAGAGGTTTGTACCTTCGGTCGAAACCATAGCAGTGAAGGGTTCAGATGAAATTTGGATGGCTTGATCAGCCAACTCGGCCGGCAAAAGCGGCATCTGATCTCCATAGGAATCAATGTCTGAAGGTGTCGGGATGATCCATGGGTCGATAGAGCCATCCAAAGTGGTGGATATCATTGCAACCGTGTTTGGGATCTGCAACGGCGGGAGAGGAAAACAGCCCAGTAGGGAAGATGCCTTCAGAAGACCGGTATCAATATTGACGTAAGAGTCAGTACCGCCTCCTATTAGGGGTACAGTGCTACTTGGTAACATGGAATAATCAGGGGTGCAGAAGGATAACTGATCCACTGTGAATATTTTCCCATCCAATGGAAATAGGATGAGTTAGAAGACCGAAGAAACAATGGCAGCCATGGCATAAGACCAACTGCGACCGAGCAATAGATTATAGTCGAGATGGCGATCTACGAGTTCAACGTCCACGGTTACTGTTTTCCCACTCAGAGTGATGGGAAAGCTAGCAAGGTATCCTTTTAGGAGGAACTTGTGGCCATCGAAAGCTTTGAGGGAATTCGACGGCGGGGTGAGTGTAGGAGAACCTAAATTGAGCCAGCAAGCTTGTGACATAACGCAGGTCGAAGCACCTTCATCTATGACAGTGCGATGGATTGGTCTCCCTTTCGACACAACCTACACCTAGAATGTGAGTTGGTGCGAGAGGCGAGGTTTAGCCTTTTCCATATCAAAGATAGCTAGCATGGAATCCTGGGGGTCTATTCCACCAATAGCCAAAAGCAAGGCTTTCCTTTGTGCTGGACAGGTTTGTAATACTTCGAGAGCAGACATAGCTGACGGTGCCTGCGCCAAATCTTCTACAATGTTGTAGTTTTGGGCTGCACGTGCAGAGGTGTTATGATTCGTGCATCGAAGTGTCCCTTTGGGGGGATGAATTACGTGGTCAGCAGTAGGCCGTTCGATATGAAAATCGTTTAGCGGTGGTGGGTTCGAACTAGTACCAGGTTCTTGAGCATCTATGGTAGGATTTCCATAAAGCTTAGCTCAAGTTTGAAGGTCCACACTCTCAATGCCATAAATGGCAGATGGTCCTTCGCCAGAAGGATATGAACCAGCATTGCCCCGTTGATGGGGTTGTGGCGGATTTTCATCCATGTGTTGATGTTGCTGCTGTTGATTAGGGAAAGGATTATGAAGAATGGCAGGTGTTCGCCCATAATCCTTGTTGGCAATAAAATCGGTGCATTCTTGCAGCTGAGCACATTTGTATGTTAAGTGGTCCTCCGCACAGATTTTGCAAGGAAATTTCATGTGTTTATCTTTCCCTTTGTCATTTTTGGCAGCATTTTTCTGATTAGGGTTATTCTGACTATCCGACTGCTCTTCCGAAGAAGACGAATTTTTCTTGTTCTTCTTATTTTTCCCACTAGGTTTTTGTGAGGTTTGCACCATATTTACCTCAGTGATGGGAAGAGTAGTCATTTGGTGAGGGGCGGTGGCAGCCGCAGATGGCTAGGAGGCTTGCCCCCGAGACTATTTTGTGGCTACACCAGAGATCGTGCCAATGAGACCGTCAGCATGAGCTCCAGTTTTCTGAGTAGCCGGATGATTTGGGTTACCAGGGGCATGGGGGAGTAGATCATACAGCGTGCCAGATTGTGAATAGATTAAATCTAAATGCTGGGCACGGAGAATACATTGATCTTCTGTGACCGCACCAGAAAGGCCAATTTCTTTAGCTATGTGGGGTAAGAGAGACTTGCAGAACCAATTGGCTAAGAGATGATCCAGAATTGGCGCTTTGACTAGCCTCCTCCTACGTCTCTATTCATGGATGTGATCGGAGATGTGGGTGGCTGTGTCTTGGCGTAGCGAGGTTAATAGTTCTGTGTCGGTTTCAAATCTAATTGGTAGCTGGAAGTTCTTTAGGAAATCCCTTTCTAAAGCACCAAACGTATTGATGGTGGCGCGTGGTAACTCAATGTACCACTTGGCAGCATTGCATGTAAGCGTGCAGGGAAACAATCGAAGTTGGATACTATCATCTACCATGGAATTAGATATGGACCATAGGTGAAAGGTAGTGATGTGTGCAGCTGGGTCTTCCCCTTGTTTCCCATCAAACTTCGGGATATCGGAAGGAATATTATGCGGTACTGGAGGCCAAAGCAGGTTATGATTGATGGGATCGTTAGTCAGTTTATGGATATCGGGGATATCCAAGGCTGCCAAAAATGGCAATTGTGGATTTGCCCCCGAATCTAACCAAGGCAGTATGGGCTGACTATTTAGACCATAAGGTCCACCCATCAATGTGTTACTAGGAGGATAAGTAGGGCTTTGATAAATATTTCTGATAGGTGGAGGAGTAGGGACATACTGTTGCTGTCCATAGGGCATATTGTATTGTGGGGCGAACGGTTGGTTGCCCCCAGTATAAAAGTGCCCTCCCATTCCAGATGGAGGTTGGGGTTGGTTAGTCCAAATGGATGCAATAGATTTTCCCGGAGGCATGCTACTACTTGCATGGTTTGGCAAAGGCATAGACCCTACACCTATATTTGAACCAATTAACAGAAAAGTATTAACAATAGGTTGTCCTATTTGTCCTAAGGATTGCAGAGGAAGTGAAATGTTCCCTGCTACCTGCATGCTGGTGACACTGCCCCCTGGCATAGAGGCCAAGGGGTTTGAACTCAATAGAGGGTTCCAACTGAAAGGGTTGCTGAAAGGTACCGAAGTAGTCATACTCGCGGGAGGAGCTACCGTGGGTCCCAGCGTGGTTGCGGTAGGAGTAGATGTCGAAGGGTTCGGTAAACTACTGACAGTTGTGATGACCGTAGGGTTGGGAGTAGGTATATGTTGACTACTGGGGTTACCCAGTAATGGCATAGAACTGACCACTGGCAGGGAGGATGGTGGCGAACCAGGGATGGTTTCCATTGGTATCAACCTTGTGGATGCCGGTGGTGAAATGGATGTTGGTGCGGCCAAAGACATATCTTGGCATGGTGGAATCTAGACTATCACAGACCCTAACAGATCAGTGAGTGGAGGATTGTAATTAGGTACAACCCCTTCAGTGAAAGGGTCCTTCGGAAATTTTGGCTAATATGGGGCTATGTGAAAGTCCAGATTAGTCAGTGGAGACTGCTCTTCCATAGAAGGCACGGGTTCACCAAGGTTCAGTTCTTCCTCTATGGTTAGAGGAGGTAGACGTTGCTGTCGTCTAGACAGATGGTGTGGGTCGGGGGACGCCACGGTGACCTGTTTATATTTTAACAAATTTTAATTATGATGTATTATAAAGTCTCAATGACAGTAACCACACACCTAAGAAAGAAAAAAGGACTCTCTAAAATCAATCAGCAAGCAGCCAGAAAAGGGTGCCCTGTCTGAGTACTAACATTCGCTGGTGATGAAATCCAGTATCACAATATTATACAGAGAGGGTTGGTCGAAAGTATAGTTACGGTCACTCTAGAGCTTCGCCCGAACCTTAGACGATAGGTGTAAGCACTCTCGTGAAGACGAGTACCCTCCTAAAGACCGAAGACAGAGTGGGTCCGTCTGTGTCAGGTACAAGGACAGCCCGTCCCAGTTACCTTGTGTAAGTCCCTAAGAAGTATGGCCACTAAGGATACCTCAAATCACAGACATCATCAGGGGGGTCCACGGTCAAGGACAATGTGCTATATGGGCAGAATACCTAGATCCCCGATCTAGTTTCGACATCCCCAAAGGGAACCCCAATATATAACACACCCACAGGATGCAGTCGAAGGCGGGCTACCTTCTTGTGCACCCAAGTGTTGTCTCGCGCTGAGCTCCGATAAAGGAACGGTCCCGATAATATGAGTGCAATAGGATTTCTCTCGTTAATGACTCTAGTTTTCAAGTTTTGAGATCTTGGGTAATTTTCTCACTTTCCTAACCCAAGATCCTAGCCTGAACTACTGTTTGTGTGAGCTCAAAAAGATTAATTATATTGATTTTATGATCTCTTTATTTTTAGTGTACTTTATTATTAGTCTTGCGGAGGGGGAGTGGACGTATGAAATGTAGTGAGACTCTGACTCAAGAAACCATGCAAAACATGCTCTAAATATTAAATTCGATGAAGAGTGCTTTTACAGGGAGAGGTTTCTTTTCAACATCCATGCACCAACATGAAAATAATCACAGTTCAACTTTTAAAGATTCAGACTTCTATCTACCTCTTTTAACAGTCTATAAATTGAAACTTTCAGAATAAACTCAGCTAGATGCAGAAAAATAATTAAAAAAAAAAATCTCTTAAAAAGTAAATGCTTTGAACACTAACTTTTCACACAAGAGAAACAAATAAAAATGCCAGCTTAGCAGACAAGCACAGGGGTTCAATCTGTGAAAGGTACTAATGGCCAAAAAACTCTGCAGCTAAAACACAGTCACAGCAGTGAACATCAAAGTTTTGGCTGAGTAACGCTCTGTCTGTGAGTAAAGACAACGACTAATGCACTGTTTTTAACCAGAGACAGTGTTATAACACGTTGGACAGACTACAAAGGTAGCGTTAAGAAGGGAAAGGCTCTTCAGTTGGCCAAACAGAAACAGGATTGAACTCTGCGAGTGTTTGGTATGTCTGTTGGGCATCAAAAATGGTCGGAAGGGTCTGTGGACAGAGGAGAGAAGAGAGGAGGGAAAAAATATTCCGGAAACTATGGGGAAAGTCCCCAGCAGAGTCACCAATTCTGCTATAGGGTAAACTGCTTGGGTTGTTGGTTTTTCGAATATCCCTCTCAGGGCTTTCCGGTGCCCGAGGCAGACAGTAAGATTAGTTGTGCTGTTCACAAATATGGCATGAGCATGTTCATATTAACTTGAAATAACTTGAAGGAATGTGATAGAGAATTACCTCTTTGACAGTCTTGGAGTTCCTTGGAGAGCGCTAGGTAGCAAAACAAGAGTCCTTCTTCACTGGCTCCAAATCTTAGTCATGCAATCAGTCAAAGCACCCACGTAATTTCTAACATAACATATATCCTATCAATCAAGTCAATACATAATGAACATCTAGATTATACACATCTGAGCCATTCATATCATACTACGTAAATGTTCAAATAATAATGACAATATTAAGCATTGAATGGAAAAAATGAACACAGTTCTATTAATTTTGAAAGAAGGAGGATTACAACCGTCGGTTGTACCAAGCCCTCCTCAGTCTCCCAATCTCTCTTATCTCTCAAGTGAAGAGGTCCAAGTCAACAAGCTCTCTAGGAACCTCTTTGACTCTTGGCCTTCACAATATAACACTATTCTCTATTCCACAAGTATTCAAGAACCTTTAGCAATCCTTCGACCTTCAATTAAGAGCCTTCAGCTCCTTCTTATAGGAGAGGGAGAAGGCCATTGTTGCCCTTCTCTTTCCACTAGTTTGGAATGGAAAAAACTTAGATGTTTCTTTGATATCTATGCTTTCTCCTCCTTTGGAGTTCAGTATTGTTATGGAAATGACCAATAATGAATTGGTGCTCTGCAGTTTCCTTCGTGGACTGACTCTCTTGTGAGGGAAAGTCGGAGATTCAAATCATTCTCCGCGGGCTTTTCCCGATTCAAACTTAAAACACGGGTAACGCTTCCTTTTAGTGTAAACAGAGCATTTCCCTAGCCACTAACGCGGTCCATTCACTGATTGACTGCATTATAACGCTCTTGTACTGTTCTAGATAAGCGTTACCCTGGCAGAAATAGGTTTAATTTAGGTCTTTGTACTCCTTCCATATTTGTCTTCCCTTCCGAGCTAATGAGGAGGTATTTTGACCTGTAACACACACACAGATATATATATATATATATATATATATATATATATATATATCTGTGTGTGTGTGTGTGTGTATGTGTGTTGTAAAATTGAAAGGTACCTAATGAAAATTCAATCTTGTAGTCCTAGTTTTGGGATCCATGGGAAAATATACCTTTATATTTTTTTATGTTTTATGCTCTCGCCTTTGTTTATTTTATGTTTTAAGAACTCATTTGCAGATAATTTATTTATAGGGTTAAAACCTACATTTGGTATTAGAGTTGTTTCAGATTCAAGGGGATGCCTATGTTGTTGAGGGGTTTTGCTCGAGCCTATGAAAGACCCTATTTAGTGGGATATATACAGAATCGATTCTTGCACTGAAAGAATATGGAAATAAGTGGAAATATAGAGATTGAGAAATTTAATGGTCATGTTTTTAAGTTGTTGAAGCTCAAGATGAAGGATCTGCTTGTGGATAAATATCGGTGAATCATGGTAGATACTAGGACTAAACCAACGACAATGTCAGATAAAGACTAGTAGAAGTTGGATCGGAAAGAAAAGAGCACAATATGGTTGTGTATCTGAGATTCAATATTTTTGAATGTATCATGGGAAGGTACGGTGAAGGATTTGTGGTACAAGTTAGGGAATTTGTACCAATATAAGTCTCGGTGAACAATATGTTCCTATGGAAAAATATGTATAACTTGAGGATGAAGGATAGAGACTTGATGACAAAGAATTTGAATGCCTTCAATACTATGGTAAGTTTTTTTTTATCTGTTGATATTAAAATCTCAAATGAAGATAAGTGCATCATTTTTTTGTGTTCTCTACCATATTTGTGGGACAATCTGGATGTTGCAATAGGTAGCAATACAAATACCTTGAATTTTGATCAAATAGTCTCATCCTTGTTTTCAAAGGATATGAGATGGAAAAATATGGAGGTCCAAAATGGATATGCCTTGTCTGTACGAGGACGGTCCCAAAAAAAAAAAAAATCTAAATCTAAAGGGAGATCTAAATCTAGAGGGAGATCTAAATCTAGAGGGAGATCTAAATCTCTAGGAAAACCTATAAATGTGTGTTAGAAATGTGGAAAGGAAGGGCACTTACAAAATTATTGTATATCTAAAGCACCTAAGAAAGGAAACATATCTGATGATGCTCCTTCTGCAGAGGTGAAAACCACCTCATATGAAGGTGGGGATATGTACTTGGCCTCTTCTTCAAGTACACATGTAGATCATAAGGCATGGTTGATTGACCCAAGTGCATCCTTTCACGTCACTCCCCATAGGGAGTAGTTCTATTAGTATGAGAAATATGATGGTGGTGATGTATTCCTAGGGGATGAAAGGAAGGCCATAATCATCAAACATGGAAAATTGAAGCTAAATTTGCAAGGTGGAAGGAATAGAACACTTGCTGGTGTTCTGCATATTCTTGCATTAGCTAGAAATCTGATTTTTGTAAGCAAGATGGATGATGCCAGTGTAAAAATAGTGTTCGAGAAGGATACCTGAAATATGGTTCAGGGATCACTGGTAATGATGTGGGGAGTTCGGACTAGAACGCTGTACAATATTATGGATAGAATTGTTATTGATGGGTGAAACAATTATGTGGTTCCTTGAAAGTGGAGGAGAAAATATGCTTTCTCTGGAGAAAATATCATGGTATGGCATCAAAGGCTTCAAAATATTGGAGAGAAGGGCCTTTGAATACTGCATGGTAATGGTATCATTAGAAGGTATGTCTAGTTGTTATTTGTATTTATATTTTTGTGAACATTGTGTATATGGGGAGCAGAATTGAGTGGGTTTCCCCTCTGGTGCTAAGAGGGCGAAAGGGATATTAGATCTTGTGCACAGTGATGTTGTTTGGACCTATGTCGGTTCCATCACTAGGTAATTCTGTGTGCTATGTATCATTTATATATGAATTCTCAAGGAATACATGGATATATTTCCTTAGAAAGAAGTTTGAAGTCTTTGAAAGGTTTAAATAATTTAGGGGCTCTAGTGGAAAACTAGACAGAGAAGAAGATAAAGGTGATGAGGATAGATAATGGTGGAGAAATATGCAAGAAGTAATTTCAATAATTATGTAAGAAGTGTGGTATAGCATGACATAAGGCAAAAAAAAAAATATCTCCCACAATGAAAAAATACCTCTTCATGGATGGTTAATATAAATTTGAATTTTAATATCAATAATTTTAGATTATTTATAGAATGTCACATGCCAATGGTCATCTCCCTTCCCAAAGAGTTTTACGAGACCAAAATCAACAACTTTAGGGGTGAAATCGGTGTCCAGTAATAGATTGTAAGGTTTGATGTCAAAGTGTATGATGCGATTCTAGAAATTTTCATGTAAATATGCAATTCCATAAGCCACACCCAAAGCAATTGAATACCATTGTTCCCACCTTAAGATTTTCCCATTCTCTTTTCCAGCAAATGTAAACTTCTCCAGAGATCCATTAACCATGTATTCATATACCAGTGTGCTTGTGGGGGTTTTGAAGCAATATCCCAACAGACGGACCAAATTGAAGTGATGGATCCATCCAATTTTTTCCAATTCATTCTTGAATTGGGATTGGCTATGCTTATGCTTATCAAGAAGCTTGGCAGCCACTAAAATGTCGTTCACAAGTTTTCCTTTAGACACCACACCATAACCTCCTTTGCCCAACTTTTCCGAAAAGTTGTTTGTCATCTTCTTAAGTTGAAAGAGTGACTATCTGGTTGGAATTTCATAAGCATAATCCTTCAAGAATTTCTCCACCTTTGAAGTAGACCTACCAGGAGGATGTCTTATCTTCTTGGCATAAAACATTAATAATATCACTAATATTGCAGTCAGCGCAACTCCTCCAAAAATGCAACTTGCAGTGGAATGAGAGATCATTTAGATATGATCTTTCTCCAATAACCACGATGAAAATAGTGGAAATAAGATACAAGTTCACAGTGATTTTTAATTTGAAGAAACGATAGTTACCTATTACAATTGGCAACGTGATTTTTAGATCTGCAACAAAGCCATGACAAAAATTATGAGTGAAAGCAATGGTGCATAGTTTTTGCAAAGAGAATGAGTACTTGAAAATATCTGGAAACACATATAAATATATCCTTGGGTTCAAGAGCGAAGAATGGAGTGGTGTACTGATATTGTCATTCTGTTCAATTGAGAAGTTTCTCCTAACGGGCAGTGGAAGATTTATTTGGTGGGGGAGATGCTAGTGGAAGATTGATTTAGAAGAAGAGTCCATTGAAGTGGAGATATAGTCATCTCCACTCATATTAAGCATAGGGAACATTCGAAACCAGAGTGTGGTGGAAACTGTTGTGAAGAAGAAGAGAAAGCGGTAGATGCAATAAGAAAGAAAACTTGATAAACAGCGAGAGGACATTGAATTGGTAAGAAAATGGAAATCACGGAAGCCTCCCCTTCAAAAATGCCTTCGGTGTAAATATCATCCTTTTTTTAGTTGTTTTGTTCAACCATTGTTATTAACATTAGAACCTTCAAATAAGAGGGATGAATATTGGACATATGCTTTTCTCTGTAACTACCCCATTTCGTGGTTGGAAATGAACGATTCATGACACCTTAACCAAACTAATAGATTCAGGTAGTCTTGCAAAAATTTAAAATAGAGCATATTATGGCCGGGGCAGCTATCTGTACAAGGTCCATCCTTGCAATAACACATGAACGGTGCAATTGAATCCGAAGTGTTGTAACGGTAACCGCATATCCCATCACTGTTGGAATTTTACTCCCAACCACCGCCATGAATAAGGAGTGGTGCAGCCCACAACTTCATAATTTTTTTATTGCAGAGAAGGATAGCAGCAGAGCCAAAGGACTCGAGACGTTTTCATGCAATCCACGCAAAACAGCAAAACATAGTACCCAACCTTTAACTCTGTGTTTATTTCCAACCACCACATTTTGACTTACCTTTTACTTTTTCCCGCAGCCCATTTTGCAACTTTTATGTTTTAACTTCAAGCCATTCTCCATATAATTTATTTCCTCACCTACGCAATATCGAAGGGACCTGCCTTACCGCATGTTAAGTTTTTTTTCCACCAACGTGATATTGGCAGGACCCACCAAACCTTTACTGCATTTGCAAACGACCGCAATCATTTGTATTTCTCTTTCTACACTTACCTTTGTTTAAGCCGCCCACAGAATGCACTTTGAAAGTTTTAATTTTTAAACTTTATAGCACCCACAAGTTATTCTATTTTTTTTGCGATGCGATCGCAAGAGGGGGCACATGTCAAAATCAGGAGGGAAGTGCATATCGCGCGTCACAAGTTTTACCACTTACCTTTTTTCCGCAGCCGCAAGCTATGTTATTTGATTTGTGATGTGATATCGCTATCGCATATCACATTCGCAAATATTTAAGTTTATCGCCAAACCGCCGCAAGATAAGTTATTTTGATTGTGATGCGATAAGTGCCACATCACTATCGCATGTCACAGTTCGCAAATTTTAAAGGATAGTGCCATGAGTTAAAATTTAAAATCACCAATCTGAGTGGATGCGATGTGGATCAAAACCATATTGCATAAGATTTGAGATCCTCCCTTTTGTGTTTTGAATGTGTCTTCACGTGTTTTCCTATGTAATTCAGAAATACGGCCTGCGTGCATATTAATGAAGTAATGGGTATTTTGACGATCAAGGACAAAATGTTGCTGAACTTCCATTCGAGCATTGAAGCAAAATTTTATTAGAATTAGGTTTTTATAGGCTTCTTCCATTTGATATAAGCAATGTAGTTTTCATTATGAGAAAAAGAGAGAGTGATGGAATGAAAAAGAAATTTGTTCCTCTCCTGTGTATTGATGCCTGTCTGTTGACTATTATTTCTGTAGAAATTAATATACAAGATGCATGTATATATCAAGATTCTCTTGATCTAACAATATTTTATCTTCTTGCTAAATACAAAATCCTTCCACTCTTAATCTTTTGCAGAAATTAAACATTCAATTGCAAACACATGAAGCAATAAAAACAATCGCACATAACACAGTTTTTTAACGGGAAATTCTGAAGCTAAAAACCCCAACTATCATATATTATGTATCATGGATATCATTTAACAATCTCATACAAAGCTTAGTACATCAAGCTCTCGGTACAATCAATCGTCACACACTAATCAGAAGAAATCTGCAAATCCATGCACTGATTTCTTACCACCTGATAGCCTACCTCCATTGCGCAATCCCTACTGAAGAATAGCTCTGAATGAATTTGACCTTGCCTTGCCTTGACTGCGCAATCCTCATAAGCATATGCAATGTGTGTGTAGTGCAATCAATGCATCATTATAGTCACAACAGATAGTCCATCTTGCCCTTTCACCTATCTCTCCACTGGGTCTCCACCGGAACTGACATGCACTGTAGTTAACTATTGTATTGTTCAGTTGATTAATGAGTTATTATTTGTGAATTAATTAACTAATTAATTCACTCCACTCTCACTAGTTTATCATTCAGTTAGACTAGATACAACTAGCTCAACTGAGTTTAACTCCAATAATTGAGTTAAATTTAATAACAACTCCATGAACTACTCTTCCAACTCTGTCATAACTTTTCCACTTCAGTTCTAACTGATTCTTCCATGCATGAACCACTAGTAAACCCTAGGAATTGCGTAATTCCTTCAACCCATTGATTTTCCAAAACTGGGCACTAAAACTAAGTGCTCCAAGAGAATAAGTTGTTATTTATTGTCGGATTATTATTAAGAGCAAATAATAATTGACACTTCTATTTTTAGATCGAAGATCTATAAATAGACTTCACCCAATATTATAAAAATAGAGTTTCATCTATTTTTCCAACTTGACAAACCATCCACAAATAGCATCCTGTAACTTCTGAAATACAATCACCATGTCTAAAAATAGACTTGCGCTAAAAATAGCCTGCGAGTCCACTTAGAGAAGGCGACTCTTTTCACTAAGCTCATCATCTTGTTGAATCTAAACACTCCCTCTCAACAAGATAGGGATTATCCTTCACCCTGATCTTGCCTCTATGGTATTCAAATTTGCTCCTGGTAAGCGCCTTTATTAGAATATCTACATCATGATCTTCCGTAGGAAAGTACTGAATCAACATGATCTTCCGCTACACACAATCTCTGATATGATGATACCAGATATCAATATGTTTAGATCTATCATGAAACATAGGATTAATCGAGAGTTTAATGCAACTCTGATTATCACAATGTATCACTGTAGGATCTAAATGTGAACCGAAAAAACCAACCAAGATATTCCTCATCGACATGCAGCTTGACTTGCTGTCGTGTATTCTGCTTCTGTTGAACTGAGTGCCATGGATCTTTGTTTCCTGCTGTACCAAGAAACTATTATAGATTCGATATTGAAAATCCCTCCTGATGTGATCTTTCTTTTTGTTGGGCTTCCTGCCCAATCTGCATCCGTGAAGCCATAAAACTTCACCTCATCTGTCTCTCTGTACCATAATCCATACTTAGATGTGCCCCTAAGATATCTCAGGACATGCTTGCCTGCCTTCCAAAAGAGCTTGGTAGGCTTAACCATCACTTGTGAAAGTTGGTTCACTGCATAGCATATGTCCAGTCTTGTATTAACTAAATACATGAGTGAACCCACCAACTGTCAATAAACAGTGGCATCCACTACCTCTGTCGATGTAGCATCCTCTTTCCTCCAATTTCTTGGAAGATGAGTGTTGATAGGCTTGCAGCCTTGCATGTGAAACTTATCCAGTATCTCCCAGGCATACTTGCCTTGAGACACAAGCAGTTCACCTTCTCGCTGCCATATTTCCAATCCAAGGAACTAATGAAGGAGGCCAAAATCCTTCATCTCAAACTCCTTTGCAAGATCTTCCTTGCATGAGTGTATCAACTGTTCATCACTCATTAGTATTAAATCATCAACATAAAGAACAATGATTAAAATCGTACCCTTCACCACAATTTGGTACAGGTTTGCATCCGCCTCACTGTTGGTGAAGCCAAGTCCAGTGAAATAGTTGTCGATCCCTATGTACCAAGCACGAGGTGCTTGCTTCAACCCATAAAACGCTCTTTTGAGGCTCCACACATGCGACTCACTGCCGAAGATGTCAAATCCTTCAGGCTTCTCTATGTACACCACTTCCTCAATGATCCCATTCAAGAATGCAGTCTTCACATCCATCTGATGAATGTGCCAACCCATCTGCGCTGAGAGAGCAAGGATGGTCCTTATGGAAGAATATCGTGCGACAGGTGCAAAGGTTTCTTCATAATCAATCCCCTCGATCTATGAGAAGCCTCGGGCAACAAATATTGCCTTATACTTCTTGATGCTCCCATCAACAGCTTACTTTACCTTGTAGATCCATCTTGATCCTACAACTGATTTACCCACTGGCCTTGGAACAATCTCCCAAGCACTGTTTTTGACAATGGAGTCATACTCCTATACCATGGCATCTACCCATGTGGGCTCCTGCACTGCTTCTTCAAAAGAATATGGCTCTGTCACGATACACTTTCTCATAAGAGCCATGTATCTAGTAAATCAGTCAGGTGACTGTCTCTGTCTGCGCTGTAATGTAGGGACTCCTACATTCTCTGCCGCATCAAGCTTTAGTCCCTCAGCTTCTATGGTCCTCTTTCTGCCTTGTCTGATGTTTGGTTCTACATGAGTAGACTCCTCCACTCCATGAATCTCCTCCTGTGGCTGATCCACATCTAAAGGCTCATCTTTGGGAACAAGAAGTTCCTCCTCTGCATGTAAGCATAGCTCCCTCTCAAGCGACAACTTCATGGCTTTCACCTCATTAAATTTTATATCCCGTCACACCACATTCATTCGACTGTCTGGAAAATACACACGATAATTATGGGGTGTTTTTATGTACCCCACAAATATCCCAATTTCTGCAGTCGGCTCCAGCTTCTTCCTGGTGTCCTTTGTCACATGAATGTAAACAAATGAACCAAAAATCTTCAAATGAGAAATATCAGGCTTCTTACCAGTAAAATATTCTTCAGGTGTACTCATGCCAAGTACTCTATGAAGACAACGGTTTTGCACGTAAACCACAATGTTTCATGCTTCTACCCACAAGTGCATCGGTAGGCCCTGGTCAGGCACCATCGCTCGTGCAGCACCCACGATCGTTCTATTCTTCCTCTCCACGGCCCTATTATGTCGTGGGTTATAAGGCACTATGAGTTCTCTTCGAATTCCTTCTTTGCTATAGAAGTATTTGAATTTTCCCAAGATGTATTCACCACCATTATCGCTTCGTAGAGCTTTCACTTGCTTCCACGACTCCTTCTCCACCAATGCTTTAAACTCACAGAACTTTCAGAATGTTTCTCTCTTCTTCTGCATGAAGAAGATCTAGCATCTACGGGAATATTCATCAACAAATATAACATAATACATGTTTTTTTCTGTTGAAGCAGCCGAGAAATCTCCACACACGTTTGTGTGAATTCTCTCTAGGATCACCGAAGCACAATTCTCCTTCTCATGAAAGGTGGTCTTCAAAAACTTACCAATGGTACATCCCTTGCACTGATCTGACTTCGCAAGAGTACCCTTGGGAATTCCAGTAGAAATATGATGCAAAATCTTCAAAGTGCCATGGTGAAGATGGCCCAATCTCCTGTGCCATAATTCGCCCTCATCCCGACTCACCATTTCTTCTGCTTTGCCCATCATTGCAGTGCAACCATCTGCCTCCAACTTGTAGATATTCTTAACTCGAATCCCTATCTTCTTGGTTTGACCCGTTGTTTTATGTTGAAGGAAATCTTTTCCCTCACTGAAAACAACATCATAACTTTTGTCTTCCAACATTGTGACCGAGACCAAGTTCTTCTTCAGACCTAGAACATGCATAACATCCTTCAACAAGAAATGATTATCGGACTCCCTATCAAAGGTAATGGTCCCAATTCCATTTGAACTATATCAACCATTGTCACCCATATCTATATGCATCTGGAGGTCCTTCTCCTCCAAGTCACTAAACAACTCCTTGTCTCCCGTCATATGGAAAGACGCACCACTATCAAGATACCACACCGATCCCATATAGATTGAAACCAAGCATGCAATAAAAGAGAAATTAAGTTCAAATTTCGAGGCTAAGGCCTCTCTAGCTACAGCTCCAGCAGCCTTCTTGTTCTTCTTCTTTTGTGGGCAGTTAGTGGCAAAATGCCAATGTTCGTGACAATGAAAACACTTCACTTTGGAAAAATCCTGCTTCTTGCCTTTAGCATCGGATTTTGAAGGAAATTTATTTCCCTTCCCTTTCCTTGCTTTGGAATCCAAAGAGAAATTCTCGTCATCTTCATTATTCGATGAAGAGGCATCCCTGGTACCCCGCCTTATCTCCTCCTACAAAAGATACGACCAAATTCGATCCCATCCCGGCAGTTTCTCCCATCCATTGATAGAGTCTTCGTAGCTATACCAACTCTTTGGAAGCCCAAGTAGAGCTAATCTCACCAAGTATTCATCATCAACCGTAATCTGCACACTTCCAAGTTCATCCCTACAATGGACAAACTTCGTGAGATATTTTGGAATATTGTCACCCTTCTCCATTTTTATTTTTCTGAGCTTGTCTTTCAACGCCAACTTCCTCTGGTCACTGCTGCTTTGAAAAAAATCTGTCAAAGCCTTCCACATTAAGAATGGAGTGGCTTTGCCATGAAGGCTGGACACAATATGTTCCTTCACACCTTCCAACATAATTCTTCTTGTCTTTGCTATCTTATTTTTCAATGCATCAAGTAATGCAGCATCGCTAGATCTCGGCTTAGGAACATCGCTATCGATGAACTCCTTCAGTCCATTATCCTCCAGCACTGCCTCCATCCTATCCTTCAAGGCTATGTAATTTGAGCTCCCATCAAGGGAATACTCCAATAGCAACCCATTGAAAGACATTTCAATGTAGACTCAACTTCTGCACCAAGAAATTTATGAAGCAAATTCGAATTGTCCACTAGCACAAACTCAGTAATTCTTCACAATTGTAATCTTCAAGAATTAACACTGCTCTGATACCATGTAGAAATTAATATAAAAGATACATGTATATATCCAGATTCTCCTGATCTAACAATATTTTATCTTCTTTCTAAATACAAAATCCTTCCACTATTAATATTTTGTGGAAATTAAACATTCAATTGCAAACACATGAAGCAATAAAAACAATCGCACATAACACAGTTGCTTAATGAGAAATCCTGAAGCTAAAAAACCCAACTATCATATATTATGTATCATGGAGATCATGTAACAATATCATACACATCTTAGTACATCAAGCTCTCAGTACAATCAATCATCACACACTAATCAGAAGAAATCTGCAAATCCATGCACTAATTTCTTGCCACCTGATAGCCTGCCTCCACTAGGCAATCCCTGCTAAAGAATAGCTTTGAATGAATTCGGCCTTGCCTTTCCTTGACTGCGCAATCCTCATAAGCATCTCCAATGTGTGTGTAGTGCAATCATTGCATCACTATAGTCACAACAGATTGTCCATCGTGCCCTTTCACCTATCTCTCCATTGGGTCTCCACTAGAACTGACATGCACTATAGTTAACTGTTGTATTGTTCAGTTGATTAATGATTTATTATTTGTGAATTAATTAAATAATTAATTCACTCCACTCTCATTAGTGTATCATTCAGTTAGACTAGATACAACTAGCTCAAAGTTTAACTCCAATAATTGAGTTTAACTTAATAACAACTCCATGAACTACTTTTCCAACTCTATCATAACTTTTCCACTTTAGTTCTAACTGATTCCTCCATGCATGAACCACCATTAAACCCTAGGAATTGCGCAATTCCTTCAGCCCACTATTTTTCCAAATCTGTGCATTGAAACTAAGTGCTCCAAGAGAATAAGTTGTCGTTTATTGTCGGATTATTATTAAGAGCTAATAATAATCGACACTTCTATTTTTAGATCAACGATCTATAAATAGACTTCGCCCAATAATCTAAAAATGGAATTTCATCTATTTTTCCAACTTGAATAACCATCCACAAATAGCATCCTGCAACTTCTGAAATATGATCACCATGTCTAAAAATAAACATAGTCTAAAAATAGACTTGCGCCAAAAATAGCCTGCGAGCCCACTTAGTGAAGGCGACTCTTTTCACTAAGCTCATCATCTTGTTGAATCTCAATAATTTCCGTATTTTTTTGTGTTTTCTGTGTTGTGGGGGGGAATCCCTCTGTTATTGATTTCCTTCAATATTTCCAACATGGTATCAAAGCATGTCTAGGCTCTCATTCAAAGAAGTACGAGCTCACTTTCTTTGCTGCACAATATGTAAGATTGGTTTGAGAAGCATATTTCTCAAGCAATGAGAAAGCTTCTGTTTTACACGGTCAAGAAGATTTTTTTGTTTAGCACAGTCACAATGGCAGCAGCAGGCACCAGCCTGAAAAATCCCCAAATACCACAGTTTAATGGGAATAATTATGATTATTGGGCCATTACAATGAGAGCCATGTTTGCTTCACAAGATATATGGGAGTTGGTGGAACAAGGTTTCCAAGAACCAGTAGACGCAGCAGCACTGACTGCTTTGATAGTAGCAGAAAGAGACTTGTTGAGAGATAATACGAAGAAGGACCCCAAATACCTCTTCTATCTCTATCAAGCATTACACGAGAATACATTCCCAAGGATTGTAGCAGCAAAAAAGTTTGAGGCATGGAATATTCTCAAAATAGCCTATCAAGGCATGGAGAAAGTGAAGGCAACAGAGCTACAAATGTTGAGGAGAGACTTTGAAACTCTCTGTGTGAAAGAGTCTGATAACATAGAATCATTATTCACACACATGATTGGGTTGGTCACCCAGATAAGGTCTCATGGAGAGATACTTGAGGAAAGAGGAATAGTGGAGAAAATCTTGAGAAGTCTACCCTCAAGATTTGATTCCATAGTAGTGGAAATAGAAGAGACAAAGGATCTATCACAATTTTTAGTGGATGAGCTTCATGCATCTATGATGTCTTATGAACATAGACTGAACATAACAGTGAACTCCTCATTGTATCATGCTTTCAAGACACAAATGTCTTTTGGTCGAGGTATAGGTCAAGGAAGATCAAACTACCGAGGAAGAGGAAGAAGCCCACAGTGAGGTGGAAGAAACACCCCCGCAAGAATAAGTGGAAGGGGCGACAATCAGAATCAAAGTGAAGTCTCAATCCAACACCAAGCACAAGGACAAAGGTATGGAAAATCCCAAGTCCAATGTCATTATTGTAAAAATTATGGACATTATGCCAATGAATGTAGAAAGAAACAAAATGACATGAATAATAGGAAAAATGAAAATTTTGCAAAAGAAGATAGGAACTAGAGTAATGTGCTGTTAACAGGTAATGTAGCACAAGAAAATCATGAAGATGTATGGTTCTTAGACTCAGGTTGTAGCAACCACATGACTGGAAACATAGTAATGTTTGCCAATTTGGATGAGAATTTTAAATTTGAAGTGACAACAGGGACTGATAGCAAATTCTCAGTCATGGGAAAAGGAAGAGTGGAAATATTGATAAGGAAGGGAGAAAAGAAATTTGTGCCAGATGTATATTATGTACCTGCCCTGAAATGTAACCTTCTGGGCATTAGGCAGCTCGTGAACAAGGGCTACAATGTGTTTTTTAAGAATAATTTGTGCACTATCATGGACATACCTGCAAGTAAAAGAGTCATTGTAGAAGTGCACATGACAACTAATAGGATGTTTCCTCTCAAGCTTAGAACAGACTTGAAGGAAGGAGGTGTGGTAGCAATAGTCACACAAGAGGTCTTTCAAGAAGAAGTGAAACACAAAAACTGTCTATGGCATTTGAGATTTGGACATCTCAATTTTGGAGGTTTGACCCTCTTGCATAGAAAAAGGATGGTAAAAGGATTACCACTCATTGAGAAACCTGAGAGCCTATGTGAAGGCTGCATCTTGGGAAAACAACACAGAGAAGAATTCTAAGCAGGGGAGAGTATAAGGGCAAAGGAACCCTTAGATATTTTCCATTCAGATTTGTGTGGACCAATGCAAACACCATCTTTAGCTAGCAGCCATTATGTTTTGACATTCATAGATGATTACACCAAAAAGACATGGGTGTATTTCTTGAAACAGAAGAGTGAAGAGTTTGAACAGTTCTACCACTTCAAAGCTCTTGTTGAGAAGTAGAGTGGGCACTACATCAAAGTGCGGAGAATTGACAAAGCTAGAGAATATATCTCCAAATTTTTTCTAAGTTTCTGTAGGGAAAATGGCATACGCAAGAATTTTACCAAAAGGTACATGCCACAGCAAAACGATGTTGCAGAAAGGACGAATATGACCATAATGGACATGGTTAGAAGTATGTTGAAGGAAAAACATTTTCCAAATGGGTATTGGGCTGAAGCTGTAAATTGTGCATCATATATTTTGAATAGATGCCCAACCAAATCTGTTGTGAACAGAGTTTCGGAAGAAGCATGGAGTGGAACAGAGCAGTTTGTCACTCACATGAAAGTATTTGGATGTTTGGCCTATGCACATTTCTGAGATCAACTAAGGAAGAAGTTGGAAAGCAAGGGGGAGAAGTGTATTTTTGTTGGATATAGTGATGATTCCAAGGCATACAAACTCTATAATTCATCCACCAAGAAAGTTATAATCAAGAGCTATGTGCAGTTTATTGAAGAAGAAGCTTGGGATGGAAGCTTAGAGAAAACAGAAAATGTGAAGACATTTGTGTCTCACAAAGAGAAAGAGGAATGTACATCTACAAATAATTCCTCCATGGTGGTTCCTCCTCCACCTACACAAGCACAACAGAGCACACCACAATCAGGAAATAAAGAAACCTTTAGAAATCAAGGAAATGCTTCTCCAAGCACATCACAGGGATCAGAAACTCCCTCGAGTTAAAGTGGAACTCCAAGCACACCAAGAAGAATAAGATTTAGAAATTTGAGTGAAATTTATGAGCAAGAAGCTGATAATGATAATGGTCTTAACTCTTTATTTTCTTTCTTTTGTCATGTTGATGACCCAATTCAATTTAAAGATGCAGTGAAAGAATAAAAGTGGATTGAAGAAAAAAATGAAGAGATTGGTGCAATTGAAAAGAATGACACATGGGAGTTAGTGGACCTCCCATAAGGTAAAGAAGTCATTGGAGTAAAATGGATCTATAAGACCAAAAGTAATGTTGAAGGCAAGATTGAAAGGAATAAATAAAGACTTGTTGTGAATGGCTACAAGTAGCAACAAGGAAGAGACTATGAATAAACCTTTGCACCTGTTGCAAGGATGGAGACAGTGCAGACAGTGTTGTCCATAACAGCACAACAAAAGTGGAAAGTCTACAAAATGGATGTGAAATCAACATTCCTAAATGGAGTGTTGAAAGAGGAGGTATATGTTGAATAACCTCCAGGCTATGAGATTGAATGCAAAGAGCACAAAGTGTGCAAGTTGAAGAAAGCTCTTTATGGGCTAAAGTAAGCACCAAGAACATGGTACAATTGGATAGATGTTGATCCGAATGGAAAATGGAATCCACCCATGGTATTCATCTAGCCATGTTATCCATCCACCCATGGAATTTACCCATGGTATTGTAAACGACATCGACCCATGGTATTCATCCACCCATGATACTTATTCACCCATGGTATTGTAAGTGACATCTATCCATGATATTCATTCACCCATGGTATTCATCCACACATGAAATTTACCCATGGTATTGTAAGTGGTATCTACCCATGGTACTGACCCATTGTATCCACCTATGGTATTTTAACTCAAAAAAAGGCCATAAATAACAAGCCTCACTTTGTAAAAGGATAGATTTTCCACCACAATGTATCTTCTACAGTTATTCTCTGCTTTAATAAAACAAGTTTCTTCGTGGTTTTATTTTTTGTGTGTTCTCTCTTTTTTCTAGCATTCTAATTTTGAAGATCTTGTCAGATCCATTTAAATTTTTTAGATATTGGGGTCCTCCCTCCAAGATCTGGATCAGTGGTATCACATTCAATTTATGCCTCCATGGGAATGAGGGTTTGAAACATATTTCAGTTTCAATGTTTTGAAGCAATCTTCCGCAAACTCCATGGTTTGTTTTGGGCAGCAAGTTTACATATCAAATATAAAACTTTTGGTAAAATATTTAAAAAAAAATACCATATATGGATTCGTTACGAAAAAATACTCAAATTAAAAAAGAAAATCGGCCGAATTGGAGTTCAGATGAGGGAGATATCACCGATTCAAAATAAACAATATTGTAGCAGTTTTTCTGATGACAATTCATGGACAGCAACTCTCTTGTCATTTCTTGCAGTTTTAAGTGGGAAATTTCAGATAAATGGTTACAGATATACGTTCCCCTTGAAAAATCACCCAATTTCAAAAAAACAATCGGTTGAATTGGAGTCCGAACGAGGGAGTTATCACTGATTTAAAATCAGCTATTTTTTCAGAAATTTTGTGATGGCGAGATAGTTCCAGCGCAAATCTGAGAGTTTAGATTCTCCAGATAGCGATTTCAAATACATGAGAAGATGCAGAATTATCATTCCATTTCAAAAACCAGGTTATAATAAATATTCTAATTTATATTGACCGAGTTATGCTCATTTTAAATCTAGAGCAGCATTCGGAGCAGGTTCCCTTTGGAGACGTGCCCTCCCACCCCGCTTTAGTAGGCACCTGCTTCACATTCAGCAGTTTCAGCATAGCATCATTCGGCTTGGGTTATTTGGAGATGTTCCCCCCCACCCCAAGCTATTTAGGCACCTGCTACTTCATCAACAATCAACATCACTATTATGGGTCAACTGCACAAAAATCCTTCTCATCGAAGTCCATTTGCTGGGCCGCACACTGTTAGTAATACAGTTGGTCACAAGCATTACAGGGTATCTCTATCCTCGGATCTTCGTTTTTCATGGTTTTGAGTCATCCACAAACCCACACGTCATCGAAGTCCATTTGCTAGGCCACACAATGTCAATATCATAGTTGGTCACAAGCATTACAGGGTATCTCTATCCTCGGATTTTCGTTCATCATGGTTATGGGTTAACTACACAAAACCATTCTCTTCGGTGGCTCTTCATCTTCAACAAAGGCTTCTCAAGAGGGAACTTGACACAATGGGGACCATTGCTTCTTAAGGAGGGAGGAATGATCTGAATGAAAAATGGCATCCACGTATGGTATTCATCCACCCATGTTATCCATCCACCCATGGAATTTACCCATGATATTGTAAACGAAATCTACCCATGGTATTCATCCACTGATGATATTTATTCGCCCATGGTATTGTAAGTGACATCTATCCATGATATGCATTCACCCATGGTATGTATCCATCCATGGTATTCATCCACACATGAAATTTACCGATGGTATTGTAAGTGGTATCTACCCCTGGTTTTGACACATTGTATCCACCTATGGTATTGTAACTCAAAAAAAAGCTGTAGATAAGAGGCCTCACTTTGTAAAATGATAGATTTTCCACCACAATGTAGCTTCTACAGTTATTCTCTACTTTAATAAAACAAGTTTCTTTGTGGTTTTATTTGTTGTGTGTTCTCTCTTTTTTCTAGCATTCTAATTTTGCAGATCTTGTCAGATCCATTTCAATTTTTTAGATCTTAGGGTCCTCCCTCCAAAATCCAAATCAGTAGTATCAGATTCAAGTTACGCCTCCATGGGAATGAGGGTTTGAAACGTATTTCAGTTTTAATGTTTTGCAGTAATCTTCCACAAACTCCATGATTTTTTTGGGCGGCGAGTTTGCAAATCATATATATAACTTTTGGTAAAATATGTATAAAAAAAATACTATATCTAGATTCTTTAGGAAAAAATACTTGAATTCAAAAAAAAAATCCGCTGAATTGGAGTTCAGATGAGGGAGATATCGCTGATTCAAAATTAGCAATATTGTAGCAATTTTTCTGATGACAATTCATGGACGGCAGCTCTCCTATCATTTCTTGTAGTTTTAAGTGGGAAATTTCAGATAAATGGCTACAAATATGTGCTCCCCTTGAAAAATCACCCAATTTCAAAAAAACAATCAGTTGAATTGGAGTCCGAACGAGGGAGTTATCACTAATTTAAAATCAACTATTTTTTTCAAAAATTTTGTGACGGCGGGACAATTCCAGCGCAAATATGAGAGTTTATATTCTCTAGATAGCAATTTCAAACATATGAGAAGATGAAAAATTATCATTCCATTTCCAAAAATAGGTTATAATAAATATTCTGATTTATATTGACCGAGTTATACTCCTTTTAAATCTAGAGCAACATTTGGAGCGGGTTCCCTTTGGAGACGTGCCCTCCCACCCCGATTTAGTAGGCACCTGCTTCACATTCAGCAGTTTCAACATAGTAGCATTCGCCTTGGGTTATTTGGAGACGTGCCCTCCTACCCCAAGCTATGTAGGCACCTACTACTTCATCAATAATCAACATCAGGGTTATGGGTCAACTGCACAAAATCCTTCTCATCGAAGTCCATTTGCTAGGCCACACACTGTTAGTAATACAATTGGTCACAAGAATTACAGGGTATCTCTATTCTTGGATCTTTGTTTGTCATGGTTTTGAGTTATCCACAAACCCACACTTCATCGAAGTCCATTTGCTAGGCCACACACTATCAATATCACAGTTGGTCACAAGCATTATAGGATATCTCTATCCTCGGATCTTCGTTCATCATGGTTATGGGTTAACTACACAAAACCCTTCTCTTTGGTGGCTCTTCATATTCAAAAAAGACTTCTCAGGAGGGAACTTGATGCAATGGGGACCATTGCTTCTTAAGGAGGGAGGAATGATCTGAATGAAAAATGGCATCCACCCATGGTATTCATCCACCCATGCTATTTATTTGCTCATGGTATTGCAAGTGACATCTATCCATGATATTCATTTACCCATGGTATGTATCCACCCATGCTATTCATCCACACATGAAATTCTCCCATGGTATTGTAAGTGGTATCTACCCATGGTATTGACGCATGGTATCCACTTTTGGTATTGTAACTCAAAAAAACACTATAAATAAAAAGCCTCACTTTGTAAATGGATAGTTTGTCCACCACAATGTAGCTTCTACAATTATTCCCTGTTTTAATAAAACAATTTTATGTGTGGTTTTATTTGTTGTGTGTTCTCTCTTTTTTCTAGCATTCCAATTTTGCAGATCTTGTTAGATCCATTTCAATTTTTAGATTTTGGGGGCCTCCCCCCAAGATCCGGATCAAATGCTTACCTGACAGAAAATGGGTTTGAGAAATGTGATGGTGAACCCACACTCTACATCAAAGAAAATTATGGTAAGATTCTTATTGTTGTTTTAATTGTAGATGATTTAATTTTCACAGGCAATGAATTTTCTCTCGTTGCTGATTTTAAAGCAATCATGAAGAGTGAATTTGAAATTTCTGATTTAGGTTTATTGAGATACTTCTTGGGCATAGAAGTAAAGCAAAATGAAAAGAGAATTTTTATTTCCCAAGCAAAATATGTTGCAGAAGTTTTGAAGAGGTTTAACATGCAACACAACAAAGCAACAATAACTCCCACTGTCATAGGGTTAAAGTTAAGAAAAGAAGATTGCAGCAAGAATGTCAATCCGGCATTGTATAAGGGCATAGTTGATAGCCTCATGTATTTGACTGCAACTAGGCCTGATATTATGTATGTTGTAAGTTTAATTTCCAGATTCATGGAGACACCAAAGGAGACACATTGGAAAGAAGCCAAAATAATATTGAGGTATGTGAATGGAACAGAGGAGTATGGTGTTCTATACTCCTCAACTGATAATTTTAGGTTGATTGGATACACTGACAGTGATTGAGTTGGAAGTGTAGATGATAGGAATAGCACATCTGGGTATGTGTTTCATTTGGGATCGGGAGCCATTTCATGGGCTTCCAAGAAGCAACCAATAGTTGTTTTATCAAATGCAGAAGCAGAATATGTGGCAACAACAGTAGCAGCATGCAAACAGTATTGATGAGAAGGATGCTGAAAGACTTATGTCATGAGCAAGACAAAGGAACCATAATTTATTGTGATAATAGCTCAGCAATTGCATTCTCAGAGAATTCTGTTTTCCACAAGAGAACAAAGCATATTGATGCAAAATATCATTTTATAAGAGAATAGGTTAACAATGGTGAGATTTTTTTGCAGCATTGTAGGACAGAGGAACAGTTCGCTGATATCCTCACAAAGCCATTAGCACAGAATAGTTTTGAGTATCTCAAAAAATGTCTGGGAATGACTAATGGCGGCAATTGTGATTAAGGGGGAGTGTTGGAATTTTACTCCCAACCACCGCCATGAATAAGGAATGGCGCAGCCCACAATTTCATAAATTGCTTATTGCAGAGAAGGACAACAGTAGAGTCAAAGGACTGGAGGCGTTTTCACACAATCCATGAAAAACAACAAAACAAAGTACCGAGCCTTTAACTCTGCATTTATTTCTAACCACCGCATTTTGACTTACCTTTTACTTTTGCTCGCAGCACATTTCAGAGCTTTTATGTTTTAACTTCAATCCATTCACCATATAAGTTATTTCCCCGCTGATGCGATATCAGTGGGACCTTCCTTACCGCATGTTAAGTTATTTTGTTGCTGACGCGATATTGGTGGGACCCACCAAACCTTTACTGCATTTGTAAACCACCACAATCCTTTGTATTTCACTTTCCACTCTTACCTTTGTTTAAGTTGCCCACAGAGCACACTTCGCAAGTTTTAAGTTTTAAAATTTATACCATCCGCAAGCTATTCTATTTTGTTTGCGATGCGATCACAAGAGGGGGCACATGTCAAGCTCAGGAGGGCAGCACATCTCGCGCATCACAAGTTTTACCATTTACCTTTTTCCGCAGCCGCAAGCTATGTTATTTCATTTGCAATGCCATATCACTATCGCATATCGCATTCACAAAGATTTAAGTTTATTGCCAAACCGCCGCAAGCTAAGTTATTTTGAATGCGATGCGATAAGTGCCACATCACTATAACATGTCACAGTTCGCAAAGTTTAAAGGATAGCGGCATGAGTTCAAAGTTAAAATCTTCGATCTCCGCGGATGCGATGTGGATCAGAACCATATTGCATAAGATTTTAGATCCGCCCTTTTGTGTTTTGAACGTGTCTTCGCGTGTTTTCCTGTGTAATTCAAAAATACGGCCTGCATGTCGATTATTGAAGTAATGGGTCTTTTGATGGCCAAGGACAAAATGTTTCTTGAACGTCCGTTTGAGCATTGAAGCAGCATTGATTAGAATTAGGTTTTTACAAGCTTCGACCATTTGATATAAGCAATGTAATTTTCATTATGAGAAAAAGAGAGAGTGATGGAATGAAAAAGAAATTTTTTTCTCTCCTATGTATCATTGCCTATGTGTTGATTGTTATTTCCGCATTTTTTCGTATTCTCTGTGTTGTGGGGGAGCATCCCTCTGTTATTGATTTCCTTCAATATTTCCAACACTCGCTTCACATGATCTACAGCTTTCATCTCTCCTTATATCCTTGTCAACCAGTTGTATCAAGCCCACATCAACTGTTACTTGTGCCTTAGAACATCCTGACATTCCATTCCCACTGTCGTACAAACCATAAGAGACACTAGAATTACATTTCCCACTAACTAATATTGAGTTGTCCAGTTGACCCTGTTTATTACACTTGAACACATTTAGGGTCATGTTCTCTTTAGAAATTCTCAAAGCGATGTTTGTACGTGTTGGAGGCGATATCTGCATGTCAATGGGATCATCTAGGAATTTGCACTGCTCGCCCTTGAGAATAACGAAGGGGTTTAAGTGGTTGATAAACTCTAGTATTGTGTAATTCTGACCTTGAATTGTGATTGCTGGAGCTAAGTTGTTCAGAAAGTTAGGGTGATCGCATCCACACTTTCCTACACCCAAAGGATAGTGTACATTCATATACACACATTTACTCGTATTTTAGCAGTATTGGTATTGCAAGTCCAAGCATAAGGAGCAGGGGAACAGAGAGGCATAGTAGCACGCAATCATGATAATGAAGAATATATATGGAGGTAGGGAAGGTAGAGGGCGATAAACATATAATTCCATCCAGAGAATATGGGATGATTGGCTTTGGGAAAACAAGAATGATAGAGCAACAAAATGGAATGAACGACAATGACAATGAGATTGTAGCATCTTCTGGGAAAACAAGAATGACACAACAAGATAATGGAATGAACGGCAATGACAATGAATTGTAGGTAGTGTTAAATAGCTCAAGAAAGTCTATTAAATTAAACGAAATCAACTTAATCATTTACACTATTTGTAATATAAACGTCCAATAATTAAGTTAAATCCGCCCCCTACCCCACATGTCAAGAGGATCCTAAATATATGAATTTCGTTGGCTCATCAATATTACATCAATTAATCATAAGTTTGAATGAAAATATAAGATGCCGTGGAAAGCTGTGTCAGTGGTGGGAATACTCTACATAAATTAATCATGTCAAGAGATAAGTTTGAATGAAAATATAAGATGTCGTGGAATTCAAGATGCCGTTGGAAGCACTGTCGGTATTGGGAGAACTTCAAGATGTTTTCCTAATTGTTCCAGCAGTTACACTTCCTTCCACCGAAATTCCAGGTACAATCATTAGGAAAACTCTATCATTCGGAAAAGTTAGGTAGACCCGATTCAAAAAGACGACGTAGGATATAACAAGTGATTATGTTTTAGTTAAAGCAAACCCCAAGTAAGCGTTAGGATATATCCTATTTCACATTTCACTCAATCCAGCGTTGTTATAATAAAATATAAAAACCTTAACACCAATCATCTATCATATATTAGATATATTTATATATACCCAATCAAATGATTTTAAATCTTCTTAAAAATTAAAAAATTCATACAATTAAAATACTAACCTAAAAACCTTTAAACTTTATCTTTATAGAAAAATATACCTAAAGGACAATTATCCAAATTAAATCAAAGTTATTTTTATGCGATGTACATGGAGATATGATATGTAAATAAGTTTGATTTAATTTAGATAATTTTCCTGTAGGCATATTTGTTATAAAGATAAAGTTACATAGTTTTTAAGTATTTTAGTTGTATGATTTTTTTAAAATTTTTAAGGAGATTTAAATTTATTTTATTATATTTGTTGATAGGAGAATATATATCAATTTCCACCTTCGGGTGGATGAAGATTGGTTAAATTTTTTTTTATTAATTTAATTTGATGGGTGGGATTCAATTTGGGGCAAATATGTTTTGGATATGTTTTTTTTGAATCGTAGATCAACTTTTAAATAGTTGAAAATAATTAATATTATTTTATATTAATGGAAAAATGGTTACACTGTTGTAAATTAATTCTTTAAAAATCTATTAGTTCCTAGGATATAGGAGATTGTTTGCAACTTTCTACTCCTTTGTGATGTACTTATAGTTGTATCATTTGATTAATAAAAGTAGAGTGTACTCTCCATTTGGTGCACAGTCTCCAGGTGCAGTTTTGTTAGCTGCGACTTGGGTAAGTGGATAGCATTACATGCTTTTTTTCTTTGAAATAAAAAATAAGATTTGTGGGTGGATCCCTCTCGCCACTATTAACATGGTGGCTCAGGAAATCGAACCAATGAATCGATTCAGTTGGATCGATCTTGTTGGAATTTTGAATACAACAAACAGAGGAAATGTGTTTCCTCCAACAAAGAGAATGCACAATACTACGGAAATAAACAATACACAGGCAAACAATGATTACACAGGAGAGGAACAAATTCTATTCCTTCACAGTAACAATATGAAATCACATTTGTTTGAATACAAAATGGTCGTAGCCTGAAAAACTAAAGCTATTTAAAGCAATTCAATGTTGAACGGACATTCAACAACCAAACTCTTCCTTCTGCTCTATTTCTCTGTTTATACATGAAACACATACAAAACACATAACTGGCAGACCTAAAATCTCTTTTTTTTTGGTTGCGAAAACACATCGCATCCGTCGCTTTATTGCAGATCGAAAATCTCAGCATTTAACACATGCGCGAACAGAGTAAACACAAAACCTTGCGATGTGTGATTACGATTGCATCACATACAAAATGACATATGTTGCGAGACTTAACGGGAAAATTAAAACCTTGCGGTCATGATGTGCGATGGCACGATCGCATCATACCACAAAACAAATAACTTGTAGGTGCTTAATGGAAAGCATAAAAGTTTGCAATTGCGATGTGCGGTAGCAGTATCGCATCTCATGTCAAATAAAATAGCTTGCAGATGGTAGAAAGTAAGTTATAAACATTGTGAAGTGTGGTATTGTGGGCAGTAAACAAAGGTAAGTGCGATATGCGAAATACAAAGGGATAAGCGGAAATACGATGCGGTAAGGATATCCGGGTCCCGCCGATATCGCATCGGCGGAAACATAACATACGGTGAGGGCTTAAGGTTAAGGCTTAATATTTGTGAAGTGCGGGCGGCAATGCGGTAAGTCGTGGTAAGTGCCAAGTGCACAAATCAAAGGGAAATGCGGAATACAAAGGATTTACGAGTTTTGCAAATTGCGATAGAGGTAATTGTGGGTCCCACCAGATATCTCATCGGCAGGGATTTAACATTCTAGTGAAGGGCTTAAGAGTTAAAACAAAAAATTGTGGGTTGCGCATATGGGAAAAAGGTAAGTCAACGCGGAAAATGGAAATAAACACAGAGTTACGGCTCGGGTACTTTGTTTGACCTTTTGCGTGGAAACACCTCTGATTTGAAATCTGTGCTTGTCCTTCCTACAATAAAAAATTGATGAAGTGTGGGCTGCTGAAACTGTCTTATTCATGCTAGTGTTTGAAAGTTAATTGCAACACTCTCCCTTAATCACAACTGTCGCCATCAGTCATTCCCGAACACTATCTGAGATAAACAAAATTCCTCTGTCCTAATGGCTTTGTGAGAATATCAACAAATTTTCTCCTTTGTCCTGTAATGCTACAAAACAATCTCACCATTGTTAACCAATTCTCTTATAAAATGATATTTGGCATCTATGTGCTTTTTTCTCTTGTGGAAAACATAAATATTTGATAATGCAATTACTAAGCTATTATCACAATAAATTGTGGTTCCTTTGTCTTTCTCATGACACAAATCTCTCAGCATCATTCTCATCCATACTTCTTGACATGTTGTTTTTGTTGCTGCCACATATTTAGCTTCTGTTGTTGATAATGCAATTGTTGGTTGCTTCTTGGAAGCCCATGGAATGGCTCCTGATCTGATCTGAAATGTGTGAACTAAATATTTATTATACAGAGATAAACTGTAGGAGCTTTTACTGGTTATTTCACCTTTCAAAGAAAGGATGAAACGAGAAGCTTCTGGCCATCTTACAGGCTCTGCCTAAAGAAATATGAAGTAAACACTAAATCAATCTGGTAATGAAAGTATTTTTTTTCTGATTGCAAAGTATTCATTAACCAATATTATGAGTGTACAAGCATGTTAAGGTGTTTTGCAATCGAAGTAATGTGGTTTGGAATGGAACAAATATGTTTTGATAACTGTATAAGTCTGATTGTGTTAAGAGGACTTATTTCAATTTACTGTTTAAGGTATTAAACTCTGGAAATAAGTAGCAATAATTCATAGCATATAAAGAAGCATCTGATAAAGTAGTTCACCCCTCTCTTAGGCTACATCTGCTAGGTCCAAAAGCCCCCAAATGGGCTTTTCCCTTCTCTATTAATGCTCAAAAATATTTATACACCATGAAGAAAGCCTCAATAGGTTGAAATAGATGCTAAAACAGAATCAGAATGCTGGAAAAAATAAAAATTAACTATAAATTCACCTCAAGCAGATGAACATAGCCCAATACAGCTGTCTCTTCCCAAAGCCCTAGTGGCTCCTCAATCAAATCCGCTGATAAAACCTCTGACAGAGTGCCCTAATGGCTCTATAACTTGTTCCAATAGCTTCATAATATTCTAATACCCCTAAAACAAAAACAAAAATCGCTCCAAATGGACTCCCCTAGCAAAAGTTATGACCTGTACAAGTTTTGCCCAATTAGGGCTAGAAAAGCTCCTCCAATTTTGGGAGGACTGCAGTTAGGCCTGCTAAATTAGGGGTTCGGCGCTAAAATTGGGCACTCTACCATTTTCACTGCCAGTCGTTGGGCGCTTAAGGATAAGGGCCTTATCCCATACGGGTGGAACCTCTGGCACAAAACTTTGGCAAATCGGTTTGTGGGTTAATGTGTAACCATATAATAAGATCATATTTAAACCAACTTCGCACCTGTCAGTGGATAATGTGACCCAGCTTTATCCTTTGGTTACGTGCCGTTGAACATAGCCCTTGGATCCGAGCCTTTGGTTCTATTGATAGGGGGCTAACCCCCTTTCGGGCCCCGCCCAAAATTCAAAGAAAATTTAAATAATACGTTGTGGTTGTACATAATAAGAACTACCGGTGGCTCACCAGTTGGGCTGCCCGGCTGGCAGAGCCCTGACCGGGGTTCAAATCCCATCTGCACCATATAAACTTTTGACAAGTCATTTCGTTTGACCTTTGGGGCCACGTGGCGGCCTCCAGGTAGGCCACGTGGCACCCTGCTATTGGCTCCTACACAGAATATTCTGCATAATATTTTGTGGAATATTATTTTTTTAATAAAAAAATTTATAAAGTCAATCTGTCAAACTGGCCTTTTTTACCTAAAATTGAGAAAATTAAAACTTGAATAACTTTCTCATACAACACCGGTTTTTAGTGTCGTTCACGGCTACACGATCGTCTTTTCAAGCTCTTTCTTGTCGTTCTAGTTTGGACTATTTCTGAGCAACTAATTTTTTGAGCATTTTTCCATTAAGGACTTGATCAGCTGATCACACTTCCCAAATGGGAAGCTTTTGGACCCAGAAAAGATCTCTGATTAGTGAAACTGATAATGTGGAGACTAATTCTCCAGTCTTCCACCCTTGAATAGCTGAAATATACCTAATTTCATCAAATGGAGCTTTTTAGAAAATGATAAATTGTCTCTGGAAATAACTGATTGACCATTGCGAAAACTAACTGAATCATGATGCAAATTCTTAAAATTTGCAGAACAACTACAATTTGCAGAAAAAAAACTTTTTCTACACTGATCAAACTTCCAAGAAGACTTAAAATAACGTTCACCTTGCAAACTATTCCCATGGCGAATTCTACCATTCTGAAACCAAATTTGTCCCATGCTGAATTGTGTGTCCTCCTTGCTTGCACTGCTTTGCTTAGACACTTCATTCACTGCATTGACTGACCCCAAAGGTAAATTGTGAAACATAATGTCATCTTCTTTCAAAGACAAACTGTTATCAAACTGAGACATATCATTAGTAATATCATGAAAAGGTAACTGCACAAAATCTTGTCGTTTCAACATCAACAAAGTTAGACTTTGACTTGCATTAACCAACCTTTTCAATTGACCTGCATGGAGTAAAGAAGATTCCAACTTCTTCTTGTGTGCTCTCACAATATACTCTGTCTCATCTTTGAACAAGTGATACTTGTTTTCATGGCAATGGAAGATGGCCTTTCTGTCAAATAAGTAAGGACTTCCCAAAACAATTCCTGAAATATCAAGCGGCACCACATCAAGTTCAACTGTGTCAATAAAATGTGCAGTTATTGCAAAGTGCAATATGCACTTTCTTAAGACTTGCAAGTTTGAGTCCTTGCATATCCACCCAAGTGGATAAGGCTTTGGATGTGGAATGGTCTCAAGTTTTAGTTGTTTGACCAAATCTTCTGATATGAGATTAGCTTGTGACCCACTATCAAACAATGTGTCAATTTTTGTATGTTTTGAAATTACCCTCACATGCAATAGCTCTATCCTCCTCTTTTCTTCTTGAGTATCTTTTTGACAATTTAAAGAGCTAGAACTGGGAATTGTGTCTTGCACCACTTCTTTCCCCTTAATGTTCTTAAAAACCATGGCGATACTTTTTGTCTCATCACCTGAGTCTGACCCTAAGTCTTGCTCAATTGTTGCTATAGTTTTCCCCTTTTCTTTGGTCTTGTTTTTGTTCTTGTATTTTTCTGGTTTTAGTTCAGGATGAAGCTTCCAACAGTGGTCTTCATCATGACTTTTCTTTGAACAGTTCTTGCAAAACAACTTTCCTTTTTCCTTTCTTGAATTTGCAACTCTTTTTCTTCCTTTGTTTCTGAAATCACTATCCTCATTCAAGGCATCAAAAGTATTCTTTCCTCTAGCTTCTAAATGTGTAGCCTGTACATAGACTTCATCTAAGCTGGTAGGATTAAACATAAAAATAGTGTGTTCGAGGTAACTGTGCAAACCTCCTATGTACTTTAAGAAAGTGTCTTGACTTTGTAAATCTACCCCAAGTAAGAGTGCTCTCCTTCTAAATTCTTCGGTATAGTCTTGCACATTTTGTCCCTTAAGTTGTCTAAATTTTTTCCAATTCATGATAGCCTTCTAAAGATGAGCAAGAGAATAAAATTGTTTCATGATAGCAGTAATAAACTCAGTCCATGTTAGATTTATCTTACCATGCTTCTTGATTTCCTCCCTGGTCTTGGATTCCCACCAAACCAATGTTCCTCCATCCATCCTTAATGAGGCTAATTGTATTTTTGTGTCATCATCATGCAGATTCTAAATCCTTAGATAGACTTCCAGTTGTCTAATCCAGTTATCTAATTTCTCTGCATTAACATCACCATTAAACATTGGCAACTCAAATTTTACATCAAGCTTTAACAAAGGATTTCTAACAGTTGTTTTTGTTTTATGTGACTGATTTACAGAAGTTGAAGAGGATGATGTGGAGGAAGAGGATGACGATGGAGATGGTGGATCACCATTTCCTCCATTCCCTTTCTTTGACTTCTCATTTTCTTTCTTCCCTCCTGAAGAATCTCCTTCTTCTCTTTGGTTTCTAGACCCTTCTCCAACAATCCTATCATTTCTTTCCTGATAGAGGATCCTAACCATTTCAGTCATATCCAAGAAAGATTTTCTAAAGATTCTTTCATCTTCCTTGGGATCCATTTCCTCATGTACTTCTCCTTCTCTTGAAGACATGTTTGTGGCTGATTTTAAGGCTAATGAGGATGAAATGGAAGGTGGAGATAATGGCACCCTAGCCCTCCTCGGTTGAGTATTATCTCGTGCTCTAACCAATTGTCCTTCCCCTCTTTTCAATTTCAGCCTAGTAAGCATCAAATTTGCAAAACAACACAATATTTCCTTGCACAAAATTCACAAAATTTTGAGCACAACCTCGCTTTGATACCAATCTGATCTGAAATGTGTGAACTAAATATTTCTTATGCATAGATAGACTGTAGGGGCTTTTACTGGTTATTTCACCTTTCAAAGTGTTGGAAATATTGTCATTGAAGGAAAAGGATATGGCAAAGGATGTGGTAAATGAATTGGCAAAGCCTTGGGCAGAAGGAGAAACAAGTACAAGGCAGCAGAATCAGAGTTTTGAGTGCACAACACTCTGTATTGAAGAAGCTTGGAGAAATCCGTATGAAGGAGAATTAAATCTTGATGGGCCGCAACCACAAATGATAGAAGAGAATTAACAGGTGATGGGCATAGCCATTTTGCAGGAGGAATGAATATTTCCCATAGATCTGAACTACAGAGGAGCAGATTTATTAAAGACAGACATTTCTGGCTTTTAAAGCCCTCAACAACCAGAATGGGAAATTTGTTTAATCAGGCAGAAGTCCTTTTATTTCTGAATTGGCAGGACAAGTGATCCCCACCATTTATATGCCAATCGGAATAGAAAATTTATTTTGGTGCAGTGTCTTGTTGATATGAAGATTTCTGATGCGATCCAATCGCAATAATCAAATGTCTTGTGGATGTGTAGAGTTCCGCAATGGAACGAATGTATATAGAACATACAACCAAACCTTATATAAATCGCCCCCACCACAGCAGCGAAGGCCCGTGGGTCCACTTGACCACGTGGTGATGTTTTAATGGAATCACAAGTCTTGAATCGCAAGGTTAAATCGGCGAATTTTTGTTATGTGCTCCGATCAAAGGCCAGACCCGATCAAGTTATATGCCACAGTTTATTACTAATCGCATCCGAGTTCCCAATCTCAATCGGAAGCTCTTAAGTGTTGGGCCCAATTGCACCTTGAAATTGGCGGACCCGATGGCGTTATACGATGGAGTTAATAGGTTCAATCGCGTCCGGGATCTTAATCGCAATCGGAACTTTCCGATTGATCGCACGCCTTTTGTAATATGCTGCGATTGAAGTGGCGGACCCGATCCAGTTATATGTCGAAGTTAATATGTGCAAATCGCATCTGTGTCCTGATCGCAATCGAAACTTTTCTATTGTGTGCGTGCGAGGGTTGATAATAAACGAGTCTCCTTTGGAGATATCTGTATGAATAAACCCTGATATATCTGAATCGATGTTGCACCTGTAAATATGATGATCAGATCGACTAACGCAATTATGAAGAACATGTGCATGCATAAGGGTGATGAATGAATGAAGCTCTCGAAGGAATGTATGGATGGGCGAACTCTATTCTTAACTGAAAAATCTGAATGAACCTCTGCTCTTGAACAATGGACAAAGAAATGATGAAGAGCTAGCGCGTGTCTGTTGAAGAAAACATATGAATCCAGTGAGTCTGAGGGTTGAAGCCTTCATTTTGGAAGTAGAAGTTTTCTACCAGTAGAAACTGGTGTTATGTTCAGGGGGTTGAAGCTCCCTTCTAGGAGAGGCTGGTAAACGAGAGAAGGTTGTAGCCTTCTGCAGGTCGGTGCCTGCATGCTGGTATGAGTCTACACCAGCATATATTGTAAGAAGTTTTCTCTATAATAAAATATTGAAGGCTGAGATTACAGCAGCGGTGGTTTTCTCCCAAATTGGGTTTCCACCTTAAATCCTGGTGTACATATGTGTGGCTCTTGTTTGATGGTTTTTTCTGTTAATTCTGTTCATGGTTAATGCTTATCTGATGCAATGCTATAAGTAAAGACATAATAGGATATCTGGACATTCATGTTGGATGCAGTATTATAACATATGGTTTTAAGAGTAAAGAAAGAAAAAATTTTCAGCCTTGAATACTGATTCACCCCCCCCCCCCCTCTCAGTATTTTTCTCAACAATTGGTATCAGAGCAAGGTTCTTCTGAAAAAGCTTAACTGCTAGAAGGAAGATCAATAAAAATGAGCAATCAAGATGGAACGACATCTATCATGCCTCCTCTCTTCAACGGAAACAACTTAATCTTTTGGAAAACAAGGATGAGGTCCTATCTTCAGTCTCTGGGAGAAGATTTATGGGCAATTGTTGAACAAGGATATCAATATCCAGCTGCAGTGCCAATGGATCCAACTGAAAGAAATAACTATGAAACAAATGAAAAGGTAATCAATGCTCTATTGGGAAGTCTCACTGAGTCAGAATTTGTCAAAGTCATGCAGCTGAATACAACAACGGCAATATGGGAAAAAATCATTCTAAGCTATGAAGGTGATGCAAAGGTAAAAAGTGCTAAACTTCAAACTCTCAGAATTCAATATGAGAATCTAAAAATTCTTAATGAAGAAAGCATTGCAAATTTCTTTCTACGTCTTGATGATATTGTAAATCACATGAGGAATCTGGGAGAAACAATAACTGAATCTACATTGGTTGAGAAAATTTTAAGATCTCTAACAGCAAAATTTGAGTCAAAAGTTTCAGCTCTTGAAGAAAAGCAAGATCTTCAAAATCTTACTGTGGTACAACTTCATGGCATACTAACTGCATATGAAATGAGAAGAGGAGGACCATCTGAAGTCAAAGAAGCAGTCTTTAGAACTTCTACAAAAGGGAAGGAAGTACAAAAAACAGAAGGATCAGGATATATCTCAGAAGAAGACGAGATAAACTTTGTAAAGAAACTTCAACTTGGCACAGGACGGTTCAGAGGTAAGCTTCCTTTCAAATGTTTTGATTGTGGAAGAGTTGGTCATTATGCTGCTAAGTGTCCTTATAAAGAAACACATAAAAAGGGGAAGGAAGTAGCAAGAAGGAATAAGAATCATGTTAGCTCCAGAAAGAGTTTCTATACTCATGAAGATAGTGATGGGTTATCTGATAGTGAGGAAGAATGTGAACAAGATCTTAGACTTCTCATGGCATTTGAAAAATAATCTAGAGAAGAAAAGGATACTTTTTTGGATGCTCTAGAAGACAGTGATTTTTTTGATGAAAACAATAAACTCAAAATTTGCCTAGAAGAAAGTAAAATAATCATAGAAACTCTGAAAAATCAGCTTGGAGAAAAGGAGAAACACAATGAGAAATTAGAGTGTGAAGTAGTAAGTCTAAGAAAAGAACTTGAGAAAGTAAAGACTCTGAATCTTAGATTTGCTAAAGGATCAGAAACCTTAGATGAAATTATCAAGGTACAACATTCTCCTCTTATAAAAACAGGTCTTGGATATACCAGAGAATCTTCTCAGCCTTCAGCACCAAATTATCTAAAAGCAGTTACAGCTGGTTTACAATATGCTGCCACTCAGCAAGGGAATAAAGAATCTTTACAAGTAAAGCATGATCATCTCAATTCAAAGAACACTAACAGAAATTTCTTTCATGGAAACACCAATCAACAAGTAAATTCATATAGAAGATTTTATGATCGCAGAAATTTCTTCTTCAATGGACAATGCTTCTCATGTCACAATTTTGGTCATAAAGCTGTTCAATGTGTTGCATATAAAACCATCATGACAAGAGAAGCAAGAAAGAAAAGGGTTGATATTGAAACAAAGAAGAATAATTATAACAACTTTTCTCCTCTTCAAAATGAATTTGAATGTGCTTACTGCAATAACTTTGGCCATGAAGAATCCGAATGCAGGAGAAAAGTTCAGCTAAAAGAACATGTTCCTTCAAGCTCCAAAGCAAGGAAAAAGAAGGAATTACAGGTTGAAAATTGTGGCATAGCGTTATTTGCAGAAGATGAAGAAAACCAATGGTACATTGATAGTGGATGCTCAAGACACATGACAGGTGATAAAGACAAACTTCTTGCATATAGTGCTCTAGAAAAGGAAAAGAAGGTTACATTTGGAAATGATACTCCTACGGTCATTAAAGGAAAAGGGTCTGTTTTTCTAAAAGAAAATGTGAAAGCTAATGAAGTCATGTATGTGGATGGATTAAGGCATAACCTGTTAAGTGTAAGTCAAATGTGTGATCAAGGAACTGAAGTTGTCTTTAGTTCAAAAGAATGTGTGGTACGTGATCTTGATACGGGTAAAGCAATTATAAAAGGGAAAATAACTCCAAACAACCTATATATATTGAATAACTGCAGAGAACAATGCTATTTGAGTAAATCTTCAGAAAATTGGCTATGGCATAGAAGGTTGGGGCATCTGAGCTTCTCTCAAATCAACAAATCAAGCAGACTTAAAGTTGTTCGTGATCTTCCCAATATTTCTCTGCCTAAAAATATCATATGTAAATCCTTCCAATTCGGTAAGCAAACCAGAGTACAATTTAATGCCAAGGAAGGATCATCAAGTAAGCCTCTTGAACTCATCCATACTGACATATGTGGACCTATGAGGAAAAAGTCACCATGTGGTGAAGAATACTATATCTTATTCATTGATGACTTTTCTAGAATGTGTTGGATTGGGCTGCTTAAACAAAAAGATGAAGCATTTGAGAAATTTCAGATCTTCAAAGCACTAGTTGAGAATGAATTAGATCTAAAAATCAAGTGTCTCAAATCTGATTGAGGAGGAGAATATACATCAGATGAATTTCTTGAATTTTGTGAACAACATGGCATTAAAAGAAAGTTTTCTGTAGCTGGCACTCCACAGAAAAATGGTGTTGTAGAAAGAATGAATAGAACAGTTCAACAAATGGCTAGAGCTATGCTGGATGATTCCGGAACACCTGACAAATTTTGGAGAGAAGTAGCACATACAGCAGTAAACATTCTCAACAAGGCACATGTTCGTGTAAATAGTGATCAAACTCCATATGAACTTTGGTATGGTAATCCTCCCACTATAAAGCATTTTAGAATTTTTGGAAGAAAATGCTTCATCAAGAATAATGATGAAAAACTTGGCAATTTTGAACCCAGAGCAGATGAAGGGATATTTCTTGGATACTCCTCTAGGATTAGGGCCTATAAATGTTACAATAAAAGACTTCGGAAGATTGTTGAATGTATTGATGTTGTTATTGATGAGTCTTCTGCAGCTCCAAAAGAAGAAAAGCAAACTACAGATGAAGATGATGATGACACATATTATTCTACATCAAATAGTAATGATACAAATAGTGAACCCAGTGAAGAACCCGAAGATGGTTTGTCTGAAAAGGCTCCCTCCAGATATGTTCAAAAGAATCATCCAGAATCTCAAATTTTGGGAGAAAAGGGATCAGGTGTACAAACAAGAAGAACTCTTATGGGATCTTCTAGCAATCTGGAATTTCTGTCCACTATTGAACCTCACAGTGTTAGTCAAGCTAGCAAAGATGACTGTTGGATTCAAGCCATGAATGAAGAGCTCGATCAAACTAAAAAGAATCACACTTGGGAATTAGTACCAAGACCTCATGACAAAAATGTCATTGGAACTAAATGGATATTCAAAAACAAGTTAAATGAGAATGGGGATGTTATAATAAATAAAGCTAGACTTGTTTGCAAGGGGTATGCTCAATGGGAAGGTATAGAATTTGAAGAAACCTTTGCTCCTGTAGCCAGAATTGAAGCCATAAGAATGTTTCTTGCTTATTCAAGCTTCCAACAAATCAGAGTTTATCAAATGGATGTTAAATCTACTTTTCTCAATGGTGATCTAGAAGAAGAAGTTTATATAGAACAACCAGAGGGATTCATTTTTGGAAATGATGAAAAACTTGTTTGTAGACTTAAAAAGGCTCTATATGGTCTCAAACAAGCTCCAAGGGCATGGTACTATTGTCTTGAAAAATATCTTCATCAACAAGGATTTTCAAAGGGGTCTGCTGAGAGCAACTTATACACAAAAACTGAAAATGACAAACTGTTGATTGTGGTTGTATATGTCGATGATATCATTTTTGTAAGTAATAAAGAGTCTATGAGTCAGAAATTTGCTTCTGATATGCAACAAGAATTTGAAATGTCTTTACTTGGGGAACTAAAATTCTTTCTCGGCCTGCAAGTGCAACAAGCAACAGATGGTATATTCTTATCACAAGAAAAGTACCTCAAGCAAATCCTGAAGAAGTATGGCATGGAAAATTGCAAACCTGTAAGTACACCAATGATAACTAGATGTAATATCAGTTCTAATGATGATTCCCCCACCGTAAATCAGCCAGAATACAGATCTATGATAGGAAGTCTACTTTATCTCACCGGGACAAGACCAAACATCATGCATGCAGTCAGGATTGTTGGACGATTCCAAGCTAATCCAAAAGAGTCTCATCTTCAGGCTGTGAAAATAATATTCAAATATCTACAAGGAACTCAAGATTTTGGACTATGGTACCCAAAGAATGTTGAACTTACTCTTCATGCATACACTGATGCAGATTGGGCTGGAAGTATTGATGATCGGAAAAGCACTAGTGGTGGTGCATTCTTTATGGGGCCCCGGTTAGTATCTTGGTTCAGCAAGAAGCAAAGCTCCATTTCCTTATCTATAGCAGAAGCTGAATATGTGGCTGCAGCATCATGTTGCACTCAACTTCTTTGGATGATGCAAACCCTACAAGATTTTCAAATCAAATGTTCATCCCCTATCTCCATTATGTGTGATAATACAAGTGCCATCAGTATCTCAAAGAATCCTATTATGCATTCCAAAATCAAGCACATTCCCATCAAATATCACTTTTTACGAGAACAAGTGCTTGAGAAAAAGGTGAAATTAGAATATGTTTCCTCCAAAGAACAAGTTGCGGATATATTTACCAAACCTCTACCCAGGGAAGCGTTCGAATATCTCAGATTGAAACTGGGAGTAGTCTCTGCCATGCAGAGGATCAGGTCTACTTAATTACAGAAGACTAAATTGGTTTCGAGATGCAGTTGGGCATCTCTGAATGCACAGGCTAAGGGGGAGCATTGGTCATCTGAAAAGGATGCACTATTGGCCTTGCTATATTATAAAGATGCAGCATGATCTCAGGGGGAGCATGAAAATGTCAACTCTTTGCCATTGATGCCAAAGGGGGAGGAAAAGAAACAAAGGGCTTCCATAAGAAAATCAGCAGAAGAATATTGCCATCAATGCCAAAGGGGTAGATTGTTGGAAATATTGTCATTGATGGAAAAGGATATGGTAAAGGATGTGGTAAAGGAATTGGCAAAGCCTTGGGCAGAAGGAGAAACAAGTACAAGGCATCAGAATCATAGTTTTGAGTGCACAACACTCTGTATTGAAGAAGCTTGGAGAAATCCGTATGAAGGAGAACTAAATCTTGATGGGCCGCAACCACAAATGACAGAAGAGAATTAACAGGTGATGGGCGTAGCCGTTTTGCAGGAGGAATGAAGATTTCCCGTAGATCTGAACTACGGAGGAGTAGATTTATTAAAGACAGTCATTTCGGGCTTTTAAAGCCCTCAACAACCAGAATGGGAAATTTGTTTAATCAGGCGTAAGTCCTTTTATTTCTGAATTGGCGGGACAAGTGATCCCCGCCATTTATATGCCAATCGAAATAGCAAAGTTATTTTGGTGCAGTGTCTTGTTGATATGAAGATTTGCGATGCGATCCAATTGCAATCGCCAATCGCAATAATCAAATGTCTTGTGGATGTGTAGAGTTCCGCAATGGAATGGCTATATATAAAACATACAACCAAACCTTATATAAATCGCCCCCACCACAGCAGCGAAGGCCCGTGGGTCCACTTGACCACGTGGCGATGTTTTAATGGAATCGCAAGTCTTCAATCGCAAGGTTCAATCAGCGGAGTTTTGTTATGTGCTCTGATCAAAGGCCGGACCCGATCGAGTTATATGCCACATTTTATTACTAATCGCATCCGATTTCCCAATCGCAATCGGAAGCTCTTACGTGTTGGGCCTGATTGCACCTTGAAATTGGTGGACCCGATGGCGTTATACGATGGATTTAATAGGTTCAATCACATCCGGGATTTAATAGGTGTGCGATCAATCGGAACTTTCCGATTGATCGCACACCTTTTGTAATATGCTGCGATTGAAGTGGCGGACCCGATCCAGTTATATGCCGGAGTTAATATGTGCAAATCGCATCCGTGTCCTGATCGCAATCGGAACTTTTCTATTGTGTGCATGCAAGGGTTGATAATAAACGAGTCTCCTTTGGAGATATCTGTATGAATAAACCCTGATATATCTGAATCGATGTTGCACCTGTAAATATGATGATCAGATCGACTAACGCAATTATAAAGAACATGTGCATGCATAAGGGTGATGAATGAATGAAGCTCTCGAAGGAATGTATGGATGGGCGAACTCTGTTCTTAACTGAAAAATCTGAATGAACCTCTGGTCTTGAATGATGGACGAAGAAACGATGAAGAGCTAGCGCGTGTCTGCTGAAGAAAACATATGAATCCGGTGAGTCTGAGGGTTGAAGCCTTCATTTTGGAAGTAGAAGTTTTCTGCTAGTAGAAACTGGCGTTATGTTCAGGGGGTTGAAGCTCCCTTCCAGGAGAGGCTGGTAAATGAGAGAAGGTTGTAGCCTTCTGCAGGTCAGTGCCTGCATGCTGGTATGAGTCTGCACCAGCATATATTGTAAGAAGTTTTCTCTATAATAAAATATTGAAGGCTGAGATTACAGCAGCGGTGGTTTTCTCCCAAATTGGGTTTCCACCTTAAATCTTGGTGTCCATATCTGTGGTTCATGTTTGATGGTTTGTTTTGTTAATTCTGTTCATGGTTAATGCTTATCTGATGCAATGCTCTAAGTACATACATAATAGGATATCCAGACATTCATGTTGGATGCAATACTATAACATATGGTTTTAAGAGAAAAGAAAGAAAATTTGTTCAGCCTTAAATACTGATTCACCCCCCCGCCCTCTCAGTATTTTTCCCAACACAAAGAAAGGATGAAACTAGAAGCTTCTGGCCCTCTTACGGGCTCTGCCTAAAAAAATATGAAGTAAACACTAAAGCGATCTGGTAATGAAAGTATTTGTTTTCAGATTGAAAATTATTCATTAACCAATATTATGAGTGTACACACATGTTAAGGTGTTCTGCAATGGAATTAATGTGGTTTGGAATGGAACAAATATGTTTTTATAACTGTATAAGTGTAATTGTGTTAAGAGGACTTATTTCAATTTACTGTTTAAGGTAATAAACTCTGGAAATAAGTAGCAGGAATTCACAGCATATAAACAAGCATCTGATAAAGCAGTTCACCCCTCTCTTTGGTTACATCTGCTGGGTCCAAAAGCCCCCAAATGGGCTTTTCCCTTCTCTATTAATCCTCAAAAATAGTTATACACCATGAAGAAAGCCTCAATATGTTGAAATAGCTGCTAAAATAGAATCAGAGTGCTGGAAACAGTAAAAATTGACTGTAAATTCACCTCAAAAAGATGAACATTGCCCAATACAGCTGTCTCTTCCCAAAGCCCTGGTGGCTCCTCAAGAAAATATGCTGATAAAAACTCTGATGGATTGCCTTGATGGCTCTGTAACCTGTTCCAATAGCTTTAAAATGTTCCAATACCCCTAAAACAAAAAAAAAATCGCTCCAAATGGACTCCCCTAGCAAAAGTTATGACCTGTACAAGTTTTGCCCAATTAGGGCTAGAAAAGCTCCTCCAATTTTGGGAGGGCTGCAATTAGGCCTGCTAAATTAGGGGTCCAACGCTAAAATTGGGCACTCCGCCATTTTCACTACCAGTTGTTGGGCGCTTAAGGATAAGGGCCTTATCCCATACGGGTGGAACCTCTGGCACAAAACTTTGGCAAATCGGTTTGTGGGTTAATGTGTAACCATATAATAAGATCATATTTAAACCAACTTCGCACCTTTTGGTGGATAATGTGACCCAGCTTTATCATTTGGTTATGCGTCGTTCAACATAGTCCTTGGATCAGAGCCTTTGGTTCTATTGATAGCGGGCTGGCCCCATTTCGGGCCCCGCCCAAACGTCAAAGAAACTTTAAATAATACGTCGCGACTGTACATAATAAGAACTACAGGTGGCTCACCGGTCGGGCTGCCCGGCTGGCAGAGCCCCGACCGGGGTTCAAATCCTGTCTGCACCATATAAACTTTTGACAAGCCATTTCGTTTGACCTTTGGTGCCACATGGCGGCCTCCAGGCAGGCCACGTAGAACCCTGCTATTGGCTACTGCACAGAATATTCTGTAGAATATTCTATGGAATATTCCTAGAATATTTTGTGGAATATTCTTTTTTTAATAAATTTTTTTATAAAGTCAATCTGTCAAACTGGAATTTTTTACCTGAAATTGAGAAAATTCAAAGTTGAATAAATTTCTCATACAACATCGGTTTTTAGGACCGTTCACGGCTACAGGATCGTCTTTTGGAGCTCTTTCCTGTCGTTCTAGTTTGGACCATTTCTGAGCAACTAATTTTTTGAGAATTTTTCCATTAAGGACTTGATCACCTAATCACAATCCCAAATGAAACACATACCTATATGTGCTCCTTCTATCATCTACACTTTCAGCCCAATCACTGTCAATGTAACCAATCAAATTAAAATTATCAGTTGAGGAGTATAGAACATCATACTCCTTTGTTCCATTTACATACCTCAATATTCTCTTTGCTACTTGCCAATGTGTCTCCTTTGGTGTTTTTATCACTCCAATAATTCTCAAGGGTTGTTTATATTTTGGTTTAAAGAATATTAGAGGTAACCAAAAACCTAATTTTAAGCTTTAGGATCTAGCCTTCCTAATGCTCAGAGAGTTCTCTCTCTATATGATTTATCTTTGTTGATTTTAGTTGATTTTAGGCTAGTTATGTAGGATTACTTGGGATTTGATTTTTGATTTGGTTTTGTGGTGGAATCACTTACTCAAATGGATGGATGTAGGTCTGCTTACCATTGGGCTAATGGAGTCAAAGTGTCAAGCAATAGAGCAGGATCAAGCTTCTAAAGGGAAGTATTCACATGGCAAGATAGTTGAGTAACTTCAGGTCCTTAGGCTGATGGTGAAAATGGTTTCAATCAGGGTAAGAGAGCAATTAAGGGTTCTCAAATATGGATAATGAGTGAAAATACAGAGGTCAATCGAAACTAAGGAGCAATTAAGAATTCCCTAATATGGATATCAGTAGAAAACATGAAAATGACATAACAGTTCAAGACAGAGTGCTTTTAAACATATTCTGAAATAATATTCCTGTAATACATTTAAATTTAGAAAACATAAAAGTGTGTGAAAACTTCAGAAAGAAACAATTAAACAAATAGAAAGTACTTCAATGTAGTGGCCCAACACATGAATCCTGTAATATAATCTCTTTATTGCTTTAATCTAGTCTGCTGACTTAAATTGGTACAATCACCCTCAGGTTCCATAATAGTACAACTATAGAAATGTTCAGTAATTCATCCACCCTCAATACTTTGAAATGTGAAGTATTTATACAAAAACTCTTACAAAATATCCTAAAACAAATTTAGGAATTATTCATGGAAAAATAAATATCTTCATGCAAGAAGATAGAGACAGTTATCTAACTAATGCAAGTTGTCCATGCTTTTACTGAATTTGTTGTTTGTTGTCTTTAATTTGTTGTTGATTTGTCTCTTTGTTGTTTGCTCAACAAAGGCCGTAGTTGAGTGCCCTTTACATTGGCTAGATTTAACTTTCAACTCTGTTTTTACTTTCACTCTGACTTTCAACTAATACTCTTTAAACTCTTATACTCTTTAAACTCTTATACTCTTTTGACTGTAACTGTTGGTTTTACTTGAAACTGTCACTGTTGTTTTTAACCTTTTGACTGCTCTATTTACTGTTTTATATTCATAGTAAATCAGTCAACTTTTCCCAGTCTTTTGTATTTGGTAATTTGATCTTCATCATCCTTCTAAATATTTCATCTGCCTCTGTATATTTTGAAAATGTAGACTTGTTGACAAATAGGTGTTTTACCTCATGTTGCAGGTAAAAACGATTTTCAAAATTCTTGTAGAGAACTTTCCCTATTGGAATTCCTTGTGAAGAAGGAAGGTTAGCTTGATCCTTGGCCACTTCTCTCATTTTCTTATCATAATCCTCTTGTTTCATCAATTTGTCATGAATAACCAGAGGATTTGGAAGGCCTTTCTGCCTTAGAATGTCAAACTTCATCATAAATCTAGTTATGGAAACCTCTATGTTCTGACATTTTTCTTCTAGATGTATCATCAAGCTCCTCCTAGAAATCACCTTCCTAACCTGTAGGATGGTTTATGTTCTATCACTAATTCCAATTTCTTCTAGTTCCTTCTTATTCCTGGAATTAAGGAATTTCATGATTTCATTAGCCTTCTCAGGTTTCTTGCTAAGTTCTTTTTTGATTTTTTGGATGGCTTCTCCTGTTTCTTTGATGAGATATTTTTTTTCATAAATAACTTGGATTTATGGCTAAATATCATTGATAGATTCAATGATATTGGCCCATAGTTGCTGCTTGGCTTGTGCCATTAGTTCTTTCAGTGTTAAATCTTTCTCTAATTTCTTCAATTTCTCTGTCAACATGTTTGATTTCTGCTCTTCATTCTTGTGCATAATCTGAGTGAGTTTATTTTCATCCTCCAAAATTTTTAGCTATTCTTTAAGCTTGTTGATTTTATTTGTCTGAATAAACATTTCCTGCATTTCTTTAACAAGATTACATGCCTCATCTGTAGGTTGTGTTGTTGTTGTAGATGACTCTGTTGTTGAAGTAGTAGCTGATGTGACAGGAAGTGTTGTAGCTATTGGTACTGAAGGGGCTAATGATTCTGATAATGTAGAAGGAACAACAATAGTGACTACTGGAATAACAGTGACAGGAACTTCTTCTGTTCTGGACTTTTTCTCCTGGACTAACTTGTCCATTTCATTTTCCATTTCTTTTATCTGGGCAGTTAATTGAAGAATGAGATTCATCATCTCATGTTTTTGGCTTGCATATTTAACACTTCCTTTACCTATGGATGTTTAGTAGGAGGCAGTTTTAGTTACTTCTTTAATGCAACAATGTCTGCATTCTTCTTTTTTATCAGTTCATCTACAAATTTGACATTATTAGGATCATATCCTACTTCAATAATCAAATCTTCCAATGATTTGATTCTTTTATCTTTAGCCTGTGAAGATGCCTTTTCTAATTTGAGCTGATCTCTGATGTTCCCAAGAGTGTTTTAAAGTTTCTGTACACTCATGGCTTTGTTTTTCATGGTTGAATAAAGCATTTCACCAGCTTTCTTGTGAAATTCTATCTGGTCAATTGGATGAAGATCTTCTTCTAGAACTTCATATGATGTTTTTTTGTAATTAGTTGATGATTTGGAATGCTTTACTTTTGGTTGTAGGAAGGTCATATGCATCTTCCTAGTCTTGTATTAAAATGAAAAAATAAATCGGCTTTGGTCACTAGGTGACTATTTCTAGTACTAAGTATATGTATCTTCCTTTAAGGCTTCATTTATGATCTTGATCTCTTTGTATTTCTACCCAATGTCCATCTCTTTGTCTGCTGGTTTTTTGGATGAAGATACTTCAACACTGTACTGCTTCTGAATCATTTGAGTGTTTGAAGTTGAAGGCTGGTGTGTTTCTTTAGAAACTGCAGGTGGTGCATTATCCTTTACTACTGTATCATTGTAAATTACTTCAATAGTTTCTGAACTTAAACTCTTACAAAAAAAAATTTGCCTGTGGACCTGCATCTCTACTGTTGCAAATAAAAGGGCCAACCTGATTCTTAATCTTAAGTTGTGTCTTCTTCTTGGTTTCCAAGAAATTGATTCCATCAGAATTAAGGATCTGCTTGATATACTCAAGGGAAAATAACATCATTGTAAGGTATTTGGGAATTTTATATGGAAGAATATTAGACCCATATACCCTAATTTTTGTGTGGTTTTGATACAAGTACCAATATCCAGTCCTATTGTGCTCTAATAATTGCAAGACCTTTTAAATTTCCTCACTGACTCTTGGTTGAATGATGTTGTTCAGCATGTTGACCATTGGATGTATTAAAGAGCCAATGAAATCTGTGTATGTGAATTCAGTGGAGTCTTTCCTTAGTAAGGAAGTCCAAAATATAATTGACTGTGGGTTACCTTCAACTTCAAGCTTTTGAAGGTTCATGGAAAATTTTTCAGACTGAAAGTACAGAAACATGTGGAATAAAACTAAGGAATACTTGAAGATACCTTCTTCAGACATTTTGACCAACTTTTCATGAATTATCTCAGCAAGGTACTGGGAAAAATTAAAAATGGTAGCAAGACGCTGACTAGGTGTGAAAGTAGGCAAGAAACCCAAGACTGAAGCATCAACATGCTCATATGTAAAATAACCCCAAATACATGACAACATTGTGATGATGTGTCTGGTTGTCTTAGAAAATATGGTTGCTAGATAGGGAGGGCTAGTCTTGGGAGTTTCTATTGATAAAGGCATGAAAGTTTGGAATATTTGGAACCTCTTCGGGAATTCCAGATTCAGATACAACTACGTAAGGGCTTCAATGGACAAAGGGATTTCATTCGGCCTAGGTTGGATCTACAACATTTGGTTAACTGACTCAGCTGTAATGGTGAACATAATTTCTTTTCCAAGGGTTATTAGGGCTCTTTGATCAGGGAAATAGCAATATTGATAGATTCTAATCACTTATGGGCACTGGAAAGTCTGTGGGACAACATACTTTAGCAAATTAGACTCCCAAATGAAAACTTCATCAGCTTGGTCAATGGATTTGTCATTGCTCCAGCAGTGGAGCTGAAGAAGATTAAACTCAGTGAGTGTGTCATTAATTTTAAAGTCTCTATCTTCTAAAGGAGTGTGTTCTACATCTACAACTGGAGGTTGTAGAGAAGTGACAGATACAATGTTTTTAGAAGCCATTGTTTTGTTTGATTTAGTCAATTGATTAATCTTTGACTTAGGAAAAAAATATTAGGCCTTTAGGAGCACCTCTGAAAAATTAATACAGTCTGCAGAAGGGTTTGCAATGAAACCATGACTATTCCTATGGTCTGCAAAGGTTTAAACTGATGAAATTGCACTTTTTGTAATCAAAACAGTCTTAGGACCTCAGAAATTCTATAAAAAGAATACTAGGGTTTGCAGAAAAGGATTGGAAGGCAAGAGGGCTTTATTTTAGGTCTACAGAGGCTCCTAAATGATTCAATTATTGAATTACTTTCTTTTAGCTTTAGGAATAGGCCTAAGCACTGAGGAATACCTGGAAAAAATGAGGATTTTAGTTTGCAGAAGGATTATGAGGCAGCGGAGGTTCTCTGAAGCTGCATGGGTCTTTATACTGCTTCAAATCAGGTTCTGTATTGGCTGTAGCAACAAACGATGTTTATTTCTGGTAAAAAAGGCTTAAAATGAGGTCAGCAACAATTCTTTAGGTCGACAATGGCTTCTTATGTGGAAATTGTAACGTAAATAATGGTAAAATACACAAAAGGGCAGTTATATTGGTTTTTTAACCAACAATCATTAACATTGAATGCGCGGGTCATTTCAAATGGCAAGGTGGTTTTCGCAATGGGCAAGAATATAGCTTGAATGGTTTTCGCATGAGCTAAAGCTGTCAGGCAGTATTTTTTCTGACTATGCGATCAAATCAAATCGCGCCATGTAGCTAGGAGCGGAGCTCCGAAAACCACACATTTCACAAGGTCGAAGTGATGTTAAATGTTTAGCTATCAGGGATGCGATAGTGGTTATTGGCCATTGGATATGATCTTTTAAGATTTGACGGTTGGAAAATAATAGGGCTTGATCGAGATTTGATAGGCGTGGGGCCCGGATATTAAGTTATGCGATGGGATATGTATGCATATAAGCTATGGTTTAAATATATGTGGTCGAGGTTTAATATATAACCAATGGGGTTTGGGAAAGTGGGACCTATGTATAGGCGGGGATAATATAATAACATTATATGTTTAATTAACATAAGGGTCGGGACTTTATAATAAGGAATTAATAAAATACAGGGTTTATGTATATTTTCAGGGAATTAATAAATAAAGTTAAATATTAATAAAATACACTGAAATGTTAATAAGCGCGGGACTTTAAAATACACTAAGGATAGTGTTAAAACTTAATATCGAGGTGGGATTTTCATAGTGGGGCCCAATATTAATATTTTAAACTTAAAAACTTAGGATAAGTGTATTTTAGGGGGTATTATGAATGAAATGAAAATTAATAAAGGTATTTTACTTTTCCAAAGGAAAATATTCATTTTAACTTAGGAAAAGGGATTTTTTGTAGGGGAAAAAGAGTGAAGTAAGGGGAAAGAATAAAATTTGAAGGGGAAGGGGTATTTTTACAAGGGAAATTAGTAAATATGAAGTGACCAATTTTTTCTATCCATGCCTTGTGAAAACTGCTTCTGCCTACCCATTATCTATCCTAACATTTTTTCTTCATTTACATGGGTGCATTTGAGCTTGTAGACCCTTTACAAAATATCTAATTCTAACCTTATTACTTCCAAGGGCTCAGATTAAACTGTTGAGCTCATTATTCTCTACCTAACTACTAATCTGCCAAGATTAAACAGTTTGGCTAGATCTTTATTCTCTATCTATCAACAGGAAATTTAAAGCATGAAAGGTCAAGATTAAGCAGTTTGAACTTCATATATTGTGGCATTTTTTAAAAGATTCATACAATATTATTTTGCAAAGTAAAGTAAAAAGTAGTGGCATTTGAATTTGCATCACTTTCATGATCTATTTTTATCTCTTTCTTTGTTGGGGTTCATTTTTTTATATTATTTTTGATCTTTTTTCTTTCAGTTCTTTGATTCTTCTCTTATGACTTTTACCCTCTTTACATTTTTTTATTTTCTAAGATGGGAAAACAATTTTTCAGAAAGAAAAGTATGTACATATTACAAGACTAATCAAAGTCAATTCAAAATTATGAAACCTATTATTATAGGACCCTAACAGGTGTGTCCATGAATCTGGAAATTAAACTTACAACATACATAATATCAAGCCTAGTTGCAGTCAAATAAATTAGATCAACATTCTTGCTGCAATATTCTTTGCTTAATTTCAACCCCATGACAGTTGGAGTTGCTGCTACTTTGTTGTTCTGCATGTTAAACCTCTTTAAAAATTCTGCAACATATTTTGTTTGGGAAATAAAAATTCCCTTTTCATTTTGCTTTACTTCAATGCCCAAAATTATCTCAATAAACCCAAGTCAGTCATTTCAAATTCACTCTTCATGACTACTTTAAAATCAGCAATGAGAGAAACTTCATTGCCTGTAAAAATTAAATCATCTACATATAAAACAACAATAAGGATTTTACCGTCATTTTCTTTAATGTAGAGTATGGGTTCACCATCACACTTTTCAAACACATTATCCATCAGGTAAGCATCAATACTTTTGTACCATGCTCTTAATGCTTACTTCAACCCATAAAGATCTTTCTTCAACTTACATACTTTGTGCTCTTGGCCCTCTATCTCATAGCTAGGAGGTTGTTCAAAATATACCTCCTCTTTCAACACTCCATTCAAGAATGTTGACTTTACATCCATTTGATAGACTTTCCACTTTTGTTGTGCTGCTATGGACAACAATGTCCTCACTGTCTCCATCCTTGCAACTGGTGCAAAGGTTTCTTCATAATCTCTTCCTTGCTGTTGCTTGTAGCCTTTGACAACAAATCTTTCTTTGTGTCTTTCTATTTTTCCTTCAATATTTCTCTTGGTCTTATAGACCCATTTTACTCCAATGAATTATTTACCTTGTGGGAGTTCCACTAACTCCCATGCATCATTCTTTTCTATTGCTCCAATATCTTCATTCATTTATTCAATCCATTTTTTTTCTTTTACTACATATTCAAAATGGATTGGGTCATAAACATGAAAAAACAAAGCAAATAAAGAATTCAGACTAGTATTATTATTTACTTCTTCTTGCTCATAAATTTCACTCAAATTTCTGAATCTTGGTCTTCTTGGTGTGCTTTGAGTTCCACTTGAACTCAAGGGAGTTGTGGATCCCTGTGGTGTGCCTAGAGAAGCACTTCCTTGATTTCTCAAGGTTGTTCTATTTCTTTCTTGTGGTGTGGTTTTTTGTGCTTGTGTGGGTGGAGGAGGAGCCACTGTGGATGAATTATTTGTTGTTGTCCATTCCTCTTACTCTTCATGAGACATACATGTATTCACATTCACCGTCTTCTCTAAACTTCCATCCCAAGCTTCTTCTTCAATGAACTAAACATATCTATTGATTATAACTTTCTTAGTTGATGGATTATAGAGTTTGTAGGCCTTGGATTCATCACTGTATCCAACAAAGATACACTTCTCCCCCTTGTTCTCCAACTTCTTCCTTAATTGATCTGAAACATGTGCATATGCCACACATCCAAATACTCTCATGTGAGTGACAAACTACTTTGTTCCACTCCATGCTTCTTCCGGAACTCTGTTCATAACAGCTTTGGTTGGACATCTATTTAAAATATATGCTGCACAATTGATATCTTCTGCCTAATACTCATTTTTCAAATGCTTTTCCTTCAACATACTTCGGACCATGTCCATGATGGTCCTATTATTTCTTTCTGCAACACCGTTTTGTTGTGGTGTATACCTTGTGGTAAACTTCTTGTGTATGTCGTGCTCCCTGCAGAAACGTAGCAAGTCTTTGGATATATACTCTCCTCATCTGTCAGTTCTCAACACTTTTATGTAGTGCCCACTTTTCTTCTCAACAAAAGCTTTGAAGTGGTAGAACTGTTCAAAAAATTCACTCTCTGTTTTAGGAAATAAACCCATGTATTTATTGTGTAATCATCTATAAATGTCAAGACATAATGACTTCCAACTAATGATGGTGTTTGCATTGGTCCACTGAAATCTGAGTGGACAATCTCCAAGGGTGCTTTTTCCCTTATACTCTTTCCTGCTGGAAAGGGTTATGTGTGTTGTTTTCCCAAGATGCAACCTTCACATAGGCTGTCTGGTTTCTCTATGAGTGGTTATCCCTTTACCATCCCTTTTCTATGCAACAGGTTCAAACCTATAAAATTGAGATGTCCAAATCTTAAATGCCATAACCATTTTTTATCTTTCACTTCTTCTTGAAAGACGTCTTGAATGATTGTACACACATCATTCTTAAAAAACACATTGTAGCCCTTATTCATGAGTTGTCGAATGCTTAGAAGGCTAAATTTTACGCCAGGTAGATAATAGACATCTGGCACAAACTTCATCTCTCCCTTCCTTGTCAGTATTGATAGTTTTCCTTTCTCCATGATAGATACCTTGCTATCAGTCCCTGTTGTTACTTCAGATTTCACACTCACATCTAGATTGGAAAACATTACTATGTTTCGAGTCATATGGTTACTACATCCTGAATATAAGAACCATACATCTTCTTATTTTTCTTGTGCTACATTACAAGTTAAAATCACATTTCCTTGGTTCTGATTTTCTCTTGTAAAATTTACACTAGGTCTATTACCCATATAATTTTGTTTCTTTCTACATTCATTGGCATAATGCCCATAATTTTTACAATAATGACATTGTACTTGGGATTTATCATACCTCTATCCTTGTGCTTGATTTTGGCTTGAGCCTTCGCTTGATTTCTAGTTGTTGCCCCTTCCACTTGTGCTTGCGGGGCTACTTCTTCCACCTCTGTGTGGGCTTCTTCCTCTTCCTCAGTAGTTTGATCTTCCTCGACCTATACCTTGACCAAAAGGCATTTGTGTATTAAAAGAATGCTCCAATGAGGAGTTCATTTCTTTGTTCAGTCTATGTTCATGAGACATTAGTGATCCAAAAAGCTCATCCACTGAAAATTGTGAGAGATCCTTTGTCTCTTTTATGGCCACTACTATGGCATCAAACCTTGATCATAGGCTTCTTAGGATTTTCTCCACTATTCTTATTTCTTCAATTTTCTCTCCATGAGACCTTATTTTGGTAACCAACCAAATCACATGTGTGAAGAATGAGTCTATGTTATCATACTCTTTCATATAGAGAGTTTCAAAATCTCTCCTCATCATTTGTCATTTTGTTGTCTTCGCCTTCTCCATGCCTTGATAGGCTGCCTTCAGAATATCCCATGCCTCCTTGGACTTCGTTGCTACTGCAACTCTTGGGAAAATACTCTCATGTACTGCTTGGAAGATATATAAGAGGGCTTTGGAGTCCTTCTTCCTATTATCTTTCAACAAGTCTCTTTTTGCTACTGTCAAAGCATTAAGCGATGCTGCATCTGTTGGTTCTTGGAAACCATGTTCCACCAACTCCCATATATCTTGTGAAGCAAATAGGGCCCTCATTGTAATGCCCCAATAGTCATAATTTGTACCATTGAACTGTGGTAATTGTGGATTTGTCAGGCTTGTGCCTGTTGCTGCCATCTTGACTGTGTAAACACAAACTTTCTCACTTCTGTAAAAGCTCGTTCACTGCTTGTGACTTCTACTTCTACAAAAAAACAATCTTACATATTCTTCAGTAAAGAGTGAAATCATGCTTCTTTCACCGAGAGCCTAGACCTGTTCTGATGCCATGTTGGAATTTTGAATAAAAAAACTGAGGAAATGTGTTTCCCCCAACACAGAGAATGGACAATACTAAGGAAATAAACAATACATAGATAAACAACGATTACACAGGAGAGGAACAAATTTCATTTTCTATTCCTTCAAAGTAACAATATGAAATTACATTTGTGTTAATACAAAATAGCCATAGCCTGAAAACCTAAAGCTATTCAAATAAATTCAATGTTGAATAGATGTTCAACAACCAAACTCATCCTTCTGCTATGTTTCTCTGTTTATACACAAAATGCGTACAAAACACATAACTGGAGGACCTAAAATCTTATTTGTTCTGGCTACAAAAACACATTGCATCTGTCACTTTATTGCAGATCGGCGATCTCAACCTTTAACACATGTGAAAACCAGGTAAGCACAAAACCTTGCGATGTGCGATGGCGATCGCATCACATAAAAAATAACATACATTGCGGGACTTAAAATGAAACTTAAAACATTGTGGTCACGATGTGTGATGGCATGATTGCATTGCACCACAAAACAAATAACTTGTGGGTGCTTAATGGAAAGCACAAAAGTTTACGATTTGGATGTGCGGTAGCACTATCGTATCACATGTCAAATAACATAGCTTGTGGATGGTAGAAGGTAAGTTATAAAAATTACGATGTTTGGTATTGTGGGCAGTAAAAAAAGGTAAGTGTGGTAAGCGAAATGCAAAGGGATAAGCGGAAATATGATGCGGTAAGGATATGTGGGTCTTGTTATCACAAAATTAGACCTGATAGGCTACCAATCAAGTTAATCTCATGTAACTGGTTCAAACCAATATTTTGGTTGAGGCTTAGCCTCCTCAACCTGAGAGGGCTCTCTCAAGGTTTATGATTTTTGATAAATATGTAGATGGCTAACTCTATATGGGATAAAAATAGATAAATGATATAAACTGGTTGTAAATCACATTAGCAAGTGTACATTGGGCTTATGGAGTCATAATAGCTTCAAAAAAACCAAAATAATCTACCTAGCATGCAAGTCAAGGGATATCATAGTTCAAGTCAAGGAATACACATGTAGAACAGTGAAACACAAAGTTAGTTTGTCTATGAAGGAAGTCAGAGAATCATTGATGAATTCTGAGTAACTTAAGAAAACACCACTGTAATAGAATATTGAAAATATTCCATCAGAACAAGAACATACAAGAACTCCTTATGAATCTTGAGTTGTCTAAGTAGAAATTTTTTATTAGGCTAAAAACAGTCACTTACAAAAAAACAGAGTCTTTTTGCTAACAAATGTCCAACCCTTTCTATTTCGACTCCTTGATCTTTTATAGATCATTTACATCATAAGATAAGCTTATCCACAAATAGATACATCGAATTCCTATGCTTTGACACCTATTCTAACCATAAAAATTTGTATTTATTACAAACACAGTTGTAAAACTAATATAGAGTCCTATTACAAATAGAATTAGACCTCTTTTGATTCCACTCAAAACAGCTTCATCTAAACTTAATTACATCATTTTCCACCTATCTTTCCATTAACTTCAAGGCTAATTGATGTTAGGAACATGATTAGCATATGTATCAAGTCATTCCTTCATGCCATCTATGTAAAACCACTTCGAACGTCTCAAAACAGTGAAAACAGGCCCGCACTACAAAAGCAACACAGTTTCGTAGCGCTTTTCGTAGCGCAATACGTTTACCCATTTTACCTCAAAATTTAGCCTCCTTTATTTTAGGGTTACTTTAATATTCACTTGACATAGATTCCTTAGAAATTTCAAGCCAAAATACATGGTCTTCCGTCCAAAATTTGATAAGAAAAGAGTGAAAAACTGCTACAACAGTTTCATAGTGCATTTCACCCTTTTTGCACTACAGGCGCTACGAAACTGCTGGGTAAGAAATTTTAACAAGATTTTCAAAAAATTTAAAACAAAAAGGTGCCACAACTTCAGAAAATCATTGGCTTCATCAAAACCATCAGTTATTTGGACTAAAATCATAACCTTCACAAAATTTAATCCTCATTTTCCATTTTGGGTTTGCTTTCAATTTGTCATTTTGTACTTCTGATCTTTAGTTCATCTTGAGACTATTTTAATTGTAGCTCCAAATATTCCACTTGGCCTCTTAGATTTCTATTACTGGCTCTCAAATGGGTGTTGATCACTCTAAAAAAAAATTCTTCTTTAATGGTTGGAACTGTCCATGTAAAAAACTATTGTGCACTGCTTGGGATCTTTGACCTAGAAACTATTTGACCTTCCCAAGCAACGTTCATCCTCTTGAATTCTGTCTTTTCAATGTTGTGCTTTCTTTCCCTCTTTCTCATAATTTCCATCTCTTGATTTGCTATCTTCAACTTTTCTTCTAGAATTTGACACTTTGACATGTGTTCCTTTCCCTTCTCTATCTTGTTGGTTGCATGCTTCACTATAGGTGATGAGAGATCAACCACCTCTTCAGGGACTTTGGCTACTTCAATAGTTACTTGGATATCTTTAATACTTTCTTGGAGTTTATTTTCATGCCTGGTTAAAGGTTTCCTAGCTTGAAAAACAAAAGCTGCATTCTCACCTTCAAATTCCAATTTCTTTGCTGATTTCATTTTTCTCTATTTGGGTTCATCCAATTCAATAAAATCTTCCTGTACAATAGGTGATTCTTCTATATCAATTGCATGAAGTATATCATCCAAATTTCCTTTCATCATAGGGTTGTCCTATGTCACTGAAACAACTACTTTTTCCCTTTGATGTTGCTACTTGACTTCTTGTCTTTCTCTGGATCTCCTGCTTACTGGCCACCTGTTTTTGTTTTGTTTCTTTGACCCTTTCTAATTTCTATTTTGCAGGTGATGGGGTTTCTGCAACAAGCACTGATGCTTTCTCAGTTCTATATTCAACCTATTTCCTTGGCTTCAACTTCAAAAACCTCTTTACTTTAGTAACCACTAGCTGACTGGATTCTGCAAATGGTGGTGAAGGATTCCCCTTTATCTTAGGATTTATAGCTAGGGTTAGGGCTTCCATTTCAAACCCACTCAGAAATAAAAAGGAAGACCAATCCCTATTTATTTTCTAAAGCTCATTCAAAACCAGTAACTTTATCAAACCGTGATGAAACAAAGATGTTTCACAGCCATCAAATTTTTCTTGGACTCTGTCAGCCATTTTGGCAAGACTTCTATGCAAGTAAAATGGTAAATCTAATGATATCATACAGGTGAAATGAAACAACGGTTTGAAATGATAAGTGTAGACTTTATCGTACCTACCTTCACATGTGAAATATCTTTGGATGTTGAATAGCATCTTTGCATAGTTGTCCTTGATACAGCTTCTGGGTATTGCATTGTTCAAGTCCATGTCTACATATTCAGGTTTCATAAACTCCTTGCATGGCTCCATGTCGAACCTAAGACCTTTAAACCAATATTGTTGTCCCCTTGGTATCTCTGTCACAGTAGCTATGATCTCAGGTGTAACTGGAATATTTATCATTCCAACTTCGGTAGTGGTTCCATTGAAATGTATAGAAAACTCTTTGGACACCTGAGTGTGGCAACCCTGCAGCTTTTCACAAAATTTGAGACAGCCAGATTTGCTAAAAGCCTTCATTACCATTTGATCCTCCATAATAGCATTTACATTCTCAGGCTCTTATCTTAGACAATGTCCCCCTCTGTGGACCTTCTTCTCCTCTGCCATGTTTCTTGTAAAGAAAAACCTTTTAGCTTCTCTAAAACCTGTAAAACAGCCTCTCTTGATAGGATGAACAACCTTGCTTGATATGATGAACAACCTCGCTTGATAATGGTGAACAGCCTCGCTTGACAATGGTGAGAGTTGTCTTAGAAAAGAACAACCACAAGCTTATCCTTACTGCTTCAGAGCTTGGAGAACATATGTGAAGGTAAATTAAATAGAGATGACTCAATTAGGAAAAAAATTTGAATTAGAGATGTCACCTCATGACCAAATGATGTTTGATTGATATCCTATCATGACTATGATGACTGAAGGATAGGTAAGTACATCGAATCTGGTAACTAACTGACTCACCATACCCCTATCATGTCATTCCCCAACTGAAACTGATAAATCTCGGATTATTTGACACGAAAGCTAAGAAACTGCGCTTCCATAGCACTCATAGTGTAATTTTTGCACTTTGTGCTATGAAAGTAGCAGTGCTTTCGTAGCGAAAAACTCACTTTTTGAACTAACGGCGCTATGAAATTGTGGATTTGTGGCTAATTGCAGAAAAATTGTCCAAACTTACTTAGATGACCCTTGAATGAAAAATGTGAATTTTTTGACTATGGAATGGACCTATAAAGACCTTATTTGAATTTTGATGGTGAACACTAAACCTCTAAAACTATGACATACCCTTAACCATGCTAAAATGACTTTCAAAACTATTTAGACCATAATCAAAATAGAGTTGACATACCATGTTTTGAAAAAAAAATAAAAAAATTAGTGATAACAAGTCTTATTGATATCGCATCGGCAGAAACATAACATACAGTGAGGGCTTAGGGTTAAGGCTTAATATTTCTGAAGTGCGAGCGATGATGCGGTAAGTTGTGGTAAGTGAAAAGTGTTGGAAATGTTGTCATTGATGGCAAAGGAGGTAGCAAGTGCAGAGACAGGAGTAGATGAAGAGACAGGAACAAATGCAGAGGCAGAGGAAGCAAATACGAAGACAGAGGCGTTATCACTGCTGTAATTCCAAGAATAGAGAACAATACGTTATATATATGGCAGGACTATGCGTTATATATATGGAAAATATATATATATATATATATATATATATATATATATATATATATATATATATATAATTGAATGAAGAATAATCGAAACTCTGTGTTAAAATAAGGAGAATGTGTGGCAATCCCTGTGTTAAAATATCGCGACAATGGACTGTGCATCGTCGAGCAGTGGTACGAGAATGTTATAATCAAGCGAATAATTGAACCTGTGTTAACCTTGGCGGAACCATAGTCAGAGGCAGAACCAAAGTAAAAAACGGAACCATAATCGAAATATATATATATATATATATATATATATATATAATTGAACGAAGAACGGAACCTGGAGCACAGGAAGAACCGGAACCTTGATCGGAGGAACCATGAGGGGACTGAAACCACGAGCGGGTTCATGGAGGCAGATTTCCCAATTCCGCATCACCTTTCGACCGTAAGGTGGTTTTGCAGAAATCGTAGCGATTCCATAGACTTTGTGACACGTGGTATTGGAAGCCACCGTTTAACTTGCAATTTCGCGCGTTATACACCGACCAAAGACGCCAAGCGAAATGGATATAAACCGTCGATCTGGCAGAGGAGCATCAGATGGAGATCATTGAACAAAGATGCGCGAAGTTTAATAGAGGTGCACGGAGTCTAACAGAGGTATTATACGTGCATTTGATTGGTTGTTTGATTGAATTATGGGGCCCGACGGAGTAATACAAAATGAATTGGTTTAATTATGGTTTATTATATGTGTTGAGATACTATGGTGTTTACAGGGGCTCCCATTTCTCCGTACACATCAAATGGGGTGAGGCCCCATAGTTAACCATAGCTGTTGATCGGCAGTCAACGCGCAATCGGCCAGTCAACTACGGGGGTTACCCTCCGTGTTAACCTCCGCGCTCTTCAACCCCCCGTACTCCGTCGATCTTCGTCAACATGCTGTCGGTTTAAACTCTGCGCCATCAACCTGTTCATCGTTCTGTTGATTGTGCAGTTGGAAATTACATTCCAACAATTGTATTGTGGGCCCAGGACAGAGCGTGGAATAGGACAAGTGTGAGATTGTCGGTTGTGGAAATGATTGGGCATGAAACTTGAATGCAGTTATGAAAAAGGAAAAAGAAGAGGAGAGCATGCAGAGGTACACAGAGATTACAGGTTTGACAGGAACACATAAACAAGTGCACACAAACACAGTGAATCAAAGTATATAAAACAAGTTCTCTACAGCAGCAAGAAAAGACAAAGCCAGTAAATCCAAAATTTAGAAAAGAAGCTGAGTGGAATTGAGATGTATAATTGAAAAATGTAAATGTAAATATTTTTCTTAATTTTTTGTGATGCAAAGGCAATTATCCTAAGGAAAGGACAAAATCCCACTATAGCATGGAAATTTGTACATATTGTAGTAATTCTAAAAATGAGCTGGAAAAAGGAATAAGGAGACAGAAGCCAAAGAGTCATGATTGTTCACTTCAAATTCCTTGTGAAATACAAACAGTCATGTGAAAAATTCTATATATATTATCAATTTGATAAGCTCAAAGAGAGTGTGTGAGAGAGAGAGCAAATATAGAGAATGCAGAATATAGAATAATAAAGCAGAGAAGATTAAGAGAAGAAAGAGAAGCTACAAAACAGAGCTGATATCTGAGGTAAATCAACAAACATTCAGTTTGTTAAAATTGAGGAAGTTGGAGCTTCCCTATCAAGTTTTTTCTTGATAGCTGTCAGTTGTAGCTCACTGAGGTTGAAGCCTCCTATAGGTTGGTGCCTGCAGAAAATTGAAGGGAGTTGGTGCTTCCTTGTAGGTTGTAGCTTGCAAAATTGAGGTAGGGGCCTCCTGTAGGTTGGTGCCTACAGAAAAACAGTGGTGAGAGGGAGTTGGAGCTTGCCTTTGCATCACAACAATAATAAGATGTGGTTTTCTCCCTTTATGGGTTTCCACTTATATCTGGTGTCTCTATGCATGATATTTATGTGTTGATCTTATTTATATCATCTGCTTAATACTTGCTGCTCTCATATTAAGTCTGTTGTTCTATTATATTGATATTTGCTGCTCATATTCTAAGATTGCTTACATATTAATTTGGACATGAAATGAAGATGTGTGTTAGTTTGAATAAAAGGTTTAAAACTCTATGAATGTGTTAAACTGATTCACCCCCCCGTCTCAGTTTAACTAAGAGTTCAACAAGTGGTATCAGAGCCGGTTCCTTAGTACCAGTCTAACAGCTGAAAGGAGATCCTAAGTTCCCAAGATGGCTAGTAAAGAAGGATGCTCAACCAACAAAGCCCCTTTCTTCACTGGTGAAAATTATGCTTTCTGGAAAATCAGAATGAGGACATATATAATGTCTCTTGGAATAGAAGTGTGGGCTGCTGTGGAATTAGGATATGCCCCAAAGGCAACTGACACAGAGAAAGAAACAAAACAAGATTTTGCAGCTAACACAAAAGCTATGAATGCCATCTTGAATGGATTGTGTGAAGCAGAGTTCATCAAAGTGATGCGCAAAAACACTGCCAAAGAAATGTGGGATACTCTGGAAAACATCCATGAGGGAGACAAGAAGGTAAAGTCTGCCAAACTTCAAATCTATAGAGCCCAATTTGAGAACTTAAAAATGGATGAGGATGAGGACATTGCTAGCTTATTTCTAAAGGTTGTAGAAATAGTAAATAACATGAAATCTCTTGGAGAAAAGATGCCAGAAAGTATAATTGTAAAAAAGATTCTAAGATCTCTTCCATCCAGATTTAATCCAAAGGTGTCTGCAATAGAAGAAACAGCTGATTGGGAGACCTTAACCATGAACCAGCTACTAGGAAATCTTACAGCATATGAGATGAGGCTCCCACAGAAGAAGTCAAGCACAAGGGAGGCAGCATTCAAAATAGAAAATAAGAAATAAGAAAAGGAAGACATATGCTCCTGCTCTGATGAAGAAGAGGCTAAATTTGTCAAGAAATTGGATAGAGGCTCAGGTAGATACAAAGGTAAACTTCCCTTCAAATGCTTTAAATTTGGAAGAGTTGGACATTATGTTGTTAAATGTCCTCACAAGAAAGTAATAAATCAAGCTCAAGAATCAGAGAAAGACACATCAAAGAACTGGCAGAAAGGAAAGAAATTCGGCAGAAAATCCTTCTATGCTCAGCAAGACAGCAGTGCATATGAAGACTCAGATGAATCCTCAAGAGAAGAGGGAACCTATGAATTTTTATTGATGGCCATAGAAGACCTTGAAGGACTCCTGCTAGAAGAAGAAGAAGAAGGGGAAGTCGACCTTGAGGGGGAGCTAAGAAGTGCTCTGGAGGAGATTGACAGACTCAAACTAAAGTGTAGAAAACAAAAGGAAATTCTTCTTAAGTATGTAAAAGAAGAACAAAATTTAGAAGTTCTCATGCAACTAAAGGTAGAACTTGAAGAAGCCAAGAAGATAGAAGACATGTTACTTCATCAAATCAAGAATAAAAACCAAGAACAAGAGAAACTGGAAGAAGAAGTAGTATGTCTCAGGAAGAAACTAGGAAATGATCAAAGGACAGTGCTTATAAACTCTTCTCAAACGAGTTCTAGTAAGTTGAATGAAATTCTGGTTGTTCAAATATCCCCAATGATAAAAACAGGAATAGGCTATGAAGGAGAATCGAGTAAAGGCAAAGAAAAGGAAAACAAAAATATTATTTTTGTAAAAGCTAAGAAGAATGATGAAGTAGCTCAAACAATTCCTACAAAAGAAGAAATCAGCAATAAGGAAGACAGAGATCAGAAGAAACCACTAGTAGCAAAGAATGAAATAAAAACTCAGAGTCCTGAATATGTAAAATTTGGAAGCCATCAAAGGAGATTCTTCCCTCCAATGAAGAATGCCACCTGTTATGTCTGCCACAAGCTGTGACACATTGCTGCATATTGTCATGCAAGGAGGAGTGATTCAAACCAGCAAAAGATGCAAACATTGAAGAGACTGCCTCAAGCAAACAAATGGAAGAGACAACCTTACATCAGGTATGCAAATAGCTTCTATGGTTACTACTTTTATTGTAAAGAATTTGGTCATAAAATAATTGAGTGTAGAAAGTATGGACAAAGGTTAATGTTCAACACCTCAAGGAGGTTTATGAGTCAAAGAAATTTTTTTCATACTCACAATTCTACAAAAACTATAATCAAATGTTGTATATGCAATCAAGTTGGACATATGCCTTCCAAATGTCCTCTCAGAAGATGTAGTTCATCACCTCACAAAATATATCAAACAAAAGCATGCCTCCAGTGGATAAAGAAAATGAATAAATGTGAATTGGCTCTAACTACTCAAGATCTGAAAAGTCAGTGGTATTTGGATAGTGGCTTCTCTAAACACATAACAGGAGACAAAAGCAAGTTTATAACTCTTGATGAAAAGAAATCAGGCAATGTTACCTTTGGCAATGATAAATCGAGAAAAATAAAAGGAAAAGGCTCAGTCAGCATAGGCAATGGCAGAGGAAAGGCCCAAGATGTACTATTTGTAGATGGGCTGAAAGAAAATTTACTAAGTTTCAGTCAGATGTGTGACAAAGGCTGTGAAGTTCTTTTTAGAGCACAAGATTGTGAAGTCAGATCCAGCACCACAGGTAAGAATCTGCTCAAGGGTGTTCGAATAGAGAGTAATGTTTACATTGTGAAAGAGGGAGATGAAGCATGTCATCTTAGAAATCTAGAAGATTCATGGTTATGGCATAAAAGGTTGGGACATCTAAGCTTCGATCACATCATCAGACTAAGTAAGAAGAAAGCTGTCAGAGACATGCCAGAAATTAAGAGGCCTTCTAATACTATATGCAAATATTGTCAATTGGGGAAAAAGACTCGCACATCCTTTAAATCTAAAGATGAGCTATCAACAAGAAGACCACTCCAGCTTGTGCACATGGATCTGTGTGGACCTGCTAGAACTAAAACACCAAGTGGAGAATCCTACTTTATGCTAATAATAGATGATTTCTCCAGAATGACATGGGTTGCTTTTCTCAAGAACAAATCAGAAGCACTGGAAAAGTTTAATATATTCAAAGCATTAGCAGAAAATCAAACTGGATGCAAGCTAAAATGTATGATATCAGATAGAGGAGGAGAATTCACAGATTATGACTTTGCAAACCTATGTAATGAACATGGAATAAAGCAACAATTTACCGTTGCAGGGACACCTCAGCAGAATGGAGTAGCAGAGAGACAAAACAGATCTATACAACAAATGGCCAGAGCTATGATGCAAGAGAATAAAATTTCTCAAACCTTTTGGGCAGAAGCTGTACACACAGCAGTACATATTCTAAACAAAGCTCATTTAAGACCTAACAGTGACAAGACACCTTATGAGCTATGGAATGGTAAGCCTACATCAATTAATCACTTTAGAGTCTTTGGCAGCAAGTGCTACATAAAGAACAATGATGAAAATCTGGGGAAATTTGATGCAAGAGCAGATGAGGGAATACTCTTAGGATATGCATCCAAGAGTAAAGGATACAAATGCTACAACAAGACTATTCGAAAAATTGTAGAAAGTATTGATGTAAGATTTGATGAAGAACTATCAAACAAGACAAGAGATACAAACTGTAGTAGCCATCCTGAAAATCATGAAGAAGAGGAACAAGATGATGAAGAAATAAGCAAAACATCAGAAGATGCTGGACTGAACTCAAAAACCCCCTCAAGATACACTCAAAAGAACCATCCAGAAGAACAAATCATAGGAGACAAGAGTGTAGGAGTGCAAACTAGAAGACAACTAACTGAACAGACGGAAGAAGTATACATAGCAATGTTATCATAAATAGAGCCAAAGAAGTTTAAAGAAGCCAGCAAGGACAAGTATTGGGTAAAAGCAATGAATGAAGAATTGGACCAAATTGAGAAGAACAATACCTGGGAACTAGTTCCTAGACCAATTGAGAAGAATATCATTGGTTCAAAATGGGTATTCAAAAACAAAATGAATGAGCAAGGGCAAGTAATCAGGAATAAAGCCAGGCTGGTCTGCAAAGGATACTCACAAATTGAAGGACTTGATTATGAAGAAACATTTGCCCCTGTAGCCAGAATGGACGCTATCAGAATGTTCCTGGCATTTGCATGCTACCAAGACTTCAAGGTATATCAAATGGATGTAAAGTCTGCTTTTCTTAATGGAGATCTAGAAGAAGAAGTATACATGGAAAAACCAGAAGGCTTCTCATTGACAGACAAAGAAGACTATGTATGCAGACTGAAGAAGGCCCTATATGGACTGAAACAGGCTCCTCGTGCTTGGTACTCAAGACTGGATAAATATTTGCAAAAATAGGGTTTTAAGAGAGGTGGAGTTGACAACAATCTATATATAAAAGCCCATAAAAATGAACTTTTGATTGTTGTAGTGTATGTTGATGACATTATGTTTGGAAGCAACAAAGATGAACTTGCAAAAGGGTTTGCTGATGAAATGAAAATAGAGTTTGAAATGTCTATGATTGGAGAGCTCAGTTTCTACTTGGGACTACAAATTCAGCAAAAGAACACAGGTACATTCATTTCACAAGAAAAATACATAAAAGAAATGTTGAAAAAGTTCAAAATGGAGAACTGCAAACCTGTGTCAACTCCCATGACCACAGGTTGCAAGCTGTGTGCTAATGATGGGCCTGCTGATATAGATCAAAGACTTTATAGATCCATGATTGGAAGTCTATTGTATCTGACTGCATCAAGACCAGACATCATGCTAGCAGTAGGACTAGTGGCTAGATATCAAGCAGCACCTAAACAAAACCATCTTCTGGCAGTCAAAAGAATATTCAGATATATACAAGGAACAATACAGTATGGACTTTGGTATCCTAAAAGAAAAAAATTCACTTTATCAGCATACACAGATGCAGATTGGGCCAACTGTGTGGATGACAGGAATAGTACAAGTGGAGGTGCATTCTATCTAGGAGAAAGTCTGGTGGCATGGCTAAGCAAGAAACAAACATCCATCTCTTTGTCTACAGCTGAAGCAGAATATATAGCAGCAGCAGCATGTTGTACACAAGTCATGTGGATGAAGCAAACTCTTTAAGACATGAAGGTAAGCATTGATGAACCTATTTCAATCAAATGTGATAATACAAGTGCTATAAGTATATCTAAAAATCATGTACTTCACTCAAAAACTAAACATATTCCAATCAAGTATCATTTCCTCCGAGAACAAGTGGCTCAGAAGATAGTAAAACTGGAATATGTACCAAAGAAAGAACAGACAACTGATATATTTACCAAACCTCTTGCTAGAGAACCATTTCAATACTTGAGAGATAAACTAGGGGTAGCATCTGCAGATGCTGCTCTCTGATATAAAGAGAAAGCACAATTTTAGGGGGAGAACAAAACGAAAATATCATTCCAGGGGGAGAATAGCCAGCAAGAAAAACATGAATCAGGTCCTCAAGATCAAAGGATTAAGGCAAAAGAACACCAAGTTATTATCCTAAAATTATCTACATTATTCAAGCATAAAAAATCTATGAAGTATCATTATTCTCACTCTTAACTCTATGCAAGTGAAAGAATTGTATCAATTTACAGTATACATTCAAAATCGATAATCCTCAAAGTGTTCTCTCAACAAGTCTTATACATCACTATGGAGCAGCGTGGTACACAGTTAACAGAAGAGAGCCTAAACATAACTCAGAAAGAGGAAACGCAAAAAGCAACCCTTTACCATTGATGTCAAAGGGGGAGGAAGAGCAGGCAAACAGGAAGAGCAAACAACATGAGAAAGAACAGGAAAATAGAGAAAATGTATTTCCATCAATGCCAAAGGGGGAGACTTTTGGAAATTTTTTCATTGATGGAAAAGGAGCTAGCAGGTGCAGAGACAGGAGCAGATGTAGATACAGGAACAGATGCAGAGGCAGAGGAAGAAAATACGAAGACAGAGGCATTATCACTGCTGTAATTCCAAGAATAGAGAACAATATGTTATATATATGGCAGGACTATGCGTTATATATATGGACAATATATATATATATATATATATATATATAATTGAATGAAGAATAATCGAAACTCTTGTTAAAAATAAGGAGAATTTGTGGCAATCCCTGTGTTAAAATACCGCGACAATGGACTCGCATCGTTGTCAAAGGTATCAGAATGTTATAAGGTCAAATAATTGAACCTTGTACATAACCTTTGGTCACCAACTACAGTCGAGGCGGAACCAAAGACAAAGCGGGAACCATAATCGAAATATATATATATATATATATATATATATATATATATATATATATATATATATATATATATATATATATATATATATATATATATATATATATATATATATATATATATAATTGAACGAAGAACAAAACCTGGAGCACAGGGAGAACCAGAACCTTGACCGGAGGAACCATGAGGGGACTGAAACCACGAGTGGGTTCATGGAGGCGGATTTCCCAATTCTGCACCACCTTTCAACCGTAAGGTGGTTTTGCAGAAATCGCAGCAATTCCATAGACTTTGTGACACGTGGCATAGGCGGTATTGGAAGCCACCATTTAACTTGCAATTTCGCGCGTTATACACCGACCAAAGACGCCGAGCGAAATGGATATAAACCGTCGATTTGGCGGAGGAGCATCGGACGAAGATCATTTAACAAATATGCGTGAAGTTTAATAGAGGTGCGCGGAGTCTAACAGAGGTATTATACGTGCATTTGATTGGTTGTTTGATTGAATTGTGGGGCCCGGCGGAGTAATACAAAATGAATTGGTTTAATTATGGTTATTATATGTCTTGAGATACTATGGTGTTTACGGGGGCTCCCATTTATCCGTACACATCAAATGGGGTGAGGCCTCGTAGTTAACCATAGCCGTTGATCGGCGGTCAACGCGCGATCGTCTAGTCAACTACGGGGGGTACCCTCCGTGTTAACCTCCACGCTCTTCAACCCCCCGTACTTCGTCGATCTCCGTCAACATGATGTCGGTTTAAACTCTGCGCCATCAACCTGTTCATCGTTCTGCTGATTGCGGAGTTGGAAATTACATTCCAACAATTGTATTGTGGGCCCGAGACAGAGCGTGGAATAGGACAAGTGTGAGATTGCCGGATGTGGAAATTATTGGGCATGAAGCTTGAATGCAATTATGAAAAAGGGAAAATAAGAGGAGAGCATGCAAAGGTACACAAAGATTACAGGTTTGACAAGAACACATAAACAAGTGCACACAAACACAGTGAATCAAATTATATAAAATAGGTTCTCTACAGCAGCAAGAAAAGACAAAGCCAGTAAATCCAAAATTCAGAAAAGAAGCTGAGTGGAATTGAGATGTATAATTGAAAAACGTAAATGTAAATATTTTTCTTAATTGTTTGTGATGCAAAGGCAAGTATCCTAAGGAAAAGACAAAATCCCACTATAGCATGGAAATTTGTATATATTGTAGTAATTCTAAAAATGAGCTGGAAAAAGGAATAAGGAGACAGAAGCCAAAGAGTCATGACTGTTCACTTCAAATTCCTTGTGAAATACAAACAGTCGTGTGAAAATTTCTATATATATTATCAATTTGATAAGCTCAAAGAGAGTGTGTGTGTGAGAGAGAAAATATAGAGAATGCAGAATATAGAATAATAAAGTAGAGAAGATTAAGAGAAGAAAGAGAAGCTACAGAACAGAGCTGATATCTGAGGTAAATCAACAAACATTCAGTTTGTTAAAATTGAGGAAGTTGGAGCTTCCCTATCAAGTTGTTGCTTGATAGCTGTCAGTTGTAGCTCACTGAGGTTGAAGCCTCCTGTAGGTTGGTGCCTGCAGAAAATTTAAGGGATTTGGTGCTTCCTTGCAAGTTGTAGCTTGCAAAATTGAGGTAGGAGCCTCCTGTAGGTTGGTGCCTGCAGAAAAACAGTGGTGAGAGGGATTTGGAGCTTGCCTTTGCATCACAACAATAATAAGATGTGGTTTTCTCCATTTATGGGTTTACACTTATATCTGGTGTCTCTATGCATGATGTTTATGTGTTGATCTGATTTATATCATCTGCTTAATACCAGCTGCTCTCATATTAAGTCTGTTGTTCTATTATATTGATATTTGTTGCTCATATTCTAAGATTGCTTACAAATTAAGTTGGACATGAAATGAAGATGTGTGTTAGTTTGAATAAAAGGTCTAAAACTCTATGAATGTGTTAAACTGATTCACCCCCCCCCTCTCATTTTAACTAAAATTTCAACAAAAACTGCACAAATAAAAGGGAAATGTGGAATACAAAGGAGTTACAGGTTTTGCAAATGACGGTGGAGGTAAGTGTGGGTCCCACAAAATATCGCATTAACAGGGATTTAACATTTTGGCGAAGGGCTTAAGAGTTAAAACAAAAAATTGTGGGTCGTGCCTGTGGGAAAAAGGTAAGTCAACTCAGAAAATGGAAATAAATGCAGAGTTATGGCTCGGGTACTCTGTTTGATCTTTTGCGTGGAAACGCCTCCGATTTGAAATCTGTGCTTGTCCTTCCTGGAATAAAAAATTGATGAAGTGTGGGCTATTTCCTTTTTCTTATTCATGGCATTGGTTAGGAGTTAATTCCAACAGATCTGAAAGGTGGTCACTCGGTTTTGTTCCCTGATAACGTGGTTGTTGAGGGGAACCTAACGAAGATAACGTGAAACTTGATCATGCTTCCATGTTTTTCTTCTAATGAGGGTGATGATCATAATGATTGGTAACTTCCCACCTTTGTCTATTGTCTATAAGAAACCCATCTTTATTTCTCACACCTTTGTTTATTGTTCTCTCTCCACTGTTTGGATTGCTTCTGTACTCTTCAAGTTATCATTGTTTGCATTGCTTGGTTGGTACTTGCACGACTAAGGGTTGTCTCTGTTGGTTCCCTCACCGTGTATTATCTAATCGAGTAAGAGAGATGCGTCTTGAATGTAAATACTAGTGAGTTATAATTACATTCTTGAGAAAAACATGCAATTTTAACAAATATAAAATAATGTGTGTAAAGAATCAGTGATGCAAAAATTTTATATGAAGAAAGAAAGACTATATTGTTGAATGTTTTAAGTTAGTTGACAAATTTTTTATTGTGTATCATCTTATTTATTCGTTATCTCCCATATTTTTAGAAATGATGAGAAACCAAAGACATTGGGTCAACGTGTCAATGTCTTACCCTAGGCCTGTAGCCAACCATAGAGTACAATCCCTAGAAACCTAGAGATATAAATTTATGAATTCAGAAAAAAGAAACTAATAATTCTTTCATAAAGTCAACACCAAAAATAAATAGAACTATCTTGTTTTCTACTTATAAGAAAAAAAAAACTTCTCATAACAAGAGAAACACTACATCAATTGCTAAAATCGCAGCTAACAAGTTACATAGATCCAAACTACATGCATTAAATGAAAAAAATGCATTCCATAATACTACAAAAGAGTGTACAAATGTATGGAAATAAATGTTTGAAATTAATCTCAACCATTGCGTTAAATGAAATGGACCTTAGTTAATGTTTTGCAGGTTTTGGATTGCATTTGCAGAGAAGGACAAGTTCAGAGCAGAGTACATAACCCATTCGATAATAGAGTTACAAATATAATTTAATGCATGGTTATTAAATGAGCATGGGAAAACATTTAATCCGCAAGTTTATTTACTTCATGCAACTTCTGTAATGTTCAGAAAATGATGTCCGCCCATCCCTTGTATTAAATCTGGTCTATCACGAATTAAATGTCTTAGATATATATGTTGTTTTGATTTTACAAGATAGTAAGAGAGAGCATTGTGTAATGTGGTGGATGCAACTCTGGAAAGACAAGGGGAGAAAATCATGGAGCAAATTTCGGTGGGCACGTGAAAACACAAGTTACAGGTTTTACTGTGTGTTACTCCGCAACCTTGGTGATTGGAAATCCAAGTAAGAAGTCTTGTTTTACTTATGAAGGAGCTGCAACCTCCATATGTGAATGTATTTCATGTTTTGAAGTTTTAATATAAAGTTTGGTTAGTCGTGATATAGTTGTGAAAATTTCACGTATCGTTATTACTGCAACACTCTGTTTTACTATGTTTCATCGTGAGTAAAATTAGTACTTGATTATATTTTCTCCTCTCCATTGTTCCAATTTTGATCTCCGCCACTTTGTATTGAAATGAAGATTCATTTGAATTGATTTTCGCAAATATATGGTATGGATTAAGTGAGTTCTGCAACTCTGAGTAAAATTTCGTAAATTTGTTGTGTTGATTAAAGTAATTTCTGCAACTCTGTGTGAACTCCGTGTGTTGAGGGAAAATCATTTTTCCCCACGTCTTTAAAATTTTCTAACATGGTATCGGAGCAGGTTTAAAATCTCATTAAAAGATAGTGTTTTTACTGAGGAGATAAAAGAAGTTCTAAAATTTTTTGTGGAACGTATTCTCTGGTAGTAAGAAATTTTTAACGCAGTGAGAAAATTTTTACACAGTGAGAAAGTTGTTTACACAGTGAAAATGGCAGCAATAAGCACAAGCTTGAATAATCCACAAATACCACATTTTAATGGCAAGAATTATAATTATTGGGCTATTACAATGAAGGCTCTATTTTCTTCACAAGACATTTGGGAATTGGTGGAGAATGGTTTCCAAGAACCAACAGATGCAACAACATATAATGCTTTGACACAAGCAGAAAGATATTTGTTGAGGGATAATAGGAAGAAGGACTCCAAATATTTCTTCTATATTTTCCAAGCAGTACATGAGAATATTTTCCCAAGGGTTGCAGCAGAAACAAAGTCCAAGGAGGCATGGGATACCCTCCAGATAGACTATCAAGGCATGGAAAAGGTGAAGACAACAAAACTTCAAATGCTGAGAAGAGATTTTGAAACTCTTTGTATGAAAGAGTCTGATAATATAGACTCATTATTTACACATGTGATTGGGTTGGTTAACCAAATCAGGTATCATGGAGAGACACTTGAAGAAAGGAGAATAGTTGAGAAAGTCTTAAGAATTCTACCATTAAGGTTTGATGCCATAGTAGTGGCCATAAAAGAGACAAAGGATCTCTCATAGTTTTATGTGGATGAGTTTCATGAATCACTGATGTCTCATGAGCACAGATTGAATAGAGCAAAAAACTCCTAATTGGAGCATGCATTCAAGACACAAATGTCTTTTGGTCAAGGTATAGGTCGAGGAAGATCAAACTATCGAGGAAGAGGAAGAATCCCACACAGAGGTGGAAGAAGAAACCCTGCAAGCACAAGTGGAAGGGAAAACAATAAAAATACAAGCCAAGGCTCAAGCCAGAATCAAGCACAAGGATAGAGGTATGATAAATATCAAGTCCAATGTCATTATTGCAAAAAATATGGTCATTATGCAAATGAATGTAGAAAGAAAAAAAATGACATGGGTAAAGTGTAAATTTTACAAAATAAAATCAGAACAAGGAAAGTTTGTTTTTAGCTTGTAATGTAGCATAAGAAAAACAAGAAGATATATGGTTCTTAGATTCAGGATGTAGTAATCATATGAATGGAAACATAGCAATGTTTTCCAATCTAGATGAAAGTGTAAAATATGAAGTGACATTGGGGACTGATAGCAAAGTCTCTGTCATGGGAAAAGCGGGAGTATATGTTCTGACAGAGAAGGGAGAGAATAAATGCATGCCAGATGTCTATTATGTCCCTGGTTTGAAATGTAACCTTCTAATAATTGGATAGCTCATGCAAAAGGGCTACAATGCATTTTTTAAATATGATGTTTGCACACTCATGTATAAACCTCCAAGTAGACATCTCATTGCAAAAGTGCATATGACAAGAAATAGAATGTTTTCTCTCAAGATGAGATCAGACTTGAAGGAAGGAGGTGTTGTAGCAGTTGTCACATAAGAAACCTTTCAAGAAGAAACGAAAGATGAGAAATGGTTATGGAATTTGAGATTTTTTGATCTCAATTTCAGAGGTTTGAATTTGTTGCATAGAAAAGGCATGGTAAAGGGATTACCACTCATAGAGAAACCATAAAACCTATGTGAAGGCTAAATATTGGGCAAAGAACACAGAGAATCATTTTTAGCAGGAAAGAGTATAAGGGCAAAGGCGCCTTTGGAGATTGTCCACTCAGATTTATGTGGACCAATGCAAACACCATCATTAGGTGGCAGCCATTACATTTTGACATTTATAGATGACTACACAAGGAAGACATGGGTCTATTTTCTAAAACAAAAAAATGAAGTGTTTGAACAGTTCTGTCACTACAAAGCTCTTGTTGAGAAGTAAAGTGGACACTACATAAAAGTATTGAGGACTGATAGAGGTGGAGAATATATCTCAAAAGACTTCCTACATTTCTATAGGGAGCATGGAATACACAAGAAATTTACCACAAGGTATACACCTCAGCAAAATGGTTCAGCAGAAAGAAATAATAAGACCATCATGGACATAGAAATAAGGACGTTGAAAGAAAAACATTTTCCAAATTATTATTGGGCTGAAACTCTCGCTTGTGCAACTTATATTATTAATAGATGTCCAAAAAAAAGTGTGATGAATAGAGTTCCAGAAGAAGCATGGAGTGGAACAAAGAAATTTGTCACTCAAATGAGAGTGTTTGGATGTGTGGCATTGATCTGAATGGAATTTATTAGTTTTGTTGTGCTAAGTATCCAAACAATAATTAAATTGTGTGCATGAGGTTTACTGAAGTTTGCATGTGAAACAAATGATTTTATCTTAGTTAAACAGATTTCTGTGTGAGGTTAAAGCATGTACATTGCTTGTAAAACACTATTCAACAGTAAATAACAGAGAATTAAACATCACATGTAACAATACTTAGCAAATTTGATGAAGTATTTCACCCCTCCTAGGCTACATCTATTGGTCTAGCTCCCAATGGCATGTCCCTCATATCTTATTTCTCAAAAATGGTAAGTACATGTGAATAAAAGCCTCAAATGGCTATGCTCTCTGTAAAAACAGCTTCACAATGCTTAAATAAGTCAGGAATGACTATTCATATGCAGACATTAGGGGAATTTTAAGGTCTAAAATGGGCCTTCTAAGGAAATTATAAAATAATAGTGGAAATAATAAAATAATATTTGATTACATCATCAAATTTTAGAGGGAAAAAAGAAAAAAACTACTTTTTCAACTTATCTCCCAAAGTTTTTACTCAAATTTTGAGCCAGAGTACTCATTGGATGAAAAATTTAATTCATCATCCAAGAAGTACCCATTTTGCATATTTCGATGGGTCCTGCTACAATAAAATAGGAAATACATGAAAAACGTGATTGTAATCACGTTTTTTTATGTATTTCTCATTTTTCGTGTAGTAGGGTCCATCAAAAGTATGCAACATGGGTACTCCTTAGATGAGAAATTAAATTTTGCATCCAACAAGTAATCCCGCTTAAAATTTGGGTAAAACCTTTGGGAGATAAGTTGAAAAATTAGTTTTATTATTTTATTAATTTTTAATCTTTTTACCCTTTTACTTAAAAATGGTGAATCATCCCCCATGGTTGACATAATCATCTTGAATCCTATTGGTTCTTATAAATTTTATTTTTTTTGTACATTTTTCTTAGGAGGCCCATTTTAGACCTCAAAATTCCCCTAATGAAACAAAGAATGGATGCTCAATACACTGAAGACACCCTAGTGTCCCTAGTGGCTCCTTAACCTCTCCTAAAGCTAAACCTACACAAGATGACCTCTGATGGCTCTAAAACCTCTACCAATGTGTTCATAATCTCAAGAATACTCAAAATTGATTATTCATTCATCAAAATTGGTCGAATATCTAAGGAGTTATGGCCAAAACAAAAAATGCCCAATCACACCTAAGAAAACTCCTCCAAAACTGGAGGAACTCCAGTTAGCGCCGTCAATCTAGCACTAGCCGCCGGATTTAGTGGTTCCTCCATCCGAAACCACCGACACTTGCAGTTAAATTAAATGCTTTTGGAGTCGCATGTGACCACTCCTTGCGGATTAACCGCCGAACTTACCGCCATATGGTTGGAACCGGGAGTGTGGAGTGTGCTTCCATAACATAAAAACTGTCACATTTAAAACTTTTGTTAACCTGTCATGTGATAGGTCCTTGAATCCCATTGGTGGTGTATCGCCTGATGCTGTGGTTATGCTGGAGGCCTATGGTTCTGAGCCCGGGGTCACATGGAGTGGGGGGCTGGCCTCCCAAACCCCCACTGCATAAAGCATTACATTTTGAATTAATATTAAGTCCTTAACGGTTAAGAACTAAACCTATGGTGTGGCAGTTGGGCGTTGCGCTAGCATGCGAGAGGTCCACTGTTCAAATCCTGTGGGCTACAAAAAAAAAAAAATTAATAAACCATTCGTCCTCCAGCCTAGGGCCACGTGGCGGCCTCCGGGCCTGCCATGTGGTATCCCTTAATTGGCCCAAAACACAAAAACTCAACCCATCATCAAATCATATGCTGCCACTTGTCAAACTGTGATTGGCCCTTACAGAATATTCTGGGGAATATTTAGAGGAATATTCCCTAGAATATTCTCTTTTTAATTTTTCAAATTTCCAAGTCAAACTTAGTCAAAGTCATTTTTTTGGAGTTTAATAGGCTTTTCAAACCTTCATAACTTCTACATACGAACTTTGTTTTGCAAACCGTTCATGGCACCAGAATAACGACGATGAGACCTTTCCAGTCGCTCAGGTTGTAAACACTTTTGATCACTTTCATTTTGGAGCATTTTTTAACAATGGATATGATCTCCTGATCACACCTCCCCACTGGGAAGCTTTTGGACCCAAAAGCTCTCTGGACTACTAAACACGAAGATGAGGAGACTGTGTCCCCATTCTTCCAATCTTAATCCACTGAAATTATTTCCCTGATTTCATTAATTGGAGATTTTCATGAAACGACAAATTTTTCCTTGATTCCGTTGACCAACCATTGTTGAGTTTGATGTTAGTATGAATCTTTTGTCGAAGTGTACTAAAAAAGACCACTTTAGCTACGCATAACTAATAGCCCTAACATCAAATATGGTTGCCAAAATCTTTAGATCTGCAGTTAGTTGATCAAGACAAGTGCTGCAAAAAACCAGATCTATGCATAGAAAGACATTAAGCAGTAAAATCAAGAGTTTGCTCCATATATCCAATAGACAAGACAAGAGCACTATTTTTTGAAAGAATTTTTGTATTAAGGGCACCTGATAGGAAAAAAATAAGGTGTATCCAATTCTCCTCAATGGGTTGGGTTCTTGGAAGTCCTCAGCACTTCAGATCTAGAATTTCTCTCTCTTGTTGGTGTAGAAAACCCAAACAAAGATAGAACTCAAAGGGAGCTCACACAGCAAATAATGAAGAATGTGACAATGATAATGGCTCAAAGTCAGACCAAGAGTTTAGATCCAGAGTGATCTAATAGGCAACAAAAGGTGAAGAATGGTAGGAAAAACCCTCCTATTTATAACGAAATATTGGGTCATTCTAGATCTTGGTGCATGATTAAAATAATGTTAACCAAATCTAGATCCACCTTTTATGGAATATTTTATTATATTTGTTGAAGGGAAAAAGTATTTGACTTGGGTCAAATCCCTTTATTTGTGAATAATAAATAAATAAATGATTTATTTATCATTTTAAGGAAGTGGTTGAAGGATAATCAAATAAATAATGATTTATTTAATTATTTGTGGATGATTTGGTCATATTTAACAAGGAATATTATCTAAATAAGATTGAAAAAATTATTCCTAGAAAATAATAAGATAAATAAAGGTTTATCTAATTAATTTCTTTTTTTTGGGTTAAACATGACTAGGAATAATTATTAAATTATGGTTTAATTAATTATTCCATGAGGAAAATCAAACAAATATAGGTTTGTTTAATATTTCCTTTTGGGGTTTCCTGTTTAAACCATAAACAACCTAATAAATGTGGTTTATTAAGTTATTTTACATAGTGAAAGCAATTTTACTTAGGGTAAAATTGGTCTTATATGGTGTACTTGGGTCCATCTAATGATAATAGGTTAGATGACCAAAAAATGGTGTAACAGATTGCCCCTCAGCGTGCGAGTGTTAGAAGCAAATCGTATGACCGAAGTACATTGTAAGAACTCAATCACCAGACATCAAGAGTGAAATCAGAGAGAGAAATGTAAGGTAGACTAGTGTGCTGAAGAACTAGACCCAGAGGAGACGAGACTCACAGGTGCAAAAAGTCTCTTTTTATGAGAGGGTACCTGTGCTAAAGGCGGCAGGGGAGGCATACCTATGCCTACCGAGACAAAGTACAAAAGAATAGTGTGTCCAGTAAGCAAGGGACCGAACCATAAAGTACAGCCGGCATAAACATGAGCCAGATCAAAATACAATGAAGGATCCCACATACATGCTGTGCCTAGGATAATAGCCAGGACTTATAAAATAATATCTGAGTACATGAGATACAAATACAACCCAAATGCCCCCTATACGCGGGGAAGGGCTCACAAAATCTGACTGATACATGAAAATCAAAGAGGCGCTACAAGCGGCGAAGGCCAACATCATCAAATATATGCAGCTGCATCGAAGGCTGCACTGAAGAGGTCATCTGGGCATGTGGGGGGCTACCTGCAGGGCCACCCCCTCATGAGACATCTCATACACACCCGGGAATCACCAAAGGCTACTGCTGCATCACTGAACCATCAAGCATACGGATCTCGATCGTGCTGAAAGGAGCTGAAGTGGATAAACGAGCAAGTCAAAGGGTAATGAGAAGTCCCTTTGCCTGATCCGAGGTGCCGAACAAGAGTGGAAGCTAGAACCAAGGTACACTGCCCTCTAGACCTGTCTTCTGGAATGAAAGAGTTGATGTCGATAGAAGGAGGTCCGCCATAGGTGAGGCAATGAGAGATCCTCAACTAAGGCACGAGGGAAAATAGTAGAGCGGCAGATAGACTAATACCAATGATGATGATGGAATGGAGGGAACTGAGTAGCGAATGGACGACTTCCCTTGCTAGAGCATAAAGGGAATGAATGACATGGAAGCAACTGACACAATATCATAAGAGATAGGGGATAGTGGGACTGAAGGCCATGATGTGTGACACAAGAGTGAGAGCAAGCAATGAAGGATGGAGGACTATAGCGGGGTACAAAGGGACTCGGGATAGACTCCATGAATGCGATGATGACTCAATGTGGATACTCTAAACAAGGGCGACTCGATGGTGCTGCCACACAGTGAAGGTCCTATGGGGGACCATGAAAACATGAGTACGACATGGTATCTCATGATGAAAATCAACATGAACAAAGACAAGTAGGGAGGCAAAGTGGTGCCCCAAGTACAAGTGTCGTAAGTGAGGAAATTCGATTTTGGGGGGAGGTGAAGTGACCCTTCTTGGAAAAAATGTGTCCTGGTGAAGTATCAAATCACAAAAAACTAATAAATACCCATTGGAGGGCTCGGTGAGAGCTTTCCAACGGTGTAGACGGTTTGTCAAACTGAGCTACGATGTGGTCGCAGCAGGCGAAAGAAAAACAAGGGTGCTCTTTTAATAAGGCATTTTTCACTCATTTGCTAGGGTTGCTGTGGTGAATGTAGAGAGGAGAGAAGGCCCTAAATCTTGCGGTGAGCGTAGCGGAAAAACCGACCGTTGGAATCGAGATCCATCAGTTGCAGGTAAGAGGCCTAACCTTACTCTTTCATTTTGATGGTTTGAAAGTTCAGTTTAGGGCCCAGAATCTCAATAACAGCCCCTCTTTCATCTCTACGGCCGGGTCGCACTTTTTGGGCCAAAAAGTGCGACCTGGGAAGTAGGTTTTAAGGCAAAAACTGCGACCTATCCCAGGATTGGGCAGAAAAGTGCGACCTGGAAGATGAGGGGGTTTTAGTGCTATTTTATGGCTGAGAGTTGGGTTTTTGTGTTTGGTTACAGTGTTCCCGATCTGTATACTGACAAAGATGATGTTTTTGTGCAGATATGGCAGATATACGGGTCAACTGGAGAGAGAGAGACCTGGGTACATTGCGGTCAGAGATCCAGGCAGATCAGGGTGTCCGTCGTGTATTGGCCAGATTTGGGGTTCTGAAGTTTTTGGAGAACCCTTTGATGAGAGCTGGGGAGCCCTTGTTGGGCCGGATTGTCAGTTATTGGGATCTAGATCATGAGGTCTTTGTAGTGCAGGGGCACAGGATCGAACTGACAATCCAGGATCTGTATTTCCTGACCGGTCTCCCACCACTGGGGATGGTGGGAAATACGCAGCCGGTGTTACCGCGAGGGCGACACATCATGGAGTTTGTGGAGTGACATTGTCGACCGGGTCTCCAAGTCAAAGAAACTCAGATACCGATCGGGGACCTAGAGAGATTAGAGACCCGGGCAGTGGCCGCAGCAATGCTGCGGATCCTGGGCAACCAAGCGCTCCATCACATCACTGGGGGGTAGATGATGATTGTGGAGAGTGTGTTGAGTGGGACCTACTATGGGTGGGCCCAAATGATGTTGGTGTCGGTAAAACGACAGTTGTCGTTGTGCAAGCGGCAAGTGAACCACGATTGCTCATATGGGACTTTGTTGTGCTCCTTCTGTTTTGAGAAGATCCCGACCTTACGACCTCATATACAGCTCCCAGATGGAGGCCCGAGAGAGCCCAAGATGCGCCGATGGGGGCGACTACTATGCAGAGGAGGAGGAGGGGCGGTCGGACAGGTGTTTCGACCTGAGTTCTTTGCCCATTAGGACCAGATGCCGTTATACATAGACAACTATCCCTATAGTGGGATGAGTTATTATGGGGATCCGGACCTGCCACTTCCGCCTGGTCGAGTATGGGGACCTGATGGTAAGTAAAAAGTAACTATTATTTTTTGGGCATGTTAAAGTTATTGAATAGTAGAGAAGTGACTGATTCATGTACTTTTGGTATGCAGATATGGCTCTGGTAAAACCGGCCGGATATATGGGACGACCGGCAGCATCAGGAGCTGCAGGCCCGAGTGGATTGAGAGTGGCGCATAGTGAGGATGCAACCGCCCTCTTGGAGGACATCCATCGTAGATGCGAGAGGTTGCTGACCGGTGTTTCAAAGCACGGGTGGTAAGACTTAGATGACCAGTACATCGAGATGTGTATTGGTCTACCCTCGGAATGGCGAGGTGTCATGCGTCGCATGGCGATGGCCGGTCAGGGGATACATGATCTACGAGTTGTAGGAGCATAGCCATTGGCTCGGGATCCGCCAGATAGTGATTAGGTGTGGGGCATATGGTGCCCCCAGTTTTGAGTTTTTTGTAACATGCTATGGGCATGTCAAATGTATCAGAGGCGATGGACTCTAAAACATGTTTGGCGACACATAGTATGGATATGCATCTTTGTGATTATTTGTGAATGTTATTGTCTTGTATGAAATGCGTGTGATAAATGCCAATCTAGAACATTGTTTGCAATTCTATCTACATAGTGATTTTGTTCTCAAGGTACATGGTTGAAAGTTATGGTTTCAGATTCACGTATCAAGAGTTTCACTCGTAAACATCGTCTAAAGAGGATAGGATTATGCACACGATAAACACCATTTAGTTGCATGACAAGAAGTAAGGAATCTAAACCAACATGCAGATGGAGGATGCGATGATAAAGGGCATCGGCTAAGAGACCACGCACTGCATCATATTCGGCCTGATTATTGGTGGTAGTACCAATGCAGACCCCGTTCGAGAGAACAAGGGCATGCAAGGGGGTAAAAATGGCCCAACATGTTGAGGCTAGATTCCAAGAGTAACGACTTGCACCATCACTGTAGCTGACATAGGGTGTGGATGGGAGGTCCTGCAGAATAGTGTTACAAGACAAAACATGGGAGGAGGAGAAACAATGACGGCAACGTGAGTGTATAGTAGACATCGAGCGGCAACTGCGGGAGGGAGTGCGATGGGCAGGATTGCTGTGACTCAAATACGAACTAGAGGGTGGTATATGCGGGTGAAAGGAGGGATGGTGGGGACTCGGGCTGCAGAGGTCAACATGGATATAGGTGGTGTCATCCAGGTAATGGGCGGAAAATATGGGGTCATGGGGAAAAGAGGCTTCCAAAGGGGTATCTGGACAGGAAAGGAAGGGACGACGAGAAGAAGGGAAACCACATGACACGGAAAAGCTACTTGTATCAGCCGTATAGGAAGAGAGGTTTACATACGGGTCATCACGAGGAATGACAGAGGAACATACAAATAGATGGTCAAAATAGGTTGAGCCCAGGGTGTTTACTGAAGGGGGATCAAGTGAAACAACATGGGAGGAGTCGACGGGAGTGTTCTCCATGGGTCGTGGAGAGGATGATAGGTAGAGGATGGCAGAGGTGGACTCCGACATCTGAACATCAGGGGGGAATGTCAATGGGAGCAGGAGGATCCTCTGACTGACTGGAAGCATACTGCGCAAGTATGGGAGAGGCGGATTGATTTTTTTCAACCTCATACTCCCGAACTACCTCTAAAGAGGTGCGGTAATGCGTGAGGTGAGGAAAATGGTGGGAATAATGGCCATGGACACCACACAGAGCATAGGGTTTGTTGGTGCGGATAGTCTTGGGGTTCTTGGTTATGGACGAGGAAGGAATAGAGGCTTCAGGGACCATAGACTCAGGGAATACGACTTTAACCATGGGTTGAATACGGGGCAACTCAGGACAAGCATGGGTGGTGTCACCGATGACATCACACAAGGCGCAAGGCTTTGTAGGCGGAGGAGGGGTCGGGTCAGTCGGGGTGGCCTTGGCTTGGGATGCCCCCTTGCGATTTTTTCCTTTCTTCCTGAGAGCCGTCATGACAGGAGAAGGGTCCTATGGAGGTGTTGGGGGCACGGTGGCAACAGAGGAAGCAAGGGGGACCGGTTGTACCGGTGTCAAAGCAAGGTAGGGTTTGGGGTGACCAGGTGGGGTAGCGGTTGGAGGGTCAAGGTACCAGATGGGTATTCCCAGGGTCAGGTTGGGGAGAGAGAGGGTGGCCATGACGGGGACCGAATAGACTCCGGGAGGGGGAGCCAGGAAGGGTATCTGACCAGTGGGGAAATGACCAAGGGGGACGGCTCCTAGATGGTTGAGGCTTGGGGGAACAGACCCAGGAGGATAGAGGGGCTCATGGATACCAGCTGAAGGAGAGGGGCCAGGAGGAAGGGGTTCGGCGGGTTGAGAGGAATGGCTAGGAGCGGGTTGCGGTGGGTGAGGTTGAGCTTCAGGTTGCTGACTATTCGTAGCGAGTCGCTTAAGGGCCGCCCAAGACAATTGCATCATGCAAAAATTCGATACGCTAGGATCAGAGATAGGAGGAGGAGGAAGACCAGGGAAGGTTCCAAGAAAAGAGGAATCTTTGTAGACACCGGGGGAGACACTGGTCAAGGAATTGACGGTTTTCTTATTGGCTACAGAAGAGATGGTCGTCTCAGGGGAGGTTTGATATTTTGGCTTATGATATGTCAACTGGTCGATGGTGACTATCTTTCCATTATGAGGAAAAGACATCTTGCGAAAAACCGCGGAGGAGACAGCAGACATGGAATAGGTGTAGCTTCGCCCCAAGAGAATGTTGTAATCTAAAGGGGCGTCGATGACTTCGACGTCAACGCAAAAAGTCTTGTCCACAAGAGTGATAGGAAAATTACGGAAGAGGCCAATGGGCTGGGAGGCGTGGCCATCCCACGCTCGAAGGGTGATCGTGGAAGGGGCCAACTCAGGAGATCCGAGTTGTTTCCAAACCGAAGCAGACATCACACAGGTGGATGCCCCCTCATCAATTATACACCGGGAAACATTAGCGTTCCGGATTTTGACTGGGATTTGGAAGGCTACGGATGCAGGAAGAGGAGGATGTTCAGATTGACGGGCGTTGAAAACAATCATTTGGTCATCAGCAGGATCTACAGCGCCAATGGAAGATAGTAGAGCCTTCTTTTGGGAAGGGCACGACTGGAGGAGTTCCAATGTGGAAATGGCAGCAGGAGATTGTGCCAGATCATCTACTATGCTATAAGAATGAGCAGCGCGACCAGAAGCATCATTTCGGCGTAATGGTCCCTTAGAAATCTTGGTGTGAACCTCAACTTTGGGTTGAGGGATGTGTAAGGGACCATTGGATGTCGAAAGAGGCTCTGTAGAACCTGAAGAAGAGGACTCAGAGGCAGACTGAGCGGGAGGCTGGGGGTACTGACAAGACCGGGTTTGAAGATAAGGTCAACGGTTGGGAAAGGACCATAGTTCATCCTGAGGATATGGTAATCAGAGGAACTAGAAGAGGGAGGTTGAGTGGTCACCTATCCATCAAGGGGTTGGGCAGCCACGAATCCTTGCTGAGGGAAAGGATCGGTAAACACAGCTGGTTGAGTAGTGGCCACATTAGGGGGAGCATTAGGGGAGGAATGTTGTCCGCGCAATGTGGCTTGAGACTCCCACATCTGTCGCATCTGTGGTAAAAGGGGAAAATCGTGAGTGTAATGACTGTAAACACCGCAACACGAACAAGGGTTATTTGTGCGAATAGGCCTGTCCGGCTTGGGCTGAGGGCCCTGTTGCTGGTTGGCAGTGTTACGGTCAAAACCTTGAGGATTGGGTCCATGAGTACCAGGGGCAGATTTATTTTGATTGCCTCTCCATCTTCTTTGAGATGAAGGGGGATTAGTCACGCCCTGCTGTGCAAATACTTGCCCTGGAGGGGGGTGTAGGTGATGTTCCTAGGGTTGAGAAGGCAAGGGAGGTGGAAGCGCAAATGCTGGAGGAGCTGGAGCACCAGGCTGTGGGTAAGGATAATGGTGAGGTGGGGCAGCATTGAGGTAAACAGGAGGTTGGGCAAAAGGATAAGGCATGTCGTATCCTGGATACATGCTACCGGGAGGGGGAAAAGTGCTAGAGGTGTTGGCCCCTCCTGGAGGGAGATCGTGGCCCATAGGAGGTTGAGCATACGGATGAGAGAGGGCTCCAACAATACCATCAGCGGAATGAGATGCCCCCGGGGCGTTAGCACCACAGGGCCTGGAGAGGTCAGGAAGAACGGTATAAACATAACCAAACTGAGCATAGATCAGGTCATATTTCAAGGCTATTTGGAGGGCGGCTTCTTTGGTTTGAGGGAAATGGGAGGCAACATATTTGCCAATGGGAGCTAAGAGAGTGCGAAGGAACCAGTCCATATAAACCCGATCTTCAAAGGGGGAAGCTCGACATAAGCTCCTTCTTCGCCGCCATTCCTGGACATGAGTGGAAAGCCGGGTTGAAGAGGATTGACAGAAAGAAGTCAAAAGCTCTGTACCAGTGTCGTATCGGAGAGGGAGCTGGAAATAAGATAGAAAGGCTTGGGCAATGGTCACAAAGGTGGTATGGGAAGAGGTGGGCTGATCAACATACCATTTGGAAGCTTCGCCCGTGAGTGTGCGTTGGAACAACCGAAGATGGATGGAGTCATCGGTAATGGAATTGGAGGAACACCACATGTGGAAAGATCAGATATGGTTGGTTGGATCTTCTCCAGCAAGGCCTTCGAACTTGGGAATGTCGAAGGGGAGCTTAGTCGGCATAGCAGGCCAACCAACATCGTGGTGGATAGGGTCATTGATCAACTGATTGAAATCGGGGAGCTTGAGGCCTGCCATGTAAGGGAGCGAGGGTGCAGCTGAGGTAGTTCCTGTGGAGGTTCTGCTAGTGGTAGGCCCGGCGTTAGGGCCAGGATTACCGCTAGCATTAGGCCCTGGACCAGACATAGTGAAGGTGACAGGGGGAGAACCAGAAGTGAAAGGAGAACTCGATGAATCAGGAGAGGAGTCGGAGTGCGGACTCGAGGGAGGACTAACTCGATGACGGCGAGGCGGAGTAGGTCGACCGACCGAAAACTGAGGATTAAGGCCAAGAAGTCTCAGGGATGTGCACTTTGGGGGCGCAATTATGACAACACAGACACGACACAAGCGGAAGAAGAACGACCAACAAGGGCAGGGAGGTGCAGAATCAAGTGATTACAATGTCGAAACAGGGGCAGAAAAGGTGCAGTGTCAATTGATTTTACAATGTTTTAAAGTCTGTGCCTGGCGGTGGTAACCAGGCTCTTCTTCGCTTAGGGTGAGTGTGTGGCGTGCGTTAATTTTAATTTTTAAACCTAGACGTTTTGAGAGCAAAAGAAAAAGTGTGCTGCGTAACTGAAAATAAATCTGCAGAGAACAGTATATAATGCTGAAATGACAGAAAATTAACAGCTAACAATGCATCAATCTAACCCATGAAGGTGGGTCTCTCAAAACTAGTCTAAAAGAGGGAAAAAATCTAGTCTAAACGCACTAAAAGAGGCCAAAAGATCTAAGGTCGGGAGGGACAGGGATCTAAAGGAGAAAGCTGCTAAAAAGAGGTGCAGCACATAGCCAAGAGACAGAGGCAAGGTAGCTGTAAAAAAGGGAGGAAATCAGCAAAAAGCAGAAGGGAAAAGGAGGAGGCCCTACAGGGAGTTCCAAACAAAAATAAAAGAGGTGATTTGAAAGGGAGAAAATCTAATTCAAAGGGATCTGAGAAAGAGGTATCAGATCTGAAAAAGGGAAGGCTGAAACTCTGAAAAAACAGACACCTGAAACAGTGAAAACGCTTCCACCAAAAGGGGAGGGTACTGAAGCCCTAGAGGGATAGGCTCCCACTTAGATGAGCAAAACAGATTAGAAACAAGTCTAAACGGGCTAAGACAGAGGCTAGAAAACCCTGACAGAAACTTCAGCAAAACCCAGAAAAATTGCAGAAAAATAGCAGAAAATCAGTAAAAATGCAAGAGTGTTCTCGACTGTCAGTGTCACAAGATACGAAGGAAAAGGCAACCTAGAGTCCGGTGTCGCAAATGGTTGGGTTGAAAAGTGTGACTTCCACTAAGAATGAATTTGGCAGATTTTAAGTGGAAAATTTGTCGTCTTTGGGTTGTGTAGGCTGGATGTCTCATTACCTACGCAAGAGGGCCGTAAACACATATGGAAGTTAGAATTTAATGTTTAGGTTTTATGAGTGAAAAATGACATAAAAATAGAAAAAAAATGTCAAAAGAAACCTCAGGGTTTACAATTGATATGCAAGAATATGAAAAACGACAGCGGTCGTAATTGAAAACCCGTGTGGAGTCGCCAGTTGTTAGTATGAATCTTTTTTCGAAGTGTACGAAAAAATACCACTTTAGCTACGCATAACTTATAGCCCTAACATCAAATATGGCTGCCAATATCTTCAGATTTGCAGTTAGTTGTTCAAGACAAATGCTGCAAAAATCCAGATCTATGCATAAAGAGACATTAAGCAGTAAAAATAAGGTTTTGCTCCATACATCCAATACACAAGACAAGAACAATATTTTTGAAAGAATTTTTTGTATTAAGGGCACCTGGGAGGAAAACAAGAAGGTGTTTCCAATTCTCCTCAATGGGATGGGTTCTTGGAAGTCCTCAGCACTTCAGATCTAGTATTTCTCTCTCTTGTTGGTGTAGAAAACCCAAACAAAGATAGAACTCAAAGGGAGCTCACACAGCAAATAATGAAGAATGTGACCAAGTGTATAGATCCAGAGTGATCTAATAGGCAACAAAAGGTGAAGAATGATGGGAAAAACCCTCCTATTTATAACAAAATATTGGGTCATTTTAGATCTTGGTGCATGATTAAAATAATGTTAACCAAATCTAGATCCACCTTTTATGGAATATTTTATTATATTTGTTGGAGGGAAAAGGTATTTGACTTGGGTCAAATCCCTTTATTTGTAAGTAATAAATAAATAAATGATTTATTTATCATTTTAAGGAAGTGGTTGGATGATAATCAAATAAATAATGATTTATTTAATTATTTGTGGATGATTTGGTCATATTTAACAAGGAATAATATCTAAATAAGATTTAAATAATTATTCCTAGAAAATAATAAGATAAATAAAGGTTTATCTAATTAATTTCTTTGTTTTGGGTTAAACATGACTAGGAATAATGATTAAATTATGGTTTAATTAATTATTCCATGAGGAAAATCAAACAAATATAGGTTTGTTTAATATTTCCTTTTGGGGTTTCCTGTTTAGACCATAAACAACCTAATAAATGTGGTTTATTAAGTTATTTTACATAGTGAAAGCAATTTTACTTAGGGTAAAATTGGTCTTACATGGTGTACTTGGGTCCATCTAATGATAATAGGTTAGATGACCAAAAAATAGTGTAACATTTGACATTTTCATGCTACACATTTTCGAAAATTTCAGAACAACAACTTAACTTTACAGTAAAAATATTGTTTCTACATTGGTCTATAATCAAAGGAAACTGAAAATTAATTTCACCTTACATCCTGTCCTTATGGAAATTTTTTGCTGTATTTTCTTTGAACTTCTGTTGATTCCTGACCCAGTTTCTTTGCCATTGTACCCTTCTTTTCTGAAACCAGTAATGATCATCGCTGAATCTTGTGCCTTATTTTTCAAGTTTCTTTTACCTCTCTTGGACCTTCGCAAATTCTTGCACTGACACTTTTTTTCAGCACCATTCGACACCAAAGATGATTGTTGCAACTGCTTGTCATCTTCTTTTAAAGACAACCTGCTTTCAAACTGAAACAACTCACTATTTACATCAGAATTTGCATGAAAAGGATTATATAAAACTTCCCTTTGTTTAATCATCATCAATGTCAAGTTTTGAAATGCATTGACAAGCCTCTTCATCTACCCTGCATTAACTAAATAAGGGTCTAGTTTGTTGCGATGAGCTCTGACAATGTACTCCTTGCCATCTTTGAATAAATGGTATTTGTTCTCATGGTGATGGAAGCTAGCTTTCCTGTCATACAGGTAAGGACTGCCCAACACCATACCTGTTATATCAAGTGGAACAACATCTAATTCAACCGTGTCAATAAAATGTGTACTAATTGCAAAGCGCAATATACACTTCTTTGAAACCTGTAAATTTTCATCCTTACAAATCCAACCAAGAGGATATGGTTTCAGATGTGGAATGGTCTCAAGATTAAGTTTGTTCACTAAGTCTTCAGAAATAAGGTTCGCTTGCAACCCACTATCAAATAGTGTGTCAACCTTGGTATGTTTGGAAATGACCCTCACATGAAACAGTTCAATTCTCTTCTCTTCACTTGGAGCTTCTATGTGACAGTTAAAAATACTAGAATTGGGTTTAGTTTCATTCTCTTTCCCCTTTATTTTCTTTAGTCCCATAGCTATGATTTTTGTTTCATCTCCCGATTCTTACCCTAGGTCTTGTTCAACTATTGCAACTGTCTTGCCTTTCTCCTTGGCTTTCTCTTTGGCTTTAAAAATTTTTGGTTTCAACTTTGGATGAAGTTTCCAACAATGGTCCTCATCATGGCCTGTTTTAGAACAATGTTTGCAGAATATTTTTCCCTTCTCTTTTCTAGTATTTGCATTTCTCTTTTTCTTCCATTTGCCTTTAAACTCACTTTCCTAATTCCCATTTAAGTTTTGTTTCCCCTTGGCTCTAAATGTGTGGCTTGAACACAAAACTTAATCTAGGCTTGTAGGGTTAAACGTGAGAATGGTATGTCATAGGTAAGTATGTAAAACTCCTATATTCTTGAGTAAATTTTCTTGGCTATACAAATATATTCCTAGTAAAAGAGCTCTTCTTCTACATTCTTGGGTATACACTTGAAAATTTTGTCCTTTCAATTGTTTAAAATTTTGCTAGTCCATTATGGCTTTCTTCTTGTGAGCTAATGGATAAAAATGTTGTTTTATTGTAGAAATTAAATTAGTCCATGATAAGATAATATTACCATATTTTTTTATCTCCTCCTTTATCTTGGCTTCCCACCAAACAAGTGTCGCACCTTCCATTCTCAATGAAGCTAACTAGATTTTGGTTTTGTCATCATGAAAATTTTGAATTCTCAAATAGACCTCTAATTTCCTAATCCAATTATCTAGCTTTTCTTCATTAACTTCACCATAAAACTTTCGAAATTCAAACTTAACATCAAGTTTTAGAAAATGACTTTTATTTGTGGTGTATTGAAGATGAAGTAGAGGTTGATGAAGATGAAGATGAAGATGAGGGTGATGATGGAGACTTTCCACTGTCTCCATTTGCTCCATTACGCTTATTGGATTTATCTTCATCATTATGGCCTCCTGAAGATCCTTCTCTTTCCTTGTGAAGCTTAGATCCTTCTCCTTCAAGTATTTCATTCCTTTCTTGATAAAGGACTCTCACCATTTCAGTTAAGTCAAGAAATTATTTCCTAAACACTCTTTCTTCCTCCTTGAGATAAAATTCTTCATGGATTTCTCCTTCTCTTGAAGTCATGCTTATGGCTTCTTCTCCTTCTCTTTGAGGTGAAATTGAAGGTGGAGATAATGGAACTCTTTCCCTCCTTGGCTGAGGATTACTTTGAGCTTTCACCAATTGACCTTCTCCTCTCTTAAACTTTAGCCTAGCAAGTATTAAAACTCTTGCAAAAAGTTAAACAAACTTTGCACAATAACAATACAGAGAGTAAAACTATAGGCTCTAATACCAACTTGATCTTAATGCAATGTATTATTTTTTTTGTGCTAAGTACCCAAAAAGTAATGAAATTGTGTGCATAAGGTTTACTGAAGTTTGCAGGTGAAACAAATGATTTTATCTTAGTTAAACAGATTTTTGTGTGAGGTTAAAGCATGTAAATTGCTTTTAAAACAATGCACAATAGTAAATAACAGAGAATTAAAAATCACATGTAACAATACTCAACAAATTTGATGAAGCATTTCACCCCTCCTAGGATACATCTGCTGGTTTGGCTCCCAATGGCATGTCCCTCATATATTATTTCTCAAAAATGGTAAGTAAATGTGAATAAAATTCTCAAATGGCTATTCTCTCTATAAAAATAACTTCATAATGCTTGAATCAGTTAGGAATGACTATTCATATGTAGAAAACAGAGAATGGATGCTCAATACACTGAAAACACCCTAGTGGCCCTAGTGGCTCCTTGACCTCTCCTAAAGCTAAACCTGCACAATATGACCTCTGATGGATCTGAAAACTCTACAAATGTGTTAAGAATCTCGATAATACCAAAAATTGATTATTCATTCATCAAAATTGGTCGAATATTCAAGGATTTATGGCCAAAACAAAAACTACCCAGTCAAACCTAAGAAAACTCCTCTAAAACTAGAGGAACTCTAGTTAGCGTTGTTAATATAGCACTGGCCAATGAATTTAGTGGTTCTGCCATCCAAAACCACTGGTGCTGGCAGTTAAATTAAATTATTTTGGAGTCGCATGTGACCACTCCTTGCAGTTTAACTGCCGAACTTACCGCCATATGGTTGGAACTAGGAGTGTGGAGTGTGGTTCCATAACTTAAAAATCGTTGCATTTAAACTTTTGTTACCCACCATATTACAGGTCCTGGAATCCCGCTAGAAGTTTATCGCTTGATTTTGTAGTTATGGTGGAGGCCTATGGTTCCAAGCCCAGGTCACATGGAGTGGGGGGCTGGCGCTTCAGCGCTGGGCTCCCAATCCCCCGCTGCATAAAGCGTTACATTTTAAATTTGTGTAAAGTCCTTAACGGTTAAGAACTAAACCTGTAGTGTGGAAGTTGGGCGCTACTATAGCGTGCGAGAGGTTCGTTGTTCAAATCCTGTGGGCTACAAAAAAAACCTTTTTAATAAACCATTCCTCCTTCAGCCTAGGGCCATGTGGTGGCCTTTGGGCCTGCCACATGGCAGCCCTTAATTGGCTCAAAACATAAAAAGTCAACGCATCATCAAATCATAAGCTGCCACTTGTCGAACTACGATTTTCCCTTATGGAATATTCCAAGAATATTCCCTAGAATATTCTCTTTTTAATTTTTCAAATTTCCAAGCAAACTTGGTCAAAGTCATTTTTTGGAGTTTACTAGGCTTTTCAAATCTTCATAACTTCTGCATACGACCTCTGTTTTGTGAATTGTTCACAGCATCAGAATCGCAGCGAAAATACCTTTTTGGTCACTCAGGTTGCAAACACTTTTGAGCGCTTTTATTTTTGAGCATTTTTGAACAATGGATATGATCTCTTGATCAGGCATATGCACATTTCCCATATCAGTTAAGGAATAATTTGGACATCAAGGGGGAGAAATGTATATTTCTTGGATACAGTGATGAATCCAAGGCTTACAAGCTCTATAATCCATCAACCAAGAAAGTAATAACCAGAAGAGATGTTTAGTTCATAGAAGAAGAAGCATGGGATGGAAGTTTAGAGAAGACAGTGAATGTGAAGACATGTATATCTCATGAAGAGAAAGAGGAATGGACTGCAACAAGTAATTAGTCAATCGTGAATCCTCCTCCATCTACACAAGCTCAACAAAGCATTCTATATGTGACACCACAAACAAATAATAGGACAGTGTTGCGCAACCAAGCAAGTGCTTCTCCAAGAACACCACAAGGATTTGCAACTCCATCTACTTCAAGTGCAACTCCAAGCACATCTTTTGCAAGCATAAGAGGACACAAATTTAGAAATTTAAGTGAAATATATCAACAAGATGAAGCTGATAGCAGTTCTGGTATAAATTCATTATTTGTATTATTTTGTCATGTAGATGACCCAATACATTTCTAGGATGCATTCAAGGAATAGAAATGGGTTGCGGAAATGAATGAAGAAATAGGAGCAATAGAAAATAATGAAAAATGGGAGTTAGTGGACCTTCCGCAAGGAAAATAAGTCATTGGAGTGAAGTGGGTCTATAAGACCAAGAGAAACATTGAAAGAAATATTAAAGGCATAAAACAAGACTAGTTGTCAAAGGATACAAGCAGCAAGATAGACGAGACTATGTGGAAACATTTGCGCCAGTCGCAAGGATGGAGGTAGTGCATACAGTGTTGTCTATTGCAGTGAAACATAAATGGAAAGTGTATCAAATGGACGTGAAGTCAATGTTATTGAATGGAGTGCTGAAAGAGGAGGTGTATGTTGGGCAACCTCCTGGTTATGACGTAGAAGGCCAAGAACACAAGGTGTGTAGGTTGCAGAAATATTTTTACTGGCTGAAGCAAGCACCGCGTGCATGGTATAGCAGGATAGATTCTTTCCTGATGAATAATGGGTTCAACAAATGTGATGGTGAACCTACTCTCTACATTAAAAAAAGTGATGGTAAGCTTCTTATTGTCGTTTTGTATGTAGATGATTTTATTTTTACAGGGAGTGATGATTTCCTCATCTTTGATTTCAAAGAAGTCATGAAAAGTGAGTTTGAAATGTCTGAATTGGGGTTGCTAAGACATTTTTTGGGCATAGAAGTGAAGCAAATAGAAAATGAAATTTTTATCTCTCAAGAAAAGTATGTCATGGAAATTTTAGAGAGGTTTATTATGCAGAACAACAAGCCCACACCAACTCCAACTGTCATGGGGTTGAAGTTGGGCAAGGAAGATTGCAGCAAAAATGTTAATCTGACATTATACAAAAGTATGGTGGGAAGCCTAATGTATTTGACCGCAACTAGGCTTGACATAATGTATTGAGTGAGTTTGGTTTCGAGGTTCATTGAAACACCCAAGGAGACACATTGGCAAGCAGCAAAAATAATTTTAAAGTATGTCAATGGGACAAAGTATTATGGCATTTTGTACTCCGTAACAAATGATTTTAGGCTGGTTGATTACACTGATAGTGATTGGGAAGGAAGTGTTGATGACAAAAATAACACATCAGGATATGTTTTTTAGTTGGGTTTGGGAGCCATTTCACGGGCTTCCAAGAAGCAACCAATAGTGTCATTGTCAACAACAAAAGCTAAATATATCGTCATAACAACAGCAATGTGTCAAACAATTTGGATGAGAAGGATGCTGCAGGATTTATGTCATGAACAAGATGGAGCAACCACAATTTTCTGTGATAACAGTTCAACAATTGCACTATAAACGAATTTTTTCTTTCATAAGAGGACAAAGCATATTCATGTGAAATATCATTTCATAAGAGAATTAGTTAACAATGGTCAAATTGTGTTGCAGCATTACAGGTCAGAGGAATAATTTGCAGACATCCTCACAAAACCATTAGCATGTGAAAATTTTGTTTATCTCAAATATTGTTTGGGAATGGTAAATGGCGGTAGTTGCGATTAAGGGGGAGCGTTGGAAATTAATCTCAACCACCGCGTTAAATGAACTGGCAGCAGCCATACCTCAGTTAATGTTTTGTAGGTTGTGGATTGTGTTTGCAGAGAAGTACAAGTTCAAAGCAGAGTACATAACCCATTCCGCAACAGAGTTAAATAATCAAAGTCAAATAGAATTTAATGCATGGTTATTAAATGATCATGGGAAAATTTTAATCCGCAAGTTTATTTACTTGATGCAACTTTTGTAATGTTTAGAAAATGATGTCTGCCCATCCCTTGTATTAAATATGGTATGTCACGCATTAAATGTCTTAGATATATATATGTTGTTTTGATTTTACAAGTTAGTAAGAGAGAGTGTTGTGTAATGTGGCAATGTAAGTCTGGAAAGACAAGGGGAGAAAACCGTGGAGCAAATTTTGGTGGGCGCGTGAAAACACAAGTTATAGGTTTTATTGTGTGTTACTCCGCAACCCTGGTGAATGTAAATCCAAGTCAGAAGTCTTGATTTACTTGTGAAGGAGTTGCAACTTCCATATGTGAATGTATTTCATGTTTTGAAGTTTTAATATAAATTTTGGTTAGTCACAATATAGTTGTGAAAATTTCACATATCATTATTACCGCAACACTCTGTTTTATTTTGTTTCACTGTGAGTAAAATTAGTTGATTATATTTTCTCCTCTCCATAGTTGCGATTTTGATCTCCACCACTCTATATTTAATTGAAGATTCATTTGAGTTGATTTTCGCAACTGTATGGTATGGATTAAGTGAGTTCCGCAACTCTGTGTAAACTTCTGTAAATGTGTTGTGTTAATTAAAGTAATTTCTGCAACTCTGTGTGTTGAGGGAAAAGCATTTTCCCCCGTGTATTTAAAATTTTCTAACAATAAAATTGTGTTGCCTGAACCTTCTATGAAATAAAATAAAGAGAAATATGTTTATACTAAAAAAGACAAGTTCTATGGAGAAATGTAATTGGATTCACAACAAACTTAACATGATTTACATAAAATAAAGGTTGGTCACCATGGCCCTGAACCCTCCCTTCAAAAACACATATACATTCATATTGATTGAGGTGTATATTGGTGGCCACCCACCTATTCTATGTGGAGCCCCACCATTTCTTCTTTCGGTTTTTCAATTTCCTTAATTGTAGCACAATTTACTATTTTTAGCAGTTTTTCAGGTCCTGAACTTTCGGAGCCATTTTGAGGCCCTAAATGACTTTTTTTGATAAACGGGGAGCAACATGGATGGTCTTTTGATGTTTCTCACATCAAAATTTTTAATCCTCAGATAGATATTTCTAACAAGGTATTGTGCGCATCAAACGGAGATCGTATGCGAAAGTTACATCCCCAGGAAGATTGATGTACCAATTTACCCAAACGGGGCCCATAATTTTGGTGCTTCATCTCCTAATGTTAGGTTTTTGGATGTTTAGGGTTTTCCATTGTTTCTCTATAATAAAAAGGCCCTCAAGCCTCATTGTAACACAGTTCAGAGGCATGTAGCCGCCACATCTCTTCTAAGAGATAAGCTACCAGCGCCCTAGCTAGTTTGTTTCCATTATGCCTGTAAGCATATTTCAGTTATTTTTTATTAATGAAATGAAGTTTTATTTCTACTGCATCTCCTCTTTTATGTGTATTTTTGTATTACATTTTGTTCCTACATATTTTCAGACCAGTGGAATCAGAGCGATCTGATTTTTCTCGATCCTTCTTTACATGTCCCCAATGAGGTCGAGGTATAATGAGTTAGGGCTCGATCTAGTTGAACCTTTGCAAAATCAACCTCACAAACCCCAACGACCACCCATGGGGGAGAAAATAAAGATTCGAGAGCAAGAGATTCTATCAAAATATTGCTCGAGGAGGCCCTCGAGAAACAAAGGAACGCAATAATGAATAACTTTGCCCAGATCCTTCAATGGCTGCCCATTGGCGGTGCATCTACATCCAATCACTCTGGAGGTGCCAGTCCTTTTAAGGTAAAAGTAATTTTTTACATTCCAATATTTGAGGGTCAAATAGATGCAAACACTGTAGATAGATGGTTGAATCTATTAGAAAGATATTTCTCAGTTCATGAATTTTTCGACCAAGAGAAAATTCTATTTTCACTCCTCAAATTCATCCCCATGTCAAGGACTAGTGGGAAACCTATTGTGAGAAAAAGGATGAGGGGGAACCCTCTCTCTTCTCGTTCATACCCACTTGGAGTTATTTCCAAGATGCCACCAAGGAACAATATTATCTTGTTGGGAGCTCTGTGGACAAGTACATACAATGGACTATGTTGCGGTAGCAAAGGGATCAAGATGTGCATGACATGACGAATATGTTTGATGCAGGAGCATCAAGCACCTAGCTAGCAATGTGACATCTTGGTCACATGTTGTGGCTAGTTAGAAATAAATTAGACTTAGAAATAGTTTAAATAATATATTTATTTAAATTTGTTATTTATTTTTAGAGAATTGTTAGTTTTTTTTCTATTTAATTAGATTAGGCATAATAATAGAATTGGTTTCTTTCCCTGCGTGGAATAGAACCAAAATAGGGATAAATTCTAAATAATATGGAGGCATTATTTTGTTGAGAAACTCTAGAAGAATACTATTCTGAGAAGAATAGTTTCTCATATTTGTATAAATTAGAGAAGCTTGAGGTGTGAAGGAGTGTGTGTGAGAGAATCTGAAGTATTTATTGAAATTGCAGAGAGGGGTAGCTAACGCTTATAAGCCCATGCAATATTATTTTCACCATATATTTCTGAATATAATTCGATTTTCAATATGTTTTGTATGAGCAACTGACATATTGCAGGTGATAGGCGCAGAGACAAATCGTGACAGCGTGTTGTGCAGAGGCAGATGTGGATGAGTGGAGCTGAAGCTGTGATTAATGAAGTTGATCTGCGTCCGTGGTAAAATGTGTAACATTCAGCAAGTGCAGATTGCGTGAAGCAGTTGAACAAATCACCTGAATCTGCGATTGAGAGTGTGTTGATAGTATTTGATTCTGAGTTGCGTGGATCTGGAATGCATGCAGAAGCGAAAAAAAAAACGGTGTGTCATATCAATTCTTACGTTATATAAGGGTGAAATTACAAATGACGTGTTTCATTTAAAAGCTTGTAAGTGTAAACTTGATTTAATAGTTGGTGTGATCGCTAAACAGTATGAGCACGTCCAGCAATTTGTATATTCAGATTTAAATAGTGACATCTTTTGTCAAAGACAGCGCACCTGCAGTAACACTTTGTTTAAAGTTTGTGACCGGCTGTTGGTTGACTGTAAGATGAGTGGAATAGTTGTAGCAAAGAGTGAATGTGATGGTCCATCAATTCTTTACTGTGATAATCGATTGAAGTTTGGGTTCTTTGCTGTGATAATCGATTGAAGTTTGGATTCTTTGCTGTGATAATCGATATGAATGTTGGGTTTTTGCTGTGATGGTCGATTGTTATAGCCATAAATTCTTCATTTCCAATAAATTTATATGCAGTTGCTCTCTTAAAAAACGTTGAAGCTGCTTCTAAGTGGAGTTTGTTTCAAATTGATACAATAATAAAATCATATTTTATTAATGGATGTAAAGCTGCATATCAAAGAGCAAAGGTAACTTATTTCCAAACAGTTAAGGCAGGGATTCTGGGATTTATTCAAAGGGGAACCTCTTGTCATTAATTGCATCTTCTTTAAGAGTAGGAAAAATTCTAATTTTCCTACATCAATGTTCCATACCCCGCACACAAAGTTGGGTATCAAATATTCAGAGGAACATTTGTTGCTAATGTACCGAATTTGTTTGCACAAATATATTTAGGAGAAAATGGAGTTCTTGACATCTCACCTCTTCGTACAACATACCATTATGCTACCAATATTGAGAAGAAATTCAAACAAAAGAAGCAATACTTTGGATCTACAAATCAAAACCAAGGGAAAGGTGCCCCATAAACCAGAGAACAAAGGACAAATCCAAGGCATGACGGCCTAAGACAACTTTCCAAAGCCACAAACAAAGAACAACACCGTGAAGCTGACGAAGGACACAGGGAAGTGGTGTTGATATTCAACAAGAAGATTCAACACCCACACTAGTGCATTAAGAACCTACACTAGGGTGGGGCCCACATGGTTATTTTTGGGTGCATGTCTACTTTTATTATCCCTTAATTTAGATGGACATTAAATTGTAATATATTCTCAATGTGGAACTGAAATAGTTAAATGTAGTGGCAAATTCAGTTAGCTAGTGAATTTCGAGTTATAGGTTGGTTAGTGGCACATGCAGAATAATTCTAGTTGTAACCGAGTTCGAAGTGCAGTGGTGCATGAGTTGGTGCAAGTTGTAAATCAGTTTAACTCAGTTAAGTGAGTTAAACTCATTTATGCTAGTTGTAACTGAAGATACACTAGTGAGAGATCTATTGAATTAAATATTAATTAATTCACAATTAGTGATCTCACATGAAACTGAGGATTTACTATTATTAGTTGCATGCATGTCAGATCCAGTGGACACCCAGTTGAGTTCTAGGTGAAAGGGAAGTTGACTATCAGTTGTGAAATTATCCGCTTGCACACATGCAGGAAAATACTCATTGGATATGCCCATGATACTTGCGCAGTCAAGGCAGGCAGGATTGCATCAATTCAGGCATTGCATTCAGTAGGGATTGCACAGTGAAGGTAGGCTATCTGGAGGCAGTAAAGTGGCTAAGGGATTTGCCAATTTTTGTATGGATGTGTGAGACAATAAGCTGATGTACTGAGGGCTTTTGCGAGAATATTTTTGTATGTAATTTTCTCATGTTCCATGATATAATATATAATAGAAGATAGTGGGGTTTTTAGCTTTAAGCTTTCCCCGAGAAATTATTTGTGTTGTGTGTGATTGATCTTTCTTCATGTTCATGTGATTAGTGATTGTGTTTTTAATTCCACAAAAGATTTGTAGAAGTGACTCAGTATTTAACTTTATCACATTGTTAGATCAGGTAAATCCAAGATATACATTCTTTTTGTATAATTTCTACATGGTATCGGAGCACAGGAAATTGCAGAAGTGAAGCAAGAGCTGAGTTTGTGACTGGATAGAATTCGAATTTGTAGAAATACTTTCTTGGTGCTACAAATGATTCAAGATAGAAATGGCTTTCAATGGCTTCAAGTTATAGTATGCACTCGAGGGTAGCTCAAACTACATTTCTTGGAAGGATAGGTTGGAGGCAGTACATGAAGACAATGGCTTGAAGGAATTCATTGACAAAGATGTTCCTAAGCTAGATGTTGCAGATGTTGCCAATCCTGATGCATGGAAAAATAAAGTGGCAAAGGCGAGGAGGATTCTGTTGGAGGGAGTATGAGACCACATTGTCTCAAGCCTCCATGGGAAAGCCACGCCATATGCTATGTGGAATGCTTTGACGGATATATTCCAAAGCAGCAATGACCATAGAAAATTGGCACTCAAAGATAAACTGACGAAGATCAAGATGGAAAAGGGTGACACCATTCCAAAATATCTCACAAAGTTTGTCCAATGTCGGGATGAACTGGGAAGTGTAGGAATAACATTTTTTGATGATGATTTGGTGAGCTTGGCTCTCCTACGACTTCCTAAGAGTTGGCACAGTTATCAAGACTATGTCAACGAACGGGAAAAATTTCCATATTGGGAATGACTGTGGTTGGATCTAGTGCAGGAGGAGTTCATAAGAAACACCAGATATGGATCTCCATCTAAGAATTAGGATGAAGAGGATTGTGCTTTGGATGCTAAGAAAAGGAAGGGGAAAGGGAATAAATTTCCTTCAAAATCCGAGTCCAAAGGCAAGAAGTAGGACATGTCCAAAGTGAAGTGTTTTCATTGTCACGAACATTGGCATTTTGCTACTAATTGTCCACAAAAGAAGAAGAACAAGAAGGTTTTTGGATCTGTAGCTGGCGAGACCCTTGCCTCGCAATTTGAGCTTGAATTCTCCTTGATTGCATGCATGGTGTCAAGTGCATTGGGATCGGTGTGGTATTTGGATAGTGGCGCTTCCTTCCACATGATGAGAGATAAGGAGCTTTTCGGTGACTTGGAGGAGAAAGATCTGTAGATGCATATTGAGATGGGTGACGATGGATGGTACAGTGCTACTGGGATTGTTGCCATTACCTTTCAGAGGGTGTCAGGTAAACCACTTCCATTAAAATATGTAATGCATGTACGAGGTCTGAAGAAATTTTTTGTCTTAGTCAGAATGTTGGAAGAGAGAGGCTATGACGTTGTTTTTAGTGATGGAAAAGCTTTCCTGCGACCTAAAACAACGGGTCAAGTCAAGAGGATAGGGATTCAAGTTAAGAATCTCTACAAGTTGGAGGTAGATGGTTGCCCTACCATGATGGGCAAGGTGGAGAAAGTGGTGAGCCGAGATGAGGGAAAATTATGGTATAGGCAATTGGGCCATCTTCATCATGGAGCCTTGAAAGTCTTGCAAAAAATTTCTACTGGACTTCTAATGGGAACACTTGCTTAGTTAGATTAGTGCAAGTGTTGCACCATGGGGAAGTATGTAAATTCCACCTTTCATGAAAAGGAGAACCATGCTTCAGGAATCATTTAGAAAGTTCACACAGACGTGTGTGGACCATTCTCGGTTGCTTCAATAGAAAAACATAAGTACTATGTAATATTTGTTGATGAATTTTCTCGTAAATGTTGGATCTTCTTCATGCAGAAGAAAGATCAAATATTCTCTAAGTTCTGTGAGTTTAAGGCATTGGTGGATAAAAAGTTGGGGAAGCAAGTGAAGGCTCTTAGGAGCGATAATGGTGAAGAATACATCTCTAATGAATTTAATAACTTCTGCAGCAAAGAAGGAATTCGAAGAGAAATCATAGTGCGTCATAACGCACAATAGAATTGATCCATGGAGAGAAAGAATAGAACAATCATGGGTGCAGCACGAGCGATGTTGCATGATTAGGGCCTACCAATGCATTTGTAGGCAGAAGCATGAAACATTGTGGTATATGTGAAAAACCATTGTCCTCATAGAGTAATTGGCATGAGTACACCTTAAGAGGCTTTCACTGGTAAGAAACCTAATGTTTCACACTTTAAGATTTTTGGCTCATCTATTTATGTGCATTTGACCAAGGATTCCAGAAAGAAACTGGAACCGACTGCTGAAGTTGGGATTTTTTTGGGGTACACAGAAACAACCCATAATTACCTTGTGTATTTTCCAAACAACAGGATGAATGTTGTGCGGTGGGATATAAAATTTGATGATGGGAAAGCCATGTGGTTGTCCCTTAAGAGGGAGCTGGACTTGCATGCAGAGGAGAAACGCCTGGTTCCCAAAGCTGAGTCTCATGATGTGGATCAGCCACATGAGGAGGTTCATGGAGTGGAGGAACTCAGTCATGCAAAGCCATCCATCAAAAATGGCAGAAGGCACACAACAGAAGTTGATAGGCTGAGACTTGCTGCTGCACAGAATGTAGGAGCCCCTACTTCATAGCGTAGACAGAGACAGTCTCCTGACCGATTTACTAGATACATGGCTCTTATGAGAAAATTTATTTTGATTGAACCATCTTCCTTTCCAGAAGCAGTGCAACAACCTACTTGGGTTGATGCAATGGTGGAGGAGTATGACTCCATTCTCAAAAAAAGTGCATGGGAAATTGTCCCAAGACCAGTTGAAAAATCAATGGTAGGTTTGACATGGATCTACAAGGAAAAGTAAGTTGTTGATGGGAGTGTGGAGAAATACAAGGCCATATTTGTGGCTCAGGGCTTCTCACAGATGAGAGGATATATTATGATGAGACTTTTGCACCTGTTGCAAGGTACTCTTCCATAAGATCCATCCTTGCACTCTCAGTACAGATGGGCTGGTGCATTCATCAAATGGATTTCAAAACTATGTTTCTCAATGGGATGATTGAGGAGGAGGTGTACATAGAGTAGCCTAAAGGATTCGAGATCTTCAATAGTGAGTTTCATGTGTGCAGACTCAAAAGAGCGATGTATGGGTTGAAGCAAGAACCCCATACTTGGTACACTCAGATAGACATCTATTTCACCAGACTAGGCTTCACCAAAAGTGAAGCAGATGCAAACCTGTACCAGATCGTGGTTGAGGGTAAGCTATTGATCATTGTTATTTATGTTGATGATAGAATTTTGACTGATGATGAGCAGCTGATACACTCATCCAAGGAGGATCTTGCAAGGGAGTTCGAAATGAAGGATATGGGACTCCATTATTTCCTTGGATTGGAAATATGGTAGTAGGATGGTGAAATTTTTGTGTCTCAAGGAAAGTATGTAAAGGAGATACTGGGTAAGTTTAACATGGACAGCTGCAAACCCATGGATACTCCTCTTCCAGGAAACTGGAGGAAAGAGGATGCTAATTCTAGAGAGGTAGTGGATGCTACTCTCTATCGAAAATTAGTGGGTTCGTTAATGTATCTAGTGAACACAAGACCGAACATTTGCTATGCAGTTAACCATCTGAGTCAAGCTATGGTTAAGCCTACCAAGCTCTTTTGGAAGGTGGGGAAGCATGTCCCGAGATACCTGAAGGGCATATCAGTGTATGGTCTATGGTACAGAAGAATGGATGGAGTGAAGTTGCATGGCTTCATAGATGCAGATTGGGCTGGAAGTCCATCAGACAGAAAAAGCACATAAGGGGGGATCTTTAGCATTGGGTCGACAATAGTTTCCTGGTACAACAAGAAACAACAATCCATGGAGCTCAGTTCAGCGGAAGAGGAATACATGGCAGCAATAGAAGCTGCATGTGAGGCTATCTAGATGAGAAAGATCTTGGTTGGTTTTTTGGTTCTCAAATGGATTCGACAATGATTCATTTTGATAATCAGAGTTGCTTTAAATTGTCAATTAATTGTGTGTTTCATGATAGTTCCAAGCATGTAGATATCTGGTACCATCATCTCAGAGATTGTGTGTAGATTAGGATCATGTTGCTTCAGTACATTCCCATGGAAGATCAGGATGCAGATATTCTGACGAAGACGCTCACCAGGAGCAAATTCGAATACCATAGAGACAAGATCGGGGTGAAGGATAATCCCTTTGTTGTTGAGAGGGAGTGTTGAGATTCAAAAAGAATATTCAACACCCATATTAGTGCATTAAACACCTACACAATGGTTGGGCCCATAGGGATATTTTTGGGTGCATGTCTATTTTTATTATCCCTTAATTTAGATGGACATTAAACTGTAATATATTCTCAATGTGGACTTGAAATAGTTAACTGAAGTGGAAAATTTAGTTAGCTAGCAAATTTCTAGTTAGAGGTTAGTTGGTGGGACATGCAGAGTAATTCCAGTTGTAATAGCGTTCGAAGTGTAGTGGTGTATTAGTTGGTGCAAGTTGTAAATCATTTTAACTCAGTTAAGTGAGTTAAACTCAGTTGTGCTAGTTGTAATTGAAGATACAATAGTGAGAGATCTATTGAATTAAATAGTAATTAATTCACAATCAGTGATCTCACATGCAACTGAGGATTTACTATTATTAGTTGCATGCATGTCAGATCTAGTGGAGACCCAGTTGAGTTCTAGGTGAAAGGGATGTTGACTATCAGTTGTGACATTATCTACTTGCACACATGCATACAAACACTAATTGGATGTGTCCATGATACTTGCATAGTCAAGGTAGGTAGGATTGCATCAATTCAGGGATTACATTCAACAGGGATTGCGCAGTGAAGGTAGGTTTCCTAGAGGTAGTAAATTGGCTAAGGGATTTGCCAATTTTTGTATGACAGTGTGAGGCAATTAGCTGATGTACTAAGGGCTCTTGTGAGAAGAGTTTTTTATGTAATTATTTCATGATCCATGATATAATATACAATACAAGATAGTGGGGGTTTTAGTTGTAATCTTTCCCTGATAAATTATCTGTGTTGTGTGTGATTGATATTTCTTCATGTTCATGTGATTAGTGATTGTATTTTTAATTCCGAAAAATATTTGTAGAATAAATTTAGTATTTAAATTTAGCACATTGTTAGATCGGTTGAATCCAAGATATACATGTTTGTTGTATAATTTCTCCAAGTGGTGTGAGTTCCATAAGAGCTCCACTCACAACACAAGTGAGTGTCAGGCCAAGCATTCACTGGTGGTCAAGATGAAGGCTTCTGACTCAGATGCATGCTCCAACCTTGAATCAAAACCTGATAAGGGGAATGACAAAGGGAAGCAGATTATCGACGAGGAACCGAAATATCGAGAGGAGAAGGAGCGTCCCTTCCTCTCCCAGATGTGGGTAGAGGGTTCCCTGCTACAGTTTATTGTCAACAATGGGATTCAAAAGAACCTCATTTCAGTAGAGGTCATGAAGCTATTGTGCTTGCCAACCACAACACACCCACAATAGTACACCATTGGGTGGCTTTACCAAGGACGAGATCTCTGTGTCAGCCAGCAGTGCTGCCTTCCCTACAGCATGAAGCCCTCCACTGATGAGGTATTATGTGACATTTCTCCTCTTGATGTTTGTGACATATTATTAGGCCAAACCTACTTGTGGAAGTGACATGCTATGTATGAGTCTCAGCCTCGCGGTGTTATTTTTATTTTGGGCAATAAGTTGTACAAGATACTACAGGTACCACCACCTGTCGCTATCTCTTTGGTTATTGCCAAACAATGCAGTAAGCTCAATTCCAAAACTGGGAAATTTTTTTCTTGATGATCCACCCTCGGGGGAAGAAGAATATTGTGGCCATGACCTCCAAATAGGGCTCCTTCACAAGACAAAAACAAATGAACAAGGCTATGGTGGAGTACGCAGACATCTTCACCTCACTCGCAGGGGTGCCTCTCCACTCTCAGGTCAAGCACCCCATCAATTTGACCCCAAATGCACCACTGCCCAATGGAATGATATATCAGTGCTCTGTTATGGAGAACAATGAAATCAAGAGGCAAATTCAGGAGCTGCTGCAGAAAGGTCACATCTTGCCGAGTTCATCACCCTATGGGAGCCTGATCGTGTTGGTGCAAAAAAAGGATGGAACTTGGAGACTCTTTATTGGCTATCGGGCATTGAACAAGATCACTGTCTGGAATAGGTACCCAATCCAACGGATTGATGATCTTATGGGCTAAATCAAAGGGGTGAAACATTTCAGCAAGATGTACTTGACTTCTGAGTATCACTAGGTACCAATCAAACCCTCCTATGTGTGGAAGACTACCTTCGAAGCCAAGGAGGGCCTTTTCAAATGGTTAGTCATTCCTTTCGGGTTGACGAATGCTCCCACAACCTTCATGAGGTTGATGGATGACATATTGCGGCCATTCACCAACTCATTTGTAGTAGTGTACTTGGATGACATCCTGATCTTCAACCATACTTGGGAAGAACACCTCCATCACATTCGATAGGTCCGCCAAACATTGCGACAACAGAAGTTGTGTGCCAATTTGGAGAAGTTCACTTTTTTCATGATCAAGGTTCAGTATCTGGGATACAATATTTATGAGTGGAGGGTGCATGTGGATCCAACCAAGATCCAAGTCATTCGGGATGGGCCAGCCCTAACCACTCTAACAAAGCTTCGCAGCTTTCTGGGTCTTGCTAACTTCTACCGCAAGTTTGTGTTGGGATTCTCTCATATCACTTGGCCCTTGGGTCAAGTCACCAAGGGAGGAATGAAAAAAAAAATTTCTTTTGGTCAGAATCTCAATGGAAGGTGTTCATAGAATTGAAACATTGTCTGTGCTTTGCCCCAGTGCTCACATTACTAGAATTGCAACAACCATTTGAGATCAATATAAATGCCTCTAACTATGCTATTGGGGCATTTCTTACTCAACGGGGGCACCCAGTGGCATATCACAGCAAGACACTTTCTGACACAGTCCGCAAGTATCCTACTTATGACAAAGAAATGTATTCCATTGTGCAGGCTTGCCGATAATGGAAGCACTACATTTTGGGGAAGGAAATTGTCATCCACATAGAACACCAACCCCTGTAGTTCATACAAATGCAAGGGAAGTTGCAGAATGATCGCCATCAGAAGTGGTCCAGATATATGCAACAGTTTCATTTGAACGTCAAGTACAAGAAGGGTAGCACCAATAATGTTGTAGAACACCTCAGCCGACCACCGATCGTGGCACTAACCACCATTATTAACTCTTGTGGGCACGAGACTTTTGATTGGCCACTTCTCCACAAGAGTGATCCAGAATTCGGCCACACATAAAAGACACTCTTAGAGGGTACGCAAGTTCCAAATTTCACCTCCAAGATGCACTCCCATGTCATCTAGGACACCTTTGTGTTCCTTCAAGCAAGTGTGCCAAGATGATTTGGGAAGCGCATTACAGATGGGTCACTGGGAATTTCGGGGTCGATAAAACAGTGGCAGTATTGCATAAGTATTTCTATTGGCCGAACCTTCGACAGGATTTCAGGAAGTACATCAGATCTTGCACTTATTACGCTATTTCCAAACTGGCCATCAAGAAGCAAGGCCTCTATACTCTGCTACCTACCCCGAGTCGACCTTGGGAATCCATCTCCATGGATTACATGTTGGGCCTTCCTTCTACTAAGCATGGAAACAACTGTGTTTTCGTGGTTGTCAACAAATTCTCGAAGATGGCCATCATGGCGGCCTACAAGAAGAATATCATAACAGAAGCGACTGCCAAACCCTTCTTTGAATGAGTGTGGGTGCACTTTTGGATCCCACAGTCTATCATCTTAGATCAGGACAATTGGTTCCTCAACACATTTTGGTCCAACCTATGGTCAGAGGTCTGTAGTCGCCACATCTCTTCTCAAAGATAAGCTACCAGCGCCTAGCTAGTTTATTTCCATTATGTCTGTAAGCATATTTATGTTATTTTATATTAATTAAATGAAGTATTATTTCCACTGCATATCTGTGTTTATGTCTATTTCTGTATTTTATTTCATTCTTGCATAAATCTAGATCAAACATCTTGAGTCATTTCATGGTAATTTTAAAAATTGAAGTAAAAGGTTGAAAATGAAAGATAAAGGAGAATGTCACTTTTACTTTAAGAATTTAACATTAATGATGAATTGCATGTCAATACTAGGGTCATAGGTTTAAATATTAGGATATTATGGACCTAATATTACCATAGTTTTTTCTCTCACTCCCACTCTTGATACTCCCACAATACTCCTCATCCTCTATTTCTCTATTCCACTTGTTTTTTGCCTCCGCATGGCCAATATATTGTATAAACAATACCTTATAATACACATATTGATATACAACATATAAAAACCCTTTACCCCCCTATTATATGCTCAATATATTATTTCACTTTTTCCTCATTTTTTATGCCCCGATATGAATGCACGTGATATGGTATTGCTTTGTTAGTGAAGCCCCTATGCATGCCCCACCGTCAATCTATGGTAAGAGATGGCAATGGTGTTTTCGGTTAACTAGAAGTTGGAAGCTTTGTTTCGCACAAATCAACATAACCAAACACACATGGAAATAAAACTCACTATAGAAATCACTCACAATACAAAGAAATTGTGTACTCTCATATTCTTGGCTCTCATGTAAGAGAGTTACACCTAGAGCTACCAACTTTCATGACAAATTGAAAAAATGCATGCTCAAGACAATCACATATTTTTAGTATTACATGTTCAAACGCAGATACAATACATTTGTATAAGTGTTCTCATATTTAACTTATTTCAACACATAGAAATAGAAGTTATGAGAATATCTCAACAATCTTTAACAAATATTAACTAACTCTAAAAGAAGTATTAATTATAACAATATATATATATATTTTCAAGTAACCTAAATAATTAATTAATTAAATAAACAAACCAAATAAATGACAATATTAATTATATATATAAGAAATATTAAAACCTTAAAATTTGGACATATTCATGGCTTTTAATTATTATTTAATAAAAAAATTTATATTATGAGTGATTGGAGACTTCCACAATTATTCATATTGGTAAAAAATTCTCAAAGAAACACTCTATAGATGTATGATCCCGATGGTTACTCCATGGAGCATCAGAAACAAAAGCAAGTTTAAGATCACAAGACTATTTTGAATTAGTTTTTCAAATCGTTTTTCAAAGTCTCTTCTATGTTGTTATATTATTTCAAAGTTTAATTTTTTTTAAATTATATGGAAATTAAAGTTAAATAATACTTATTTATCTTATCAAAATTTCTCACTAATTTCTTCTTTCAACTCCCACATTGAAAAATACCTCTTCACTAACAGTTAATATAATTTTTGAATTGTAATCTCTATAATTTTAAATCATTGAAAAATACCTCTTCACTAATAGTTAATATAATTTTTAAATTGTAATCTCTATAATTTTAAATTATTTATAGAATGGTTCCAAATTCCAACATCATTAATAATAATAAATCGAAGTTTTTTTTAAGTAATATCAAAACAAAACATTATGGGCCTTTAAATCAATAAAATATTTTTTAAATATTTCTCTAAAAAATACTATTTAAATTTAAAAAAAAAAAATAGAATAAATATTTACATATTTATTAAAAATAAAAACATATACATCTCTAAACATCTAAATGATTTTGTTAACATTAACATTACAGGTCTTTAAATCAATAAAATATTTCCTTAAAAAATATTATTTAAACTAAAAATAAAAACAAAATAAAATAAATATTTACATATTTATTAAAAATAAAAACATATACATCTCTAAACATCTAAATGATTTTGTTAACATTAACCTTACATGTCTTTAAATCAATAAAGTATTTTTTCAATATTTCCTTAAAAAATACTATTTAAAATAAAAATAAAAACAAAATAAAATAAATATTTACATATTTATTAAAAATAAAAGCGTATACATATCTAAACATCTAAATGATTTTGTTAACATTAAAAAGTAATAGTTTAAAATGTATAATAATACACACGAAATAAAATATTTTAAAATAAATAATATGGAAATTACTTATTAAAAAAAAAAAACTACCTATCACATATGATGTTATGAAATCTCTTGGAAAAATTGCAATCCTACACGTCTCTTCCATGCGATGTCATTAAAAATTATTGCAAAAATCTGACCGTCCCATTTTTTCGTAAAACAATCTTTTCCAACGTCGTATTTACCCCAGAAGAATATTACAACGTATTTTCATGATTCTCGAAAAAATGCAAAGACTGGTTTGCCTTGAAGTAGATGGAAATCACCGTGGAAGAGTAATTTCAATTGAAGTTGAATTCACCGCTATATTTAGCCTAGAAGAATCTTACAACGTATTTTCATGATTCTTGAAACAATGCAAAGACTAATTTGCCTAAGAGGCTCAAAGTAGATGGAAATCACCGTGGAAGAGTAATTTCAATTGAAGTTGAATTCACCGTGGAAGATAGTAGAAGTTGTTCAGGCATGGCTTAGGAATTGAAGGGTAACGGAGGATTGAGTACGTCCTCATCTCCACATCCTTCTAACCATTGCATAACTCTCATCATACAAGGACGATCTCTGGAGTGGTATTGAATGCACGACAATCCAAATTTTGTGAGTCTCCTCGCCTTCTCCTCATCCGCAGCTTCCATTTCTCCTCCTCTCAATCTCATCCCCAACTCTCCACTTTGAATGAGCTTGAAATCCCACTCAGGGAAGCATAACTGACTGGATCGGCTCACCTGGACATCAATATCTTTTCTGTCCCCAACAATATTTAACAAGAGCATTCCAAAACTATAGACATATGATTTATCTATAATAGGATCCATACCTCCCGACCACACCTCTAGGGCAACATATCCCGGCGTCCCTCTCGCCATCATCATGGAAATATGGTCGTCTCCCTTCCCACAAAGTTTTGCGAGACCAAAATCAACAACTTTAGGAGTGAAATCTGCATCCAGCAATATATTGTGAGGTTTGATGTTGAAGTGTATGATGCGATTCTGGCAATATTGGTGTAAATATGCAATTCCACGGGCCACATCCAAAGAAATTGAATACCATTGTTCCCACATTAAGATTTTCTCATTCTCTTCACTGGTAAATGTAAACTTGTCTAGAGATCCATTAAGCATGTATTCATATACAAGTGCGCTTGTCGGGCTTGTTGAAAATATTAAAGTCACCTGCAAACCCCATGAAGGAGAATGGAAATAGAGTACAATAGGGTCATAGGTTGAGTGCACACCATGGTGTATTCAACAGAGTTTAAATTAATATGTAAGGATGAATTTATGTTTTATGGGCACAACTGACGTTGTAGAAGGAATTGAATAAATCGTGGTTTGAACCACGCAACAACAGAGTTTATTAAAAACAGTCTTATCGGGCTTTTAACACCCTCACCAACCAAAGTTATTTATGCGTCAGTGTTTTGTTTTGAACTGGGCTCGAAGTGTCTTGTTGATGTGAAGTTCCGATGCGATGCGATGTTGTGATATCGCACATCGCACATCGTAACGGACAATGTAAAGCCTTCTATGCAAATATCATTCACTGTGATGCGATATTGCGATGCGATGTGGTCCCCACAACACACATCACATATCGCAATCGCAAATGATCAAGTTGCCGCAACATTGTTCCGCTGTGTTATGTTCCAAAGCATGTTTGCGATGCGATGTGGTCCCTACCACCATCGCACATCGCAATCGCTCATCGCTAAGTATACCGTTCGTTCATCCGTCTACCGCTTTGGATTGTCGATGCGATATTGCCGATGTCACAGCATCGCACATCGCATATCGCTTTGCCAATGTCCATGCCATACGCAACACCATTCGTCCGTCGATGCGCCAATGTGATGTGGTCCCACTGCCAACACATCAAAGACTACTTGGACCAATTAGCATTTATCGCGCAGGTTTTTGCCATGACGTCATCAACCACTTTTGTTATGCGAATATTTTATGAAATCAGGCTTATGTTTTGTTTGATTTCCACGGGCCCTAGCAATCAGCCAATAGGAAAGTGTTTGCGTTGGTTTTGGGTCTGCTGACGTAGGGCTCATTTGTAATGTGAAAAATTTTGCAATCCAGTTTGTTTGAAGTTTGAAATCCGGGTTAAACGTTTATTAAATTTTGGTTAAAAGTAATGTTTCGAGCAGAGTATAAAGGTTCAAAAGAGCTGGACCCCACCAAATTTAAATGTCACCCAGATCAATAGGCGAGAGTGCAACTAAACCAGATCAACAGTTTGTGGGAGCACAAGTAGCGCAGAAGTTAACCAGAGGGGGTGCCTCCGCAGTTGACCCAGCCATCAAACACTGACCAGAGATCGGTAGAGGAGATTTACTACGGGAGCACTGCATGCAATGTCAGCATCAACCCTTTGGTGCCTCCACAGAGATAAACAACCGTGCCAATACAATTTTGTTTTATTTTAATTTTAAATAAATTGTTGCGCCATATATAAAGTTTCTGAATAGCATAGTTCAAAAAAAATAAAAAATAAAAATTTGTTGTTGCACAAACAAACTATGTTGTGTTTTGTAATGCTCGAAGGCAGAAAAAGAGATAGAGACCAAAGATTTTAATGATGCGTTTGTAGCAGCTAATCCATTGTAAAACTAGTACTTCGTTCTGAATACAGAATCTCCATTTTGTAATAGTTTTTCATGTTAATGAAATAGTTTTCAATCTTTGTGCCATATCTGTCCAACATTCAGAAAAATTTTATAATCTTTGTGTTGAGGTAGAGGGGAATTTTTATTCTCCCTCTGTGTTCAGAATATTCAGAAATTCCAACATGGTATCAGAGCTAGTCCAGGCTCTTTGAAGGTGTCAAAGAAGCCGAAGGAAGGATTTGTCGCAGTAGTTCTCCAGCAGAGTGAAGGCTCAACAAAAGTCCAGGTATTTCTAAAAAAAAATAGTCTTGTTTTTTTTAAAAGAGTGCAGTCCTCAGTGACAGAGTTTGTCTTTTAAAGAAGGAAAGACAGTTTGTTTAAAAACACAGTAAAGTTTTATTTCAAAGTTCAGTTTGTAAGCCATGGCTGGACCAAGTACCAGTATGAGTATTGGAAATACTCAGCTCCCACAATTTAATGGGAAGAACTATGATTTTTGGGAAATCACCATGAGAGCCCTGTTTGCCTCTCAAGACTTATGGGAGTTTGTTGAAGATGGTTTTGAAGAACCAATAGATGAAAATGCTTTTAATGCCTTAACGCAGGCAGAGAAGGATTTTTTGAAGAGAAATAGGAAGAAAGACTCTAAAGCCCTCTTCTATCTCTATCAAGCAGTACATGAGAGTGTGTTTCCAAGGATAGCAGCAACTAAAATATTTAAGGATGCATGGGATACCCTCCAGATTTCCTATCAAGGTATGGAGAAGGTGAAGACAGCAAAGCCACAATTGCTGAAGAGAGATTTTGAAACTCTCTGTATGAAAGAGTCTAATAACATAGACTCATTCTTCACACATGTGATTGGGATGGTCACACAGATAAGATCTCATGGAGAAACACTTGAAGAAATAATTATTGTGGAGAAAGTATTGAGTAGCCTACCCTCAAGGTTTGATGTTATTGTAACCACCATTGAAGAGACAAAGGATCTCTCAAAGTTCATAGTTGATGAACTTCATGCATCACTGATGACTCATGAACAAATATTGGGAAGATCAGTAAACCCATCTTTGGAACATGCCTTCAAGACCAAGATGCCTTTTGGAAGAGGAAGAGGTCAAGGTAAAAGAAGAGGAAGAAACATACTCATGGAAGGAGCAGTAATCAGTATCAAAGCTAAGGCCAAAGTAGCAGCGAGCAAGGTGGACAACAACATGCTCATGGACAAAGGTATGACAAATCCAATGTCAAGTGTCATTATTGCAAAAAATATGGGCATTATGCCAATGAGTATAGGAAAAAGAAATATGACATGAATAATAGGCAGAATGCTAATGTTACAAGAGAAGAAAAGAACCCAAAGAATATGTTGTTAACATGTAATGTAGCACAATATAGGCAGGATGATGTATGGTTCTTAGATTTAGGTTGCAGTAATCACATGACTGGAAACATAGCAATGTTTGCCAATCTTGATGAAGATGTTAAATCTGAAGTAACAACTGGAACTGATACTGAGATCTTTGTCACGGGAAAAGGCAGAGTAAGTATCCGTGTAAGAAATGGAGAGAAGAAATTTGTGCTAGATGTATACTATGTTCCTGGCTTGAAATGTAATCTTTTGAGTGTTGGGTAGCTCATTAACAAAGGTTACAATGTATTCTTCAAAAATGATGTGTGCACAATAATGGACATACCTCCAAGCAAGAAGTTTATTGTAGAAGTGAAGATGACCAACAATAGAATGTTTCCACTCAAGCTAAATGCAGACTTGAAGGGAAAGAGAAAGAATGTGCAGCTGTAACTCAAGAGGTATTTCAAAAGGAAGTGAAAGATGAGAATTGGTTATGGCATTTGAGATTTGGACATATCAATTTTGGAGGACTGAATTTGTTGCACATAAAAATACTGGTAAGTGGACTACCATTGATATAGAAACTGAACAACCTATGTGAAGGTTGCATCTTGGGCAAACAACACAGAGAAAACTTTCCATCAAGAGAGAGCATAATGGCAAAGGCACCCTTAGAAATTATCCATTCAGATTTGTGTGGGCCAATGCAAACATCATCAATATCAGGAAACAATTATATGTTGAATTTCATTGATGATTTCACAAGAAAAGTATGGGTTTATTTCTTGAAGTATAAAATTGAAGTGTTTGAAAAGTTTTGCCACTTTAAAGCTCTTGTAGAGAAATAAAGTGAGCAGCATATCAAAGTCTTAAGGACTGACAGAGGAGGTGAGTACATCTCAAAATAATTTCTGTGTTTTTGTAGAGAAAACGACATACATAAACAATTCACAACAAGGTACACACCACAGCAAAATGGTGTTGCTAAAAGAAAAAATCTAACCATAATGGAAATGGTAAGAAGTATGTTGAAGGAAAAACATTTTCCAAATTATTATTGGGAAGAAGCAACAAATTGTGCGGTATATATCTTGAATATATGCCCAACAAAAGCAGTGATGAACAAAGTTCCAGAAGAAGCGTGGAGTGGTAGAAAACAAGGAGTCGCCCACATGAGATTTTTTGGGTGCGTCACTTATGCACACATTCTAGATTAGCTGAGAAAGAAGTTGGACAGTAAGGGGGAGAAGTTCATCTTCCTTGGATACTATGAAGAATCCAAGGGATACAGATTGTATAACCCATCCACAAATAAATTTGTTATAAGCAGAGATGTGCAATTCATAGAAGAAGAATCATGGGATGGAAGCATTGAGAAAACAGTCAATGTAAAGAGTTGTTTGTCTCATGATGAAAATGAGGATGAGATGGATAAAATACATCCATCATTAGCACCACTACCTCCACCAACACAAGGACAACAAGGGACACCACAAGTTGGAATAAGAACACCCTTGAGAAGAAATGAGAGTGCTTCTCCAAGCACACCACAAGGAGCAGATTTGAGTGCTTGTTCAAGCACAAGTACACCAAATGAAGGAGGAACCAAATTCAGAAATTTGAATGATATTTATGAGAAAGAATCAGAAAATGAAGGTATGAACTCTTTATTTGCACTGTATTATCATGTTTATGATCATATTCATTTTGAAGAAGCTATAAAATATACGAAATGGATAGATGCTATGGATGAAGAAATAAATGCAATAGAGAAAAATAAAACATGGGAATTAGTTGATCTCCCAAATGGTAAAGAAGTGATTGGAGTAAAATGGGTCTACAAGACCAAAAGCAATACTAAAGGTAAAATTGAAAGGCACGAGGCTAGACTTGTTGTCAAAGGCTACAAGCAGCAACATGGAAGAGATTATGAGGAAACCTTTGCACTGGTTGCAAGAATGGAAACCGTGAGAGCAGTGTTGTCCATAGCAGCACAAAACAAGTGGAATGTTTACCAAATGGATGTACAATTAGCATTCCTAAATGGAGTTTTAATGGAAGAGGTTTATGTTGAACAACCTCTAGGCTATGAGAAAAAGGGCCAAAAGCACAAAGTATGCAGATTGAAGAAAGCTCTTTATGGGTTGAAACAAGCACCAAGAGCATGGTACAGTAGGATAGATTCCTATCTACTAGAGAATGGGTTTGAAAAATGTGAGGGAGAACCCGCATTATATATCAAGGAGAAAGATGCTCATTGTTGTTTTGTATGTTGATGATGTGATATTCACAGGTAATGATGATTACCTCATTGAGAATTTTAAAAAAGTCATGAAGGATGAACTTGAGATAACTGATATGGGATTTCTGAAATACTTCTTAGGAATAGAAGTAGAGCAAAATGAAGATAAATTTTTTATTTCTCAAGCTAAATATGTAAATCAAGTTTTGGAAAGATTTAACATGCAATATTGCAAGGCAGTAATTACTCCCACAGTAATGGGATTGAAAGTCAGCAAATAAGACGACAACAAGGATTTTGATCCTAGTTTGTACAAAAGCATAGTTGGCAGCCTTATGTATTTGACTGCAACTAGGCCTAATATTATGCATGATGTTAGTTTAATTTCCAGATTTATGGAGAGGCCAAAAGAAGCACATTGGCAAGCAACAAAAAGAATTCTGAGGTATGTGAAAGGAACTAAAAGGTATGGAATTCTATATACCACTTCGGAAAATTCTGAGTTAATTGGATATACTGACAGTGATTGGGCTGGAAGTATTGATGACCGGAAAAGCACCTCTGGTTATGTTTTTCATATGGGTTCAGGAGCCATTTCATGGGCTTCTAAGAAACAACCAATTGTGGCATTGTCTACAGCGAAGGCAGAATATGTGGCAGCTACAGCAGTAGCATGTCAAGTAGTTTGGATGAGAAGAATGTTGAGGAGTTTATGTAAAGAATAGGTAAAAGGGACAGTGATTTATTGTGACAATAGCTCAGCTATAGCATTGTCAAAGAATTCCGTGTTTCACAAAAGAACTAAACACATAGATACCAAGTTTCACTACATCAGGGAATTGGTGAACAATAGAGAAATTGTTTTACAACATTGCAGAACAGAGGAGAAGTTTGCAGACATTCTGACAAAGCCATTAGGAAAAAAGAGTTTTGAATATTTGAGGAAATTCTTGGGTATAACAGATAACCTAGCATGTGACTTTAAGGGGGAGTGTTGAAAATATTAAAGTCACATGCAAACCTCGTGCAGGAGAATGGAAACAGAGTACAACAGGGGCATAGGTTGAGTGCACACCATGGTGTATTCAACAAAGTTTAAATGAGGGTGTAAGGATGAATTTATGTTTTATGGGCACATCCTACCTTGTAGAAGGAATTGAAGAAATCGTGGTTTCAACCACGCAACAACAGAGTTTATTAAAAACAGTCTTATCGGGCTTTTAATGCCCTCACCAACCAAAGTTATTTACGCGTCAGTGTTTTTTTTTTAACTGGGCTCAAACTGTCTTGTTGATGTGAATTTTTGATGTGATGCGATGTTGCGATATCGCACATCACACATTGCAACGGACAATGTAAAGCCTCCTCCGCAAATATCATTCACCGTGATGCGATGTGGTCCCCACAGTGCACATCGCATATCGCAATTGCCAATGTTCAAGTTTCCACAAAATTGTTCCATTGTGTTATGTGCCGAAGCATGTTTTCAATGTGATGTGGTCCATACCACCATCGCAAATTGCAATAGTTCATCGCTAAGTCTACCATTCGTTCATCTGTCCGCCGCTCCGAATTGCCGATGCGATATCGCCGATGTCTCAGCATCACACATCGCATATCGCTTCGCCAAAGTCCAAGCCATCCGCAACACCATTCATCCGTCGATGCGTCAATGCGATGTGGTCCCACTGCCAACGCATCAAAGGCTACATGGACCAATCAACATTTATCGTGCATGTTTTTGCCATGACGTCATCAACCACTTTTGTTATGCGAAGATTTTATGAAACTGGGCTTATGTTTTGTTTGAGTTCCGTGGACCCCAACAATTAGCCAATAGGTAAGTGTTCGCGTTGGTTTTGGGTCTGCTAACGTAGGGCTCATTTGTAACACGAAAATGTTTGCAATCCAGTTTGTTTGAAGTTTGAAATCCGGGTTAAAGGTTTATTAAATTTTGGTTAAAAGTAATGTTTCAGGTGGAGTATAAAGGTTTGAAAGAACCAAACCCCACCAAAGTTAAATGTCGCCCAGATCAACGGGCGAGAGTGCAGCTAAACCGGATCAATGGTTTGCGGGAGCACAAGTAGCGCAGAAGTTAACCAGAGGGGGTGCCTCCGTAGTTGACCCAGCCATCAAGCATTGACTAGAGATCGACGGAGGAGATTTACTGCAGGAGCACTGCATGCCATGCCAACATCAACCCTTTGGTGCCTCCGCAGAGATAAACAACTGCGCCAATATAATTTTGTTTTATTTTAATTTTAAATAAACCAACGCGCCATATATAAAGTTGTCGAATAGCATAGTTGAAAAAAAAAAAAATTGTTGTCGCACAGACAGACTGTGTTGTGTTTTGTAATTCCTGAAGGCAGAAAAAGAGACAGAGACCAAAGATTGTAACGTTGCGTCTGTAGCAGCTAATCCATTGCAAAACCAGAACTTTGTTCTGAAGACAGAATCTCCATTTTGTAATAGTTTTTCATGTTAACGAAATAGTTTTCAATTTTTATGCCATCTCTATCTAGCATTCAGAAAATTTTTATAATCTCTGTGTTGAGGTAGAGGAGAATTTTTATTCTCCCTGTGTGTTCGGAATATTCAGAAATTCCAATAGGGCTTTCAAAGAAATAGCCCAACAGACGAACCAAATTGAAGTGATGGATCCATCCAATCATTGCCACTTCATTCATGAATTGGGATTGGTTGTGCCTATGCCTATCAAGAAGCTTGATAGCCACTAAAATTTCGTTCACAAGCTTTCCTTTATACACCATGCCATAACCTCCTTCGCCCAACTTTTCCGCAAAGTTCTTTGTGATCTTCTTAAATTGAAGGAGTGAGTATCTGGTTGGCATTTCATAAGCATAATCCTTCAGGAATTTCTCCACTTTTGAAGTAGAGCTACAAGGAGGATGTCTTCTCTTCTTTTCATAAAACGTTAAGAATATCACTAATATTGCGGTCAGCCCAACTCCTCCAAAAATGCAACCTGCAGTGGATTGAGAGATTGATTAGAATATCATCTTTCTCCAATAACCCAGATGAAAATAATGGAAATAAGATACAATTTCACAGTGATTTTTAATTTGAAGAAACCATAGTTACCTATTACAATTGGCAACGTGATTTTTAAACCTGAAACGAAGCCATGACAACTCTTATGAGTAAATGCAAATAGAACGAATACTTTGTTGGAAAATTAATAACAACCACAACAACCATATCTTAGTGAATGTTTTTGCACTTTGCGGATTGAGTTTGTAGAGAATGACAAATTTAGAGCAGAGTATATTTTACTTATTCGGAAACATACTAAAGTATTAAAGTCAAATAGAAATTTAATGCATGATTATTAAAGGTGTATAGCCAAACATTCAATATAAATTTAATGCATGATTATTAAAAGTGTATAGCCAAACATTAAATATAAATTTAATGCATGATTATTAAAAATGCATGGGCAAACATTTAATCCGCAAGTGTTATTTACTCATCCAAACTCTTTAAAGTTCAACAAGTCATGTTCGCCCATACTATATATAAATTTTTTTTGTCATGAATTAGATGTCTTAGATATATATGTTTTGAATTTACAAGCATAGATAGGTTAGAGAAAATAGTGGAGAAAATTTTGGTGAATGTGAATGTATTTCATGAAGTTATAATATAAAGTTTGGTTAGTGATTATATAGTTCTAAAAAATTTCACATATCGTTCTTACATCAACACTCTCTTTTACTCTATTTCAAAGTGAGTAAAATTGTTTAATTTATTTGAACAAATCAATATGTTTTAATCTCTGTCACTATATATTAAAAAAAAAACTCATATAATTTAATTTCAGCAACTGAATCCTCTCCTTTAAAACCTCTCTCCAACTCTGAGTGTTGAGGAAAAGCATCTCCCCTGCCTTTAAAATTTTAACATGATATCAGAACATTCCAAATTTTAACATAATTGACAATATCCAGAAACACATCTAAATATATCCTCGGGTTCAAGAGCGAAGAATGGAGTGGTGTACTGAGATTGTCATTCAGTTCACTTGAGAAGTGTTGAAAATATTAAAGTCACCTGCGTACCCCGTGCAGGTAGAAACAGAGTAGAACAGGAGCAGCAGAGAAGGTTGAGTGTGCACCACTGTGCATTTAACACAGGAATGGAGAAACCGTAAGGATGGAATTTAAGTTTATCGGCAGCAGCCTCCATTGCAGGGATGAAATTAAATTTTTGTTTACAGAACGTAGCCTCTGTAGCAGATGAATTGAAGAAAGTCATGGTTCAACCACACAACAACAAAGTTCATTGAAAAATAGTCATTTCGGGCTTTTAAGCCCTTACCAAACAATTTTCTTTGTTTAAACACGCCAAAGTTTCTTTTAGTGGTCCCCACTTCATCGCCCATCGCCAAATTTATTTCAGTGTTTTTTTGATATGAAGTTTCAGAGCGATGCGATGTTGCAATATCACATATCGCATATCGCAAGGGACAGAGTTATACATACCACTGCAAAGTCACCGCTGATGTTGCGATGCGATGTGGTCCCCACATCCATCGCACATCGCAATCACTCATCCATTCCGCCAATGCCGATAAAGCAACATCGCTCATCGCAAGTCTTCCTCAAAAACCGTTCCATTCATTCCATTGTCGATACGCCGATGCGATGTGCTCCCCACATCTATCGCTTCATCGCAATCGCCAAGTCCAAAGGTCCATCTGCCAAATCTTTCAACCGCCGATCCACCGATCGCTGATGTCGCTCATCGCTTCGTCGCAATCGCCAAGTCCAAAGGTCCGTCCGCAAACCATCCGATGCGCCGATATCAAGTCCGGGCCCACAAGGTTTATTAAAGTTTTTTTTTATTTCTTTTGTTTTATGTTTTTTTTATAGTGTTGCACCATATAAAAGCAAAAAAATCCCATAGGTTTATTGAGAGAGTGTATTTCTGTGTAATAGAAGGCCCGCAAGCAGAGAAAAAAATAGTAAGACCAGAGAGCATTGTTTTGTGCGTTTTGAGAGACAGAGAGAAATTTGTTTTGAGAGCACTGCGTCTGTAGCAGTCAAGTATTTTGTAATCCCACTTCTGTGGAAGAAATTTGTAATAGTATTTAGTTTGTTAATGAAATAGGAAAAGCATTTTATGCCATCTCTGTTGAGTATTTCTCTGTGTTAAAAGAGGAGATTTTTATTTTCCCTATATGTTTGGAATTATCAGAAATTCCAACATGAAGTTTCTCGTAACGGTAGTGGAAGATAGATTTGGCGGGGGAGACGCTAGTGGAAGATTGATTTAGTAGAAACGTCTCCTGACTGTGGATTTGAAATGAAGTACGAAAAGCTTAGTGATAGCATTGATTGTGCAATAGCATTCTATTGATGGCTAAATTTTCCTTTTGTTCTTGCCTCCCAAATAAGGGCTGCCCCTCAACCTAATTACGAAAACAATGATGAGATATAGTCGTCTCCACTGATATTAAGCGTAGGGAACATTCCTAACCAGAGAGTGGCATAAACTGTTGTGAAGAAGAAGAGAGAGCAGCAGATGCAATAAGAAAGAAAACTTGACAAACAGTGAGAGGGCATTGAATTCGTAAGAAAATGGTGATCACTGAAGCCTCCCTTTCAAAAACGCCTTCGGTGTAAATATCATCCTTTTTAGTTGTTTTGTTCACTCATTGTTCGTTAGAACCTTCAAATAAGAGGATGAAGATTATCCATATGCTTTTCTTTGTAACAATCTTATTTCTGGGTTGGAAATGAATATCTCAACCTCACACCAAACAAAAATCTAAATTTAGCTAACTCTTATGGAATAGCAATCGATTCCATATATAAAAAGTCACAACTGAAAACAAATAAGAATTACATATTCCAACATTTCTCTATAACAATCCCATTTAGTAGTTGAAAATGAAAAATTCATGACATCTTACCCAAACTAATAGATCCAAGTAGTCTTGCAAAATTTTAAAATAGAGCATACCGTGGCCGGGGTAGCTATCCGTACGAGGTCCATCCTTGCAATAACACATGAACCGTGCAATTGAATCCGAAGTGTTGTAACGGCAACCACATATCCCCTAACTTGCTTCACATGATCTACAACTTTCATCTCTCTTTGTATCATTGTAAACCAGTTCCATCAATCCCACATCAACTGTTACTTGTGCCTTTGAACATCCCGGCATCCCATTCCCACGGTCGTACAAACCATAAGAGACACTAGAATTACATTTCCCGCTAACCAATATATTTGAGTGGTCCAGTTGCAGTTGACGTTGTTTATTAAACTTGTACACGTTGAGTGTCTTGTTCTCTTTAGAAACTCTCAAAGCGATATCTGTACGTGTTGGAGGCAGTATCTGCATGTCAATAACGAAGGGGTTTAAGTGGTTGATAAACTCCAGTATTGTGTAATTCTGGCCCTGAATTGTGATTGCTGGAGCTAAGTTGTGCACACAGTAGATTTGAAAGTTAGGGTGATCGCAGCCACGCTTTCCTACACCCAAAGGATAGGGTACATTCATATACGCACATTTATTTCTATTTAGGCAATATTGGTATTGCAAGTCCAAGCATAAGGAGCAAGGGAACAGAGTGACATAGCACGCAGTCATGATAATGAAGAATATATGTGGAGGCAAGGAAGGCAGAAGGCTATGAACATATAATTCCATCCTGAGAAGATGAGATGATTGGCTTTGGGAAAATATAAATGACGGAGACAATGAGATTATAGGCATGGGATCGGCTTTGGGAAAACAAGAATGACACAGCAACATAATGGAATGAACGACGATGACAATGAAGTGTAGATAGTGTTAAATAGCTCAAGAAAGTCTATTAAATTGAACGAAATCAGCTTAGTCATTCACATTATTTGTAATATAAACGTCCAATAATTAATTTAGATCTGTGGGTTCCCCTACCCCACATGTCGCGAAATATATGAGATAAAATATGCACACAGAATTGAAAGAAAGAGTTGTAGCTCTCAGGTGTGGCCTGCACCTGGAGACTACACTCAAACAGAGAGAGAACTCTCATACACTCTGCATTCATGAATGAAAGATTACATCATTAAGTACAATACTAGAAATCAGGAAGTTGCAACCAAACCCCTAAACTCTAGGAACAAATCCTAAACTAAGGAGATATGTTACAACTTGTGTAACATTTTCTCCATTAATACAAAATAATATAATTATTTTCAACTATATGAATTTCGTTGGCTCGTCAATATTGCATAAATTAATCATCTTAAGAGAACTTTGAATGAAAATATAAGATGCCATGGAAAGCGTGGGGAGAACTTCGTGGGCATGGAGCTAATCGATGGTTAGCATAGACAGTAACCAACATGCACTCCAATTAATCTGTGGTTAGCTTACCCAATAACGAACAAACACTGCAATTAATGAGGGATAATTGTTCCTGGAAACAAATACTTTTCAGTCTATTGGCCCATAAATGCACCTGGAAAGTAACTGCCCACTGTTGGATTAAAGCAAGTACACCATTCAATGGTGGGCATCTATTTCCCAGGTGCATTTATGGGCCAATAGACTGAAAAATATTTGTTTCCATTGTTCTAGGCTCCAATAGCAGTTACACTAATCATTCATTCCTTCCACTGAAATCTCAAGTACAAGTAACTATATGAAATCATTATTTGGAGTGTAGAATATGCACAACCCACACGGAATAAACACGTTTTCTGGAGTCAATAGCAAAACCTTGAAACGACTCTTTGAATTTTGTAGGTGCATGAACACTTTTAAAAGATGAAAGCGCTAAAACTTCGCTGAAATACAGAATGACCTGAAAACCAAAAGAATGCAGAGTAAAGCGAAAGACATGACACGTAGAGAAAAGGGGACTCATTCTAAAAAGTGATGTTGACTAAATCCAAAAGCCGTAGTCTAACTAGCCAGAGGAATCGCCCTGAAAATCATGAAAATTCCGATAAGATTTTCAGAAAATCCGACAGGAATTTTTCTAAATCCATGTTATAACTATCAAAGTTTAATATTTTGGGTGTCCTATAGGTTTTTGATGGTGCTGAATCCATTTCCAATGTCAAAATCAGGATTCAAACGCTGTTTCTGCAAGATTTTTTAAATTTTTTTGGCCCGGATTCCAGCCAATTTTGACCGTCCGGGCAATTCCTCTGGCTCGTTAGACGACTCCAATCCAAAATGCCGGATATAACGAGTGATTATATTTAGTTAAAGCGAACAGAAGTACGCGTTAAGATATATCCTATTTCATATTTCATGCAATGCAGTGTTGTTTGGGTATATTTTCAAAAGTATATTTCTATGCGACGTACGGGGAGATATGATATGTAACTAAGTTTGAATTAATTTTGATAATTGTCCTTAAGGTATATTTTGTTATAAAGAAAAAGTAAGTTAGTATTTTAGTTGTACGAATTTTATATATATATATTTTTAAGGAGATTTAAAATAACTTGATTATATTATATATAAATAAGTCTAATTTAGGATAGATAATTGGTGTTGAGGTTTTTATATTTTAGCATAAAAGTAAAGTTTAAAAGTTCTCCAAAGTTAAGATTTTGGTTGTATAATTTTTTAAATGTTTAAACAAATTTAATGATGCAATATAATTTGGTTATGGTATATATAAATAAATTTTATTTAAAGATAATGGGTGTTAAGGTCTTTCCTTTTTCGTCTTATTATAAAGGAAAGTTTAAACGTTTTCTACTTATATATATAATAAAGGATAGTTTAGATGTTTTAGATGTTATATATATGTATGAGGAGATTTAATAATATAATATAAGTTGGTTAGATTTAATTATTTTAGTAAAATGCAAATTAAATTTTTTAACTATATAAAAATATAGATATATTAGATTCTTAATTATATTTATGATAGCCAACTTAATATCTAGCATATTGAAACGCATATGTAAATCAAAATTCATTATGCTATCTTTTTTATTGGGTCTCGCAACATTAAGGTGAGGGGATAAGCGCGGGGTTCGCCACTCGATGAATCATATTGGCATTTACTTAATATATCTTGTGGCAATTAGGTAGCATGCAACTTCGTGTGACTTATCAAGTTGTGGAAAGGTGACATTCAATTCATTTGATGTTGATTTTGGTGATATTTTGAGAGAGGATGTAGTTGTATGGATGGTGGTTCATTTTTTGGTGGAGTTTTTTGCAACTTGGTATTATGGATGAAGGGGTCTTTTCTTTCTTCTTTTGATAAGCAAGTGGTGGAGAATTGGAGGGAATCTTGTCTATGTGCTTGACAAGTGATTGAGGAGGGGAGTCCTTGTTGTCGTTGCATTTGGGGAGAGCAGAACGGAGGGACATTGGCTCAGCAAAAGTTCAACTGCTATCCAAGAACTGGACATGGTTATTTGAAGCCACCAAACGAATTAGCAAGCCACCTATCGCTCAAATTTATTACAAACACACTAGGCGGGTTTCAAAAGTTGCTTTGAATTCTTTACACTTGGTATGAGGTAAGAGGTCATGAATCATTCTAGAGTCTGTCACCATTGTTTCTGAAGATTTTGGCCTCATTTTTATTGCTTGTGGAGGGTTGTTGCAAGTAAAAGTTATTGGAATCTTAAATTCTTTGTGTAAGTTTCGAGTTATTGGGGGTATGTAATTTTATTAGAGGGCCCACAAGTTTTACCAATGAAGCCTAGGCGCAGTCTCTTATTTGATTGACTTGGTAAGTTTTCCAACTCTTAGTAGTGATATTTCCCTATGGTTATTGGTGTAGGTAGAGGGATTTTTGACATTTGATGGTCTGGCCTTGGGCTTAACTTGGGCTTAACTAAGCTGAATTTTAGTTTAGCTAGGCTGTTTTAGCACTTTCTTAGGGGTCATGTATGCAAATATTTTCTTAGGGTATGTTTGGATAGTAGCAGCACTAGGGTCAAACATAGGAGAATGCACGTAGCAGACCATCAAGAACAATATTTCATTGCCTCTCAGGTGGCCTGCATGTATTGTTTCAACCACAGGAAGGGACCCATAATGGTAATTCGATTTCATTTAGCAGGGACTTTGTTTTTGGTTCAAAGCATTGGTGGGTGTCACCTTTGGGTGTTCTGGTGGATACATGCCCTTCTTGTAACGTATATACTCTTTGGGTGTGAATTCTGGTGGACTGTGTGTACTTGTATATTGGCAGTCCAGATGGTTGTGCCTCACTAACACGATCAGATGAGAAGAAGTGTGGAATATAGGGTGTAAGGTGGGGGCATGCACAAGAAGATCATTACCTTGGTAAGGTTGTTGGAGTGATGCCCTCTCTTTCTTCTGCCACAATGGCTTGGGTCCGTCCATATGCTGACAATGGAATTATTTTGAGGTTAATCACTCTTTCCTCATATCAACTTAACAGGTCTTATCATAATGACTGTATCATCATTATCAAGTTCTCTAACCATCTTTAGCACAAATAGTGGCAGATGCATGATAGACTGACCATCCCGATGTGAGGAAAGAGGTGCCTTTAAGAGAAGTTGGATTGGCTTGAGATCAGGATTACAAATATGGAGAAACATGCCCATTGTGATTTCCAACCCCCTTTATCTCTTGTATTGGGTTTGGACCACCGTGCTTCGGTCAACTCTTATGATTTCTTATGACTATTGATTTTTTCTTGGTCTTATAAGTTTTCTCATTTTTCTTTCCTTTCCAACTATTTTTTTTGTCTTAGGAACTTGATATGTGTTTAGGTTTGCATCTACTATCTAATAAATCTAGTAAGTGTGAGTACATTAGTATTTTTAAATCTATATATTGAAATGTAATATTTTGAATTAATAGAAAACCCTTGATTCACACACAAAAAAAACACCATGCTATCTTCTTTATGCATGTGATATTTTATGTAGAATATTTAAATTTTTCCCACAATCTATATTATTGACTTTATAATGAGTCAAAATAAACTCCTTTTTATTTAATGAGATAGTGTCTTCTAATAAACCTCACAAAGAAGTAAAATAAACAACTATGAACCTTTGAACCACAACTAAATATACCTAACTTGCTAGTCTCTCTAACCACACTAACCTTCTCCCAACCAACTAACCCATTAATAATCATGTACAAAATCATATTCATTATCATCGTAATCATTATCATCAATGTCATTGTCATCAACTTCATCATTATGGTCTTCATCACTATCACCATCACCTCTGTAATCATTATGATAATGGTTGCACTTGCTTAACCATAATGCCATCAAACATAATGGGCATGAATGGATCCAACCAACTAATCCATCGATTAGATGATGGCCATCACCATCATCACCATCATTGTCATCGCTATCAAAGTTGTGTTAATCATCATTTTGGTTATGACGATGTTGATGATAATATATTTTAACATACTCAGTGGTACATATCCCACTAACCCATATCTACTTCACAGATCCTTTCAACCTACTGAACCCTTATGAAAACACATTTTTTCATATCACTTCCTTACATCTTTAAACATGAGGCTACAAACATTAACCAATTTCTTAACCTCGAACCATGATACTTCTATTCTACTAACATATAAACTCAAATATAATATAACCCGTGACTAAAGCCTATATAATTAACTCAATGACCCAAACTTATTGATTCCATAACCTAATAAACATATATTTCTAATCTACATGGCCCAAAAAAACCTCTCCAAACCCATTAACGTAAAAATCATCATCATAACCCGCACCACCATCATCATAACAAAAATGATGATCAAACTTTCTCAATGATAATACTATTGGAATCAATGGGCATGAAGGGGTCTAAACTTATAATCTACGGAGCATGAAGTGGGTATATAACCATCAATATTTTTTTCATTGTCATTTTTATTGTTGTAATCATCGTCATTGTTGTCATCAACATCATCATTATGCTAATAATGATAATGTTGATGGTGTTGATATTATTTAACGACTTTGACCCACGGTTGATCTATTAGACTATCGAAGCATAACCCTATTAAATCATATATACTTGAAACATGTCCCTTCACCTCAATGACATCTAATGTAAATTTATCCTAACACTTTTATTACCTGTTGAAGTCTTTGAATGATATCCTACCAACCCATAACCCTTCACATATCCCATCTACTCTTAAAATTTAACCCATATGTGCATAATCTAATCCTCTAACTCCTAATCCAATAAAATTCATAAAAAAGACCCCATAAAAACTAACATGATATCCCCAACCCAAAAAACTGTTGACCGAATAAACCTAACTTACAGTCTCTTTAACCCACTAGCCCTATTGGGTATGTGTGATATTCTTTCCACACCTAGCACCAGGTTGTTACATTATGTCGGACATAACAGGGGGGTCGTGGAGGGAAACATTCCTCCCTGTCAAGGATTTGCACGAGGATGGTAGCCCCCCTACACGGGACCCAAGGATGAGGGGAAGATCTAAAGATAGTGGGAAGACCTACCAATGGTTTTGTGCATGGTTTTGGGCATGATGGTTTTTTACCATAGTATTTTGTATATCCCATCAAGGGAAATATGGTTATGTTCTAACCCAGGGTTAATGGATTGGGGTTTATGAATGCTTCAGTATGTACATAATGTATTGTAACATTAAAATGAATATAATGAACAATCAATCTAGTTTTCACGGTTTTGGGTTCCAAGAGAAAAATATTTCTATATATTTTTTATGTTCTCTCCATTGTATAATTTTTATTTTTAATAATTCACTTGTAGGTGATTTTCATACAAGGTTAAAACCTATATCTGGCATCATAGTAGTTTCGAATTCAAGGGGGACTCCTTTGTAGTTGAGGTGTTTGTTGCTTAGTAATGTGGTAGACCTTATTCTAGTGGGATATCTACAAGTTTGATTCATGCGATGAAAGGAGATGGTGAACAATGGAGGGATGAAGATTGAGAAATTCAATGCACAAAGTTTTTAGTAGTGGAGGCTCAATATAGAATATATGTTAGTGGATAGAGATTAGTGTATTATTGTAGATCTAGGTACAATGCCAACAAGAATGTTGGAAGAAGACTAGCGAAGTTAGGTCAGAAGTAAAATAAAAAATCTGACAACATCTCTCAGATTTAATATTGTTGAATGTATCACGAAAGCTACAACAAAGGAAATTTAAGGACTTTGTATAAATATAAGTCTCTCATGAATAAAATTTTCACATGTAAAAAGTTATATAAGCTAAGGATGAAGGTTGGAAAAAGTTGTATAACCAAACAGGGTTGTGAAATAGGGATGTGGCCCCAAAAGCTCCCAAAACAAGGTTTCCGAGAAAAGAATACCTGGGTTGAAGCAAAGATGCGAATTGACTAGAGGGCATACTCGTTCCAATTCCTACATCATGAGGATTTGAAACATAAGGAAAACCTTCTAGGGGGGACATAGACTCGATGTCAACTTCTGAGATATGGGTCGCAAAAGTTTCCAGAGGAATAATTTGAGGAGTTGAAGCGAAGATGCGACTTGAATAGAGGGCATAATCGTTCCACTTCCTACATCACGATGATTTGAAACATAAGGAAAACCTTATGGTGGGAACATAGACTCGATGGCAAATTCTAAGATATGGGTCGCAAAATTTTCCGGAGGAATAATTTGAGGAGTTGAGGCGAAGATGCGACTTGACTAGAGGGAATACTCGTTCCACTTCCTACATCAGGAGGATTTGAAACATAAGGAAAACCTTCTGGGGGGAACATAGACTCGATGTCAACTTTTGAGATATGGGTCACAAAAGTTTTCGGAGGAATAATTTGAGGAGTACTCACAAATGGAGTATTGTCGGCATTCGACACAATGTGTGGTGGAAACAACTGACGAGAAGTAGTACGATATGCTATAGGAGAAGCACCAAAAGGAATGTTGGGACTGTCAAAAGGAATATATGGATTCTTAGGAGATATCACAAATTTATCATAGAGTGCATTTAGAGGAAAGACCTAAAGTGTTCAAAAGTGTTACACAACATTTTGTCACTGTCCTTGCAATCCCCATCCCGCACATTGGAGGACCATTTTTGTGACTTATATGAAGTGTCATTGCTTGCAAAAATTGTCATTGCATCCCTTGCCACGAGGAGAAAATCTCCTTTGTTGACTATTCCTGGAACTGACCATCAAAAACATATGATTTTGGGCCGGCCCTGGTAGGCAATTATGGCCTCGTGCCAATAAGGGAAATTAGCACTGGGCCCCACACCCATTGGTGCTCTGTCTCAGTGGAATTCCCATGCCGAGCTATTTTTGGAAATTTTTTTAAATATTGAATCGAAGTTTCCATTGCTAACTAATTTTTGAGCGAGTCAGCTTGGGTTATTTGACTGAATAACGTCGAGAACCTTCCTTTGGCTTCTTGTTTCCTCCTTTTGGGGCAACCTCCCAAAGGATAAGGCCTCCATTCCACCATATGAGCGATCCCAACCTCTTTCTCCCCATCTATAAAAGCATCTCCCTCACATAGATGCTACTTGTTGGGGTTCCCATGTTTTGGCCAGATTGGCAAGACCAAACGATGAGACAACATCATAACCACTTTGGGGCCCCAGGATCTAGCCCTCCTGGACCCAGAGAGGGATCTCTCCAATAAAACAAATAATGATGTATCTTTGGAGCTCAAAATGATATGTTAGGCTAGGTATGAAGCACAAAGGGAGGTTTAAAATGATTGGGTTAGTTATCAAGTTGGTCATAGGATCACAGACTGAGAAGGTAATGTGAAGAAAGGGGCAGAGTAGTAGGACGTTTCAGCAAAAGGGGATGGGTTAAGGCCGTGCCATCCATTGGGCTATGGAGTCATGAAAGGAGATTACTTGCAAACAACTAGCCAAGGCCTTCATAGGGCAAGTCGTCTACACTAAAGGATCTTTAAGACAGATGATGGAGTGGAACATTAAGGAGGAAAGGTGAAAACAAAGGGCAGCTTTGAGATCAGACTAGAGGTCATCTAACTCTAGATCTACTTCAGTATACTCTCAAAGGGAAAACACATAAGATTTAAACATAGAACTAGGCCTGAGATCATGAAAGGGCTTTAAACCTTCAATGCTTCAACACCAGCTCATGAAATCTTGGAAAGGCCAATCTGTTGAACAAGGACCCCAATGGACAGGGCTTACACTAAATCCCTGGTATCCCAAATCCTCTAGTTTGAACCCAAACAAGAACAACCAAGCAGCAAACCCCGAATTCACACATCAGCTAGCAGTGAATAACAACTGCTTCACTGATTAAACTACATGAATTTGCTCTAGATCTCACTATCAGCGGAAAACATTAAAGGTAGGGAGAGCAGAAACATAGGGTACCATGCGTGGGAAAATCCTATGTTATATTTCTGATGCGTACCAGAAGACCAATGACCAGCATGAAAAATGTGATAAAACAATGTAAAGAGAAAACATCACGCGTAGTAATAGACTAGGATCCTATGAAATTTGCTTGATTAATTGATGCAAAACCAATCACATACATTGAGCTCAATGGCTGATTACAGTCCTAACTTTCTCCTCCCAGCCTACTACATTACAGACTACTCTGCTATTCTCTCCCAAAACTGTTTCTAACAGTAAAAAATGAATCCCTATAACTACAACAGCAATAACACAATCCAACCCTTTACAAAGTTTTCTCTGGGATTTTTTATAGGAAAAATGGATAGCAGGAGTAGGTGATACACATTAACTCGATCCATTAAGATAGAGTGGAGGAGGTGTTTCGTACCCACTCTTCTTAATAGCCCTACGCTGTACTCGGTGGTCTGGTTTGGAGTCTTTGCCAGGTCGGATTTGACCTCTGATGTTTCTTCGAAGTTATTTCTAGTTGTAAGGCTCTCTGTTTTGTCTTCTGAAGCAAGTAAGGTGACTGAAGGTCTTCTAGGCTTCCATACCTCCATTATTGTTGTCCTGATAGTCTTTGGAAGTTTTCTGTCAGTGATATGACATTTGGGAGCTTGAGGAGGCATGGAGACTTCTGCTGAGGGTGTATTGTTGTGAGAAAATGTACTGCTGATGCTGAGAGTAGATATCGCTTGTTTCATGTGCTCTTTTTAATCTCCAGACTGTGCCTTAATCCTTTGATCATAGGATTAGGTGCTGGATATTCAATTAACTGGCTTTAATCCACTTAATCCGTCTCTGCTGTTACACTGACCACTGCTGAAATGGCCTCTTGGTGTTTTGAATCATGGTGACTGAGATTATGAGAAACAAAGTGAAATACCACTCTGGTGAAAACCCTGCACAATAAAACAAACCAATTATAAAATCCAGGGTGGTGGAAGAAGAATGCTTTTAAGCCTGGAGGAATGGTGGCGTGACTGCGGAAATAATGGCTGTAGTGGAGGTGTCAATATGCAGTTAGGCAGAGAAATGAAATAAACTTCAATATGGAACATTAAAGTTCAATGTAGGCAGATTACAAAGGTAATGAGCGAGAATGTGATGAAATGGGCTGACATAGTGGGACTCGGCAATGGCGAAGGGCGATTTAACTTGGGCCGTCAGATCATAAGGGGTGGACGGCTATGATCTAATCAGAAGTGGAGTAGGCAGGGGGGAAAATCTTCGATGACAATGATGCGATTGGCTTTGGACCATTGGATTGGCTGCAGTTCCGATGGCTATGATTGGGTCGGAGTTCACCAATCGGGGAGGTTCAACAGTGGTGCGATTGGCGCGGTTCGGCGGTGAGCAATTGAGCGATAGCCATACGATCTGGAGGTAGATCGACGGCTCTGATGTAATCGGAGGACAGGAGGAGAGAGGGAACGGGCGTGTCAGAGCTAGCGCAGATCGTTAGATCTTGGATAGATCTATGGTTCATATCGCTCCCGGGACTTATAGAACGAAGTCTCCATCGCATCGGGGATTTTCATTATAACACAGGAATGCGCTCCCGATTGTTCCGATTCCGGTAAGCGTTTGGGGCTTAAGCGCTCGTTTCTGGGCTCGGGTCATGTGGGGAAGTGGTAGAGGGGGCTGGCTAAAAGAGTTAGGCCTATCATAGATAAAGTGGGTTTTAGGCCTATTTTAAATGCGTTTTAAGCCCAAAAGATGGTAATAGTAGGGGAAATAAAGGGTTTAAAAGCCAAATAAAGGATATTATAAGGCTTAAAAGGGGCTCAGGAATGATTTTAAAGGGTTAATGAGGGATTTGGGAGGGAACAAGGAGAGGAAAATAGAGGCTTAATGGGGATGAAATAGAAGGAAAATGGAGGCCTTGTGGGCATTTTCTTCACCACAGTGAGGCTTCTAAACCGGAAACAGCACTGAGGATTCATCAAAGGGAAAAGGCATAAGGAGGCTTTCAAGGATGATGTGTTTTTGGAGGAAATGCATTCCTTGAAGGCTCAAAAAACATTTTATCCCTCTGTTTGCTTGTCAAAAAATTCATAGGGGGCTAACACTACTGGCTGAACATTTTGTACAAAAGCTAAAACAATTTGAATAAGCTGGTGTGAGATAGAGCACAGAAAGACCCTTGTCGAGAGAGATTCTAGGCTAATTGCCTCGCCATGTCTAATCCCCCGATGAATGCTTGAGACCCATTGGACTAAACCCATTGAAGGAGGCTTCCATGTCAAGGCTCCGGTTGTAATCTCTTTCTTTCTCTCAATGAATACATGGCTGATGTTTTGGTTCCCATATTGTGTTGATGTGATTTATCTTTCTCAATACGTTTAATCCTCATTGAATGATTAGATAGTTATGAATGAAAATATTTTCTTGTATGCTGCTCTTGTCCTTTGATCTTTGTGCAAGCACCCGAGTACCATTTCTGAAGGACTGCAACGTGTCAGGACAAGGATTAGGAGACTACTGCTATAACTACGATGACCGCGTTGGATCTAAGATAGGATATCTATCTTGACTTATTTCATTCATTAAATAGGAATCAGTGCATTAGCATGTCCTCTTGCTTCTATACCCACCCTAGGGCTAGAGGGATCACCTCTATCCATAGAGTGGATTTACCTACACAATGCATTAGTGACTCCGCTGGGGACCGGTGTGTGTTTATCATCTCGTTTTTTGTCGAGCGTTTGGCTTGTTGAGTCAAATTTGGTTGTTTGATTGTTTTTATGCTTTTCTTGACTTGTCTGAATATTTTCAACCATCATGTTCAGTTCCAAGGTGTCAAGTCTGACCTCTTCTCAGTGGTTCTATTTTTTCCCATGGTTTTCCAGCTTGGCACGATTTTTCTTTGAACATTCGTGCCAATTGGCGCATGTTGCTTTTGTCACAGGTGCGCTAATTCATGTTTAGCGCGGATTACAACTAAACAGTCGCACCGAATACTGTCTGGGTTTGATTTGACCCTTTTTCTGAGTTTTTGTCAGTGTTTCTTGGCTTTAGATTGGTTTTTTACCTTGCAATTGGTCTTTTGAGATTGTTTTTACTCTGTAGTCTCACTCCTCTCAGTTTTTTTTATATCATCTTATCAGTGGAGTTTGTAGCCCAAGGGTTTATAGGTGCCTTGTGCTGTTTGTTTGACCCTCTGCTCACTGAGCCCTCTGAGTTGAATTTGAGTCACTTTGATCTTTGTCGTTTCAATTCACTAACTGATTTTGTTAGTATTTCTCCATTCTTTGTGTCTTTGGTTTGTTTGATGATCACTTTTGTTTTCATCTGACTCTCCATTTCATCACTTCGAGCATAGATTACATTGCTTGTTGGATCATTTCGAAAGCCCTTCATTTGCTTGGAAGAGTGCATCCTCGTTTTGAGTGCGTTTTTATGTTTGTATTGCATTTGATTTAATTCATTTTAGATATTTACATTCGTAGTGGTCAAAACTAGTGTTTGTTTCACCTTTTAGTGTAACAAGTGCATTGTGTGCTTCATTCATCTAAAAAACAAAAAATTTCATTCTTTCGCTTAAGTTGAAAATGAAAATGTTCTTTTGCATAACTAGCTCTTAGCAAACTAGGAAAAAGTTTTCATTTTCCGATTTGGTTGTATTAGATGCATTAGTTCTTCTTATGTTTCAATTGATTGCTACTTTGTCACAAAATTCCTATCTTTCTCTTAGCTAGCATCCATTGAATGGAAATGATGTTCTTTTGCATGTAGTTTTCATTTAGGAATTCGATATCACATTCAGTGAGGCCTTGAAATCATGACATTAATTCAAGATCAACCTTAAAATGAATTAAATCAACCTAAAGAAGCATTGAAACCTAACACACATATTTTAAAGGTCTAGGCTAGTGACGTGTTCCAGCATCGTTAAACCTAGTAGCTGTCATTCACCATCTGGCATTAGACAACACTAGTATGGACTTGTGCTCCCGGTACCATCACGTATATAAAGGGAGACCCTCATAGGTTGCAACAATTTATCAATAGGAAGCCAAGTCTGTAGCCCTGTAACTGTGATACACCAAACACAACATTTGGGAGACTACCTGCACGTACGTCAAGTCCTTGGTCATTTCTCTGTCATTTGATCACCAAGGTGTATATGGAAGTTCATGGAAACTTGGTACACCCTCTTCCTTATATTACCTGAGTAGTCATTTTGATCTTTTCGTGACTCTCTAAAAGTGAAAAGATCATCAAGCACTTGTCCTTTCACGCTCGTTCAATCTGAAAGTGACTAGAGTCATCTTTTGCCTGTTTCTCGACTATTAAAACATGAAATAACAAATTTTCATTTCAATGTCATAAAATTAACTTCCTACAATTACATGCCTATTAAATATTTTTTCTTGGCTTGTTTTTAGTAGTTCCTTAGTGCTTGATATTGAAGCCTCGAATAGGCTATCTCATTTCTTTCCTATTTTGAAACGTTGTCACGGTGGCAGAACCATCAGTTTCGTCGTCTTCTTCACTGCTTCCTAGTGTTAGTCCTTTTCCTGACATTTCTTTGGAAACACCTCAGTCCACTAGGTCTATCGAGACTTCGCAGCCTATCCTCCCGAGTATCTTGCCTCTCACTACCCAGTCTCCTCCTGAAGGATCAGTTGATTTCAATTGGCCACCTTAGGGTGCTTGGTCTGGTTTTGGGAGTGAGGAAGAATTCCCTCCTCTTACTTCAGGATCGCCGTTGTTAGCCACTGCTTTACCTCTTAGTCCTCATCGTATTTTCGATGACCTTACGACCTCATCAGATATGGATTCTTCGAAACCTATCGGCAGTGAAGAGCTTCAGGTTTCTACAACGAAATATCAAATTTTCCTAGAATATTTCCCGTATGTCTCCAATCAACCTTCCCCTCAATCGGTGTCTCTTCCACCCAGTTATCGTACTTTGGGTTAGATCATTTCTAGTGTTGCGTCCATGACATAGTCAAGTACATTGACTCTATTATGAATCTGTAATTTAATAGCAAGATTGGCAGAGTCCAATTACATAAACAACATCGTTTCAACCAACTTTGGGATTCTAGGATCTAGCCCTCCTGAATCCGGAGAGGAATCTCCAATAAGTACAAATATGGATTTGTCTTTGAAGTTTGGGGTAATGATATTAGGCTAGTTATGAAGTCCAAGGGTTTTGTTTGTTTTTGGATGGTTAAACATGATTGCTGTTAGAGGTGAAAAGTCCCAAAGGTAAAGAGGTTCAAAAGTGAGAAGTTTCAAGCAACAAGAGTAAGCTTTGACCAAGATGAAAGATGATGGCAGGTTTTTAGTCCATTGGGCTATGGAGTCAGAAGAGGATTTAATTGGAACAGCAAGAGGCAAGAGTGGTCTATGGGGCAAGTCATCTATGCCTAAGGATCACTTTAAGGTTTGATTTATGGAATGGATTGATACATTAAGAAGGGGGAATAAACAGATGCAGAACAAAGAGCAGCCCAAGATCTGGTAAGTACTTTGAAACTAGCCAGCCTTTGACCAGGCACTTAAGAAAAACATAGAAGAAAACTAGGATCTGGTAAGTACTTTGAAACTAGCCAGCCTTGATACACTTCCAATAGAAAACATATAAAAAACAAAGGGAAACTTGAAGACAACCTTTGGGGCAGAAACTAGCGGGCCGGGCTCACCACAAATCCTCTCCTAGCTCTCCTTTACTTAATTACTTCCAAGACAGTCACAGAGATAACTCAGAATGACCTAAGATCTGGTAAGTGCTTTGAAACAATCCAGATTTTGACACATTCTAAGGGAAACAATCAAACAGTTATGCAAACAAGACTGGGACCAGGGCTCACCATATCTTCCTCGCTCACTCACGCAACATATATCAGCATATTCAGGCCTAATATTCACTAAGACAATGGGACGAGGAACGCCAAAGATTCCATGTTGAATCATCAACTATTTTCAACAACACACAAAGAAAATACGAAATAAAGATTTTTCAGCTGCAGAAGGTTACTCACAAGCAGAGTCCAACTGCTCTTAAACCTGCTCATGAGCCTTGAAACATAATGAAAATAGAAACAAAATTAAGGTTAATGAATAACATCACCACGATGAGACCAGATCCATAAATCAAATTTCAGGCTGATGCTCCAAACTAGTTACAATCTTCAAGTCTAGTGTGTTAATTCATCTTTCTTTCATAACCTAACTTATCTGTTACAAGCAGAGCTCCAAGAGCTAGTGAATCACTATTTAAAATCAGAAGTCTTCAGCTCAGTTACAATTACAATGCTTCAGCAATTACATCAACAACAAACCCCTCACTCATCTTCTATTGAAGTATTTATAGAAGGATGAGGAGGTGAGATCTGATAAAAGATCTCAAATACAATTAATACAGAGTTAATGTTTTCTTGGCCCTTGGGGGGCTCAATGAAGAAACTATACAGATGTTTCACTGTATTAATTGATTTACACTCATGATTTTAGCTCGGTGGGAGCTTTTGTTGACCTTTGAGGCTCTGTGTGATGCTAGGGTTACTCTGCCGACATTCTGTCATTAAATTCCTGGAAAAATTTTACCCTTTGGTTGTGCTGTGAGACAAAATATCTGATCCTGATTAATAAATTATGTTCCTGATTGAATACTTTGAGGCACAGGTGGCGCTTTAGTCACTGGGAGGAATCAATTTTCCTCCATTTGTGGCGGTGGAGGGTTTTCCTGATAAAACACTTTACGTTTTCCTTTAAATTGTGTTTTAGATTAGGGATTAGGCTTTTGATAACTGTCTTAGCCGTAATCCCCACTATCTATCCATTAATTCTTTGTTCTGGTTCATCCTGGTCTTCGACACTGATAATCTTTGACTGTGCCTATTTCATGGTTTTCTTGCTATCGTGCCGGGCTGCACAAGGTTTATAAGGCATCAATGCCTGAGAAAACATCGATGAAACATGCATTTCAACCTTGCGGATGATTTCCTTTGATGAATCAAAAGCAAGAGAGTCATCACCCTCTTCTTTCGAATTTCCTTCGTTCATAGTAAAAACCTTCGAAACCCTGCAAAATACAAACAATTCGTTATAAAATCCTGCTTTTATTGGTTTTACTGCATTGGAAGGCGCGGAGGAAGCGTGGTCATTGGATGGCATCATCCAACAGTCAAGATCTATCGAGAGTGATCGTGGAATGAGTGAAAAAAGGATTAAATCTGAGCCGTCGATCTGCAGAGATCGACGGTCGAGATTGAAAAGGGCGGTCAGAGGAGAAGGATGAATTTGAGCCGTCGATCGCGCAGAGATCGACGGTCGGTATCGGGCGATGGAAAGTCAGCGGAGGGGAATTGTTGAATGGGAAACGGAATCGGGCGATGAAATATGGGCCGTCAATCTGCAGATCAGATTGACGGCGGAGATTGATTTGCCGCTGTACGATGGCTTGTTTATCGCGCAGGCACTTTGGTGATATATCGGACACTTTCGAAGAGCGATAGCCGTTGGATGAGTGGGGCCAGATCGTACGGCGGAGATCGATTTCGCTGGGCATCTTGGTCTGAACTATAACGAACGATGGATGACGGTTGCACGGCAGTTTTCAAATCGTACAAGGGACTCGCGTCAACCGTTGTATGGAATCGCTGCCCATCGGGGGAAAATCGCCTTCCACTGAAGACTGGTGCGATGGAAACCACGCAGTTTTGGGAAAACAGCGCACGGGCGGTGGGGACCATGGAAAGACGCGCTCCACACTGTCCGATCTGTGGAGCAGATCAACGGTGACGATTAAAGTTTGAACCGGCGGGGACCACATGGTAATTCGCGCTCCGCACCATCCGATCTGCAGAGCAGATCGACGGTGGAGATTGCTCCTCAACTTATACGAGCGGAAAACTTTGGAAATGAATTAAAACCCAAAAAACACAAATAACAAAGGTTTTTTGCGGTTTGGAGGAGAAAATTTAATTTGAAAGGATAAGCGCCCGATGGGTCTAGCAGTTGGTTCTGGCGCTCGGGTGTATGGACAAAAAAGGGTTAGAGACTTAGCCCGAGGGGGCTTAAGTCCAATGCATAGAAAATATGCATTTTTTATGGTTTTTCAATGTTTTTCCAAAGGAAATGAAGGTTCTGATAAGGCTAAGAAGGGGTCTTAGACCTTATAAAATGGTTTTTATGAAAGGGAAAAAGGAAGAATCATGAAATTGTGGGGTTTTCAAGGGGAATGGGGGAATAGAAGAGGAGGTTAGTTTTGAGGAGAAGGAAGGGGAAAAAGGGGTCTGCAGCAGTATTTGACTTTGGATTTTTTGTAGGATTTTAGAGCCTTTTGAGATGAAAACAACAGTATGGGATCTGGACAGAGGCATGAGGCCTTCAAGAGTCTTCAAGAGCCAACAGTTTTTGGTAAGGAAAAAATTGTTCCTTGAAGGCTCAAAACATATTTAGCCACCTTTGGTATAATCAAATTTTACAGGTGGCTAACAGTGGCTCCACTTGGGGATGTTTCCTTCTTGAAGGCATCAAGAATTCAGACTTGATTTCTCTGGGAGGCTGACTTGTGCCTGATCCATTATTTTCTCAAGGATGCCGACCAAGTGCCTCATCCTTTGGATTGCTCTTCTTTTGCTGGATGGTCTTGCTTTGCTTCTGAAAAAAAATAATATCAGTTATGAAAAAATAATGGACTTCATCCATACAACTTTCAACCTACCCAATCCTACTGATCTAACATTTTTTCTTCATCAGAGTGCACTTGTATTTGCATACTCTTTTCACAACATTTTATTCTTTTGAAAGCATAAAAACTAATCTAATTCTACTCCTTATTTCTCCCTGAACTTAGATTAAACAGTTGAGCTCAGATATTTCTCTACCTAATATACTGTATGTTGGGATTAAGCTGTCCAACAGACTTTCATTCTCTAAATTCTGAAACAAAAATTTAAAAACAACCAAGTCAAGATTAAGTTGTTTGACTTGCTGTGATCTATGGCATAAAAACAAGCTGCACATAGATTATCATTTGCAGAAAATTAAAATCAAAATGGAAGGCTTAAGATCTGAAAGTTTCTCATCATGGCCTTCTCTTTTCATCACAGCTCTGTTTTTGCTTTGTTTGAGCTGTCTCTTCCTTGTTCCCTGGTTCAGATTTTGAGCAAAGTAGAACCAATTTTTCTCTTTTGTGACTCAGAAAATAAAACAGTTTTGAGTCATCTTCCTTTGGAAACTTTGGTTCAGATTTTGAGTTTGTTTGAACCTTCAATTTCTATCCTAATATATCTACTAATAAGCCAAGATTGAATAGTTTGGAAAATCGAATTCACTATCCTATCAGCAAAAAAATTTAAAGCTAATTAGTCAAGATTAAACAATTTGACTAACCAGAAGTGTGTTTTTGAGGAGTGGCATTTGAGCTTTCACACTTTCAGATTTGTTTCTCTTTTTTGGCATGGGGCTCTGCCTTTCTTGTTTTCATTTCTGCTCCTTTCTTTCTTTCTTTCTTTTGTATTTTTGATTTTTTATAACTTTGAATGCAATGGTGGATGGAGTATTCATAATGGAAAAAGATAAAAAAAAGATGCTTCAAAACAATAATGGATCAAGAGAAGTAATGTTCAAGCATCCTGCCATTGACAGGACCCCCAAACAATTTTGTTCCATCCAGTTCCCGTAAGAAAAATGCATTATTACCAGCAACTGAATGAATAGAGTAAGGGCCAAGCCATAGGTTGTCAAATTTTCCATGCTTTCCCTTTTCTTCCCTCCTTGAGTCCCACTTTAAAACTTTGTCCCCAATCTTGAAATTACTAGCCTTAGCTCTTCTGTCAAAAAGCTGTTTGATTCTGTCCTGTTTCTGTAATGCTTTGTTATACACTTCCTCCCTGGTTTGCTGAAGATGAATGGTCTAATTTATTCTTCTGATTATGTCATTATCTTCAGTCTGTAATTCTTGGATCAACTTAATAACTGGTACACCAAGGCTGTTAGGAAAAATTGCATCTGTACCATACACAAGCTGGAAAGGTGACATGCCAATAGATTTATTCAAAGTTAATCTGTCGGCCCAAAGTGCATGGACCAGCTTTGTGTGCCAAGACTTTTTATTGTCCTCCAACAGTTTCTTGATTATGTTCACTAAGCTTTTGTTTGAAGATTCTGCAAGTCCATTACCTTGAGGGTAATAGGCTGTGGAATGCCCCAATGTTATCTGATATCTATGATAGAAGTCAACCATTTTCTTTGATCTAAATGCTGTTGCATTATCTGTGATGATCTTGGTAGGACAGCCAAATCTGGAGAGAATGTTAGTCTCCATAAATTTTATGATAAATGAATCATTGCCCTGCCTACAAGGAATGGCTTCTATCCACTTAGTGAAATAGTCTATGGCAGTGAGAATCCATCTATGCTGGGCAGAAGATGGGGGGTGAATTTCTCCTATGAAGTCAAGTCCCCACTGTTGAAAAGGAGCTTCAACAGTGATTGGATGCAGAGGCAGGGGAAATAATTTTCTCTTGCCTTCAAACAGTTGGCATTTATGGCAAGTAGTGGTCATCTTGTGTATATCAGGAAAAAGAGTAGGCCAATAGAAACCAGCCCTCAAAATTTTGTTGGCTATTGACTTCCAGTACAAATGACCCCCACACTCTCCTTCATGGAATTCTTGCTTAACCTTCTCTGCATCAAACTCGGGAAAAAATTTAAGCAATATACCACTTGCATTTTTCCAATAAATACATCTATCTATAATGCAATATTTTACTACTTTCAGCTTCAAGAACCTTGCCTTTGTTTTTGATAAACTAGGAGGTGTATTCAGATTAAGAAAAACATAAACAATATCAGCATACCAAGGAGAATTCATAAAATGGTATTTAACAATGGGAGTTGAGAATTCTTCTTGGTTATCCAAAGCATTGATCATATTAATATCAAGAACTTCACAATTCGACTCAGCCATTAATCTAGCTAGACCTTGGCCTTTGATCAGCTTAGTGGGTTTTATCTCTAAATTGTATTCAAGAATAACAACAATCCACTTACCTCTCTTACCATCTGGGTCCTGTGTTAGAATGTCTTTAACAACTGAATTTGGGACAAAGGCAATTATGTGTGAGTGAAGGATGTATACCCTGAAATCTTTTAAAGCCTTAACCAAAGAAAAAGCTTGCTTTTCCATAATGTTATACTTCAAAGGGGAATCCCTCAATGCCTTACTAAAGAAGGCAATAGGCTGCTCTTGTCCTTGTGGATTTTTCTATAGAAGGACAGCAGCAATGGTTTGTTCCGATGCAAATGAGAAGATATAAAAATCCTTTGAAAAATCAGGACTTATCAGAACCGGTGTTTTGGTTAATGCTTGTTTCACTAGCTCAAAGGATGTCTTTTCTTCCAAGGTCCATTTTACCCCTTGCTCCTTCTTCAACATGTTTGTGATATTCCTAAGGAGCTCAGCTAAGTTAGGGATGAACCTTCTCAAAAATTTAATCTTCCCAATGAAATATTGCCACTCCTTGATGTTTTGAGAATGAGAGATTTGCAATATGGCCTCAATCCTCTTTGAATCTATCTTTATACCCTCCTCAGAAATAATGTGCCCAAGAAGTTTACCTTCTTGGAGACCAAATAGAGTCTTCTTAGGGTATAAGGATATTCCAAACTTTCTGCATTTCTCGAAAACTTTCCTCAAATGTTCTAAGTGTTCTTCATTTGTTTTTGAAAACACAGTGACATCATCAAGATAGATAATGATGAAGAAGCCCAATTCTTCCGAGAATGATATGTCCATGGCTCTCTGAAAGGTTTCTCCAGCATTCATTAGACCAAAAGGCATTTTCACATACATGAAAGTGCCATGTGGTGTAGTAAAAGCTGTCTTTAATTGATCAGCAGGGTGAACCAAGATCTGATTGTACCCTGAATAGCCATCAAGCAAAGAAATTCTTTTAGACCCTACCACCCTTTGTAAAATATGATCCATTTTTGGTAAAGGGTAGTTGTCTTTCAATGAAGCTTTGTTTAAATCTCTAAAATCTATACAAAGCATGATTTCTCCAATCTTCTTCCTAACATACACAAGATTAGATACCCATTCATAATATCTAATAGGGACAATAATACCAGCATCATACATCTTCATGATTTCCTTCTTAACCAAAGGCAACTATACAAGGTTTATTCTGCGCAGTTTCTGTTTGAATGGTTTTTGGTTTTCTTTGAGAGAGATTTTGTGTTGTATTATTTCAGTGTCATAGGACTTTAGATCTTCGTAACTCCACACAAAAACATCAAGAAACTCTTTGAACAGCTCTATATATTTGATTTTAATGTGAGCTGGCAAAGTTTTGGACAGTTTGATCATTTTCGGTTTCTCTTCACTGCCAATATTACACTCTTCCACTTCAGTCTCTACAGGTTTCAGTTTAGGTTTTTTGGGCACATCATTAAAATCAAACAACTCTTCTAAAGGTGTTAGACCACTTGGCAAACTTTCATCTTTAGAATGCAGAGTTTCTAATTCCTCTGTTTCTAATTCTGCACTCAATTCTGTTTTGTTTCTAAGTTTGCTAGTCTGAAGGTTAATGTTGACAAGCTCAGGAGAAGGTTCTTCTTCACCAAGAAAATTTTCTTCACTGCAGTCTGTATCATAGTCTGAATCAGAACTGTGCAGTTCAAATTCATTTCTGAATTGCATGAAGTCTTCTATTTGTTTATCTCCATCAAACACCTGCCAATTTTTTTTATTATCAGGCACAACTGGTCTAAATTTTATCTGAGTTGAGCAATCTTTGTTCTCATATGGCGTTAGACATGTCCTAGCTGCAAAGGCGAAATTGTGGGCTATAAGATTTCTTTTTCTCGAGAAAAAACTCAGGTTGGAATCCTAAAATGTTTTCAAAGGATCCATGACATCATTCCGATAGGCCCTAAGTCTGGAATGATTTGCATTATACTCCCCATTGACTTGCCTAATTATTAACTCAGAATCCCCATACACATTGATTTTCTTAGCTCCTAACTTTTTCAGCAAATGTAAGCCTAAGAGCAGGGATTCATACTCCGCTATGTTGTTAGAACAATGAAAGTTTAATTTGCATGAAATGCATTCTGTGTGTTGACTTTCAGTGTTAGTAATCCAGAAAACTGCACCAGCATTAGTTCTAGTGCATGACCCATCAAAATACATACTCCAGAGAGGATCATTTTCAGTTTTATCAGTTTGGTGAATGTCCTCAGGATGATTTGATTCCTCAAGTTTTTCAATATGTTGAGGAACGTTTTCTTCGCTGTCAAATTTTAACAGTAATGGACTTATGACTTGTAAATCAAGACCTGTGTTTTGTTTGCCAATGTTTTCAAGTGTGGCAAACTTTTTTGACACTTCAGTGTTGTGCTCCTCTTCCTCCCTATCAGCCATTAATCCTGTTAAAGTGATTTGGTCAGTAAGTGTTTCATCATTAAACATGATAAAAGAGTCAAGGCTTGTACTTACAGAATACAAAGGAGAGTTTTGAGGCCTGTCTTGACTTGTACCTATGTATTGCATATGGGACTCCCTGTAAAGTCTTCTAGTCTGATTGAAAACAGGGATAGTCGCATAGGTCATGTCCATTTGCATAGTCCCCTGTAACTTAGCCCCCCAGGATCTTGATAATAACATTCCATACTTTGGGGGAACATCAACCACAACAATATCCATAACTAAAGACTTGGCTAGAATCTGGGCTAAGTCAACACAAAGGTCTTTGATCAACCCTAGACATTTTACTCTGCTTGAATCAAAGGAGTATAGGTCTTTGTAAGGTCTGGTGATTTCAAGTCCCAGGCTCTCAATTACAGCTTTTGGCATTAAATTATGAGAAGCCCCTGAGTCATGCATAGCATTGTGTAGAATTTTATCGTGAACGTTCAAACTTACATAAAAGGGAGGGACAGGTCCCTCTTGAAACTTACCTTCAATCTTTGGACCAAAAATAAGCTATGGTTGGTCGTCATTAAGATTGAGTGTATCCTCATTTTCTTCTATGTTCAAAGCCTTCAAAATTTGAGTTCTATATACATGTTGGGCAGCTAACTCAGTCAAGGGAACATAAATTTTGATCTTTGAGATTGCATGTTCCAGGCTGAAAGGAATTTGATTATTTAAGGTGCTGGTTTTAGCCCTATTTACTGCCACTCTATCAGCAACAACAGCTTGCTGATTTTTTTTATCTACACTTAACACAATGGTTGTAATAGGAGTACTAGCTGAAGTGTTAGTACTACTAATGTTTGCACTCTGTTTTTCAAGATTTTGAGTGTCTTTCTCTTTACCTTTACCATAATTAACAACCACTATTTATCCTTTTGTTTGATTGTCTTAGGCTTGGTTGTAGTGCTGTTTTGAGAAGATTTGTCAGAGGTTTTGGTGTTGGGGGTTTGTTGACCGGTTTTGCTTCTAAGGTCATATTCTTTTTGAGTCTATATGACGACATTTTCCATGTCTTGATAATTATTTTCATCATCATCTCTTTTGTCATCATAAGGTGTGTATAGACGTTGTTTCTTATCATAATGAATCTCAAAGTCATCATCATCCACCCCCAACATGTTTATATCATTATCCTCTGTTGTTTCATCTATTTCCTCAACTTCACTCACATAATTTTGATGAAAGGGAGGAGTGATATTTTGATCATCTTCCCTGAGTCTGTTTGGAGGTTGGTTCCTTCTCACATTCTGATTCTGGTTTTGGTTTCTGTTTTGAGGAGCAGTTTGATTTTGACTTGATTGTGCTCTCTCAAGGATGCTTATTTTCTTCATCATCTCCTCCATCATTTTCTCCAGTTTTGAGTTTGAAGTAGAAGGTGTATGCTCCTCTCTAAAAGATACTCTCTTCTCGCTTTTCATTCTTGCTCTTTTCTCCATTAAGTTGACTTCCACAGAAAGAGCACCCCTTTGCATATCTTCAAGAGTTGCAAAATCTCTTTCTCTCAGTGAATAGGTCATATCAGAATCAAATCCTTCAGGAAATTTGTTTAAGGCTGAGCCCTGTGGAGGTTTTAGTTCCGGGGAAAGTGCATTATACACACTGTTAAATCTGGTACAATAATCTTGTACACTTTCCCCTGGGTTCCTATGGAGATTGTTTTAGTCAGCAAGAACTTGGAGAGGATTCTTCATTACTTCCCATTTGTTTAAGAATGTTTGATGGAAACCTTGGAGATCATTAATACTATTGGGGGTTAAGCCTTTAAACCATTTTCTTACTTCTCCCCCCAGACTCTGAGCAAATAGTATAATCTTGACAGAATCATCATTAATTTCATTTCTGTCAAAGTAGTCATTCATCTTATCCACATGTTGTGATGCAGTTATAGCATTGCTAGCATCATACAATGGGATTTTGAATTGATAGTCCTGTGGAAGGTTGACTAATGGTAGAGGAAGGACTAAGGGAGAATACCATGCTGCCATGATATGTGGCGGGGGTGGGTTTACAAGGGGTGGATTGACCAGAGGAGGTGTGGGCTGAAGTGGAGTGGTTTGAACAATGGATGAAGGATGAACAGAAGTGGATGGAACAGCAGTAGATTGCTGAGCTGATCTTGGATGAGAGACACCTAAGTTAAGAAGAAAATGTAAACCAGGAGGTGTTGTTCCTCTTCTACCAAAATGTTCACTTGTTTCAGAAGATGAAAGTGAAGACTTAGAATCTAGCTGATCTAAATCACCAAATGACGTAGTCCTAAAGGGATTAACTAAGTCATCTTGTGATTGTTGTAGAGCTGAAATATTTTCAGGGACTGAATTAGCTCTTAGGGGTGATCTAAAAATAGTTGAAGATTCTATCTTAGAAGACTTCCTAAGGATTATTTTTGGGTTGTCAACTATCTCAGGTGGATCAGGGTCAAGATGGGCTCTAGTGTGAATCTTTGTAGGAGCCACTATGCTGTGTTTTTAGACCCAAATAACAAGAAAAGTTCAACCAAGTATGACAATCTTTGAGAGGTTAACTGATCTGTTAAAACAAATTTTAATCCTACAGTCCTCTAACTGGATTTGAATGATATTAAAAGGATAAGGGTTCTTCCCAGTGGAGTCTTAAGGTCTGTTCAGGATTGTGGAGTCGCCAGGTGGAAAGTTTAGAGTGTCTTCAAAGAGGTACACTGTCCACCACAATGCTTGTGAAATATCCCTTTTCAAGGATATCCCAAAACACAACAAACTCTAACCAAAGATTGACTGGGAGGGCATTCACCAAATATTTCACCTCAAAAAGAGGATGAGATCCGGAGGCTGCCTGGCTCTTTCCAGACTCTGTCTAAGAGTATCAAGTAAAACACAACAAAAGGTAAGTAAAATGTAAGAGTAAGTGTTTTACTACCAATCTGAAATGTTTTTGGTATTTTCTGAGTTATTTTTTATTTGTGTGGTTTCTAAGAATGTCCTAAATTTGTTTCAAAACTTAGCTACGGTTGTGAGACAAAGACAGTCTACTATTATGGCTAAGCTAGCTGATTTTTCAAGGTTAGATAAAGTCTCATGAGAATCCTAGGGTTGACCTAGATTGTCACTGATTCAAACAAGTTTCATCATGATTATCATTTCTTGGTAGTGCTTGAAAAAGTTGCTTTTTACTCACAGGGTGTTATAAAGATTTTTAAGGGGAAACCAAATCTCTGATGTCCTATGGTCTTCCCCAGTGGAGTCGCCAGAAATGTTACTGGTGGCTCCAGCTGGTTAATAAAGCAGATGCTCTATGAAACAAATCTCTAATATTGTATGGTTAGCTTTAAATGAAAATGATTCGGGGTGTTCCCCAGTGGAGTTGCCAGAAATGTTAGGAATTTGTAATTTATTAGCAATATTGGTAGAGTCCAATTATAGAAACAACATCGTTTCAACCAACTTTGGGATTCTAGGAACTAGCCCTCCTGAATCCGGAGAGGGATCTCTCCAATAAGTACAAAGATGGATTTGTCTTTGAAGTTTGGGGTAATGATACTAGGCTAGTTATGAAGTCCAAGGGTTTTGTTTTTTTTTGGATGGTTGAACATGATTGCTGTTAGAGGTGAAAAGTCCCAAAGGTAAAGAGGTTCAAAAGTGAGAAGTTTCAAGCAACAAGAGTAAGCTTTGACCAAGATGAAAGATGATGGTAGGTTTTCAGTCCATTGGGCTATGGAGTCATAAGGGGATTTAATTGGAACAGCAAGAGGCAAGAGTGGTCTATGGGGCAAGTCATCTATGCCTAAGGATCACTTTAAGGTTTGATTTATGGAATGGATTGATACATTAAGAAGGGGGAATAAACAGATGCAGAACAAAGAGTAGCCCAGGGTCTGGTAAGTAATTTGAAACTAGCCAGCCTTTGACCAGGCACTTAAGAAAAACATAGAAGCAAACTAGGATCTGGTAAGTACTTTGAAACTAGCCAGCCTTTAATACACTTCCAATAGAAAACATATAAAAAATAAAGGGAAACTTGAAGGAAACTTTTGGAGTAGAAACTAGCGGGCCGGGCTCACCACAAATCCTCTCCTAGCTCTTCTTTACTTGGTTACTTCCAAGACAATCACAGAGATAACACAGAATGGCCTAAGATCTGGTAAGTACTTTGAAACTAGCCAGCTTTTAACACATTCTAAGGGAAACAATCAAACAGTTATGCAAACAAGACTGGGACCAGGGCTCACCATATCTTCCTCAGTTCATCTTCACACAACATATACTGAAAGTAACATTCAAAAATAATATTCAGCTAAGACAATAAGACGAGGGAATGCCAGCATTCTTATGCTTAAACTGAATTAAATCATTTTCAAATAACACAGTTGGAAGAAAACATTTAAATAAAGATTTTTCAGCCAGAGAAGGTTACTGGTATACAGTAGGTCCTAACCCTGTTCAAACTGTTCTTTACAGTAGGAAATGAAACATAATGAAAATAGAAACAAAATTACAAGTTACAATGAGAATAACATCACCGTCAACATAGACCAGGATCCCATAAATCAGCTTGTATTGATGCTCCAAACTAGTTACAATCTTCAAGTCTAGTGTGTTAATTCATCTTTCTTTCATAACCTAACTTATTTGTTACAAGCAGAGCTCCAAGAGCCAGTGAATCACTATTTACAATCAGAAGTCTTCAGCTCAGTTACAATTACAATGCTTCAGCAATTACATCAACAACCAACCCCTCACTCATCTTCTACTGAAGTATTTATAGAAGGATGAGGAGGTGAGATCTGATAAAAGATCTCAAATATAATTAATACAGAGTTAATGTTTTCTTGGCCCTTGGGGGGCTCAATGAAGAAACTATACAGGTGTTTCACTGTATTAACTGATTTACACTCATGATTTTAGCTCAGTGGGAGCTTTTGTTGACCTTTGAGGCTCTGTGTGATGCTAGGGTTACTCTGCCAAAATTCTGTCATTAAATTCCTGGCAAAATTTTACCCTTTGGTTGTGTTGTGAGGCAAAATATCTGATCCTGATCAATAAATTCTGTTCCTGATTGAATACTTTGAGGCACAGGTGGCGCTTTAGTCGCTGGGAGGAATCAATTTGCCTCCATTTACGGCGGTGGAGGGTTTTCCTGATAAAACACTTTAGGTTTTCCTTTAAACTATGTTTTAGATCGGGGATTAGGCTTTTGATAACTGTCTTAGCCGTAATCCCCTCTAATATGTCCATTAATTCTCTGTTCTGGTTCATCCTGGTCTTCGACACTGATAATATTTGACTGTGCTTGTTTCATGGTTTTCTTGCTGTCGTGCCGGGCTGCGCAGGGTTTATAAAGCATCAATGCCTGAGAAAACTTCGATGAAACATGCATTTCAACCCTGCGGATGATTTCCTTTGATGAATCGAAAGCAAGATATTCATCACCCTCTTCTTTCGAATTTCCTTCGTTCATAGTAAAAGCCTTCGAAACCCTACAAAATACAAACAAAACATTATAAAATCCTGCTTTTATTGGTTTTACTGCATTGGAAGGCGCGGAGGAAGCATGGCCGTTGGATGGCATCATCCAACGGTCCAGATCTATCGAGAGTGATCGTGGAATGAGTGAAAAAACGGTCGAGATTGAAAAGGGCGGTCAGAGGAGAAGGATGAATCTGAGTCGTCGATCGCGCAGAGATTGACGGTTAGGATCAGGCGATGGAAAGTCAGCGAAGGGGAACCGTTGACTGGGCAACGGAATCGGGCAATGAAATATGGGTCGTTGATCTGTAGATCAGATCGACGGCGGAGATTGATTTACCGCTGTATGATGGCTTTTTTATCGCGTGGGCACTTTGGTTATATATCGGACACTTTCGAAGAGCGATAGCCGTTGGATGAGTGGGCCCAGATCGGACGGTGGAGATCAATTTCGCTAGGCATCCTAGTCCGAACTATAACACGTGATGGACGATGGTTGCACGGTGGTTTTCAAATCGTACAAGGGACACACATCAACCGTTGTATGGAATCGTTGGCCATCGGGGAAAAACCGCCTTTCGCTGAAGAGTGGTGCGATGGAAACCACACGGTTTTGGGCAAACAGCGTACGGGCGGTGGGGACCATGGAAAGATGCGCTCCGCACCGTCCGATCTGTGGAGCAGATCAATGGTGACGATTAAAGTTTGAACCAGCGAGGACCACATGGTAAGTCGCGCTCCGTACCATCCGATCTGTGAAGCAGATCGATGGTGGAGATTGCTCCTCAACTTATACAGGCGGAAAACTTTGGAAATGAATTAAAACCCAAAAAACACGAATAACGAAGGTTTTTTGTGGTTTGGTGGAGAAAATTTAATATGAAAGGATAAGCGCCCGATGGGTCTAGCAGTTGTTTCTGGCGCTCGAGTGTATGGATGAAAAAGGGTTAGAGACTTAGCCCAAGGGGGCTTAAGTCCAATGCATAGAAAATATGCATTTTTTATGGTTTTTCAATGTTTTTCCAAAGGAAATGAAGGTTCCGATAAGGCTAAGAAGGGGTCTTAGACCTTATAAAATGGTTTTTATGAAAGGGGAAAAGGAAGAATCATGAAATTGTGGGGTTTTCATGGGGAATGGGGGAATAGAAGAGGAGGTTAGTTTTGAGGAGAAGGAAGGGGAAAAAGGGGTCTGCAGCAGTATTTGACTTTGGATTTTTTGTAGGATTTCAGAGCCTTTTGAGATGAAAATAGCAATATGGGATCTGGACAGAGGCATGAGGCCTTCACTAGTCTTCAAGAGCCAATAGTTTTTGGTAAGGAAAAAATTGTTCCTTGAAGGCTCAAAACATATTTAGCCACCTTTGGTATAATCAAATTTTACAGGTGGCTAACAGACTCCCCAAAGGAGCTCGGTTTTCTCGACATTAGGAATGTCACCTTAAACACCCATCTCATCGGCCATTGCTACATCTGTCCCGTTATGGCATATCATTTGTGTGGCTTCATCTACACCGGTTGTCAGTATGACTCAGTCATCAGGGTCTGCTGCTATTTGCAGGTCTATCTTTATCAATCCCACGATGTCTGTTAGGCCCGCCATGAGTGGATCGCAGCCTCGCGCTATGAAAACCCATCCCATGTGCACTGCACCTATGGTTCTTACTTATACATTCGATGACTATCTGTTGGATATTCAGCGATGGTATTATCCCTCTCTTGGTTCTCAGCAGTATAATTCTGCACCTCGGGGTTCTCAGCAGCTGCAAGCTCCTGACAATCCTCCATATGATTATGATGTATATGGTAACCCTGTGTATTTGCCTCTGATTGATCCCCATCAACCTGTTTATTTTCCTCCAGCTAACCCCTATAATTTCGTTTACCATCAAGGATCATCCTTACAGGGAAAACCCTTGGGCCTACAAGGACAACCCTTACAGGGACAACCTTTGGTCCAGCAGGGACAACCCTTTGGTTCATAAGGACAACCTTTGGTCCAGTAGGGACAACCCTTTGGTCCACAGGGAAACCTTATGGTCTGCAAGAAAAACCATTACAGGGAAAAACTTCGATCCAACAAGGACAACCCTATAGTCCTTCTGGTCAACCTCAATTTCAATCAAGAACATCTTATGTTCCTAGGGGGAAAATGTATCCACCACAGGGACAACCTTTTGTGCAACAACAAGAACCTTACGTTCAACAAGACCAATATTTTGTACAACAAGGACAACCCTACGGTCCTATGCCGGGTCAACCTAGTTTTGAGGGGCAACATGGCCCATCCCAACCATCGGGCCAACCTCTTCCAAAAGGGCAACCCAGTGGCCCTCAGTATCTAGGCCAACCTACCCCGGAGGGATAGCCTGTCCAACCTCAGCAGCCAATTCAACCTAATCAACCTGCTTAGCAGCCGGTTCAATTCGTTCAACCTGCTCCGCAGGGAAAACCTGCTCAACCTCAAGGTGCTACTTACCCTCCTCAAGGTAAATATCAGGAAGTATATAGTGAAACCCAAGGTTTCACTTATTACGCTCAAAATAAATCCCAGATGGTGTATAATCCACCTCAAGGCAATGCTTACATTTTGTAGCAAAATCCATATTTTTCTCAACAAGGACCTTAGTGGTATGCTTAGAATCAGTATCCCAGTCCTCAGCCCTTGTATGGGTAGAAATATTAGCCATATAACCCCTATGGACAGAATACTTTGGGACAAAACATATGGGGGAAGAAATTCTCTCAACCTGAGTGAAATGCTAATACTGGTCTCTATCAACGACCTGCAATGCCTTTTAATCCTCAATTACTGTTTCTCGCTACATTGGAACTGCCTGATGTGTCAAAGTTAATGAATGATCCAATCCTTCATAACCCGTATTGGCCTCTAGCTCTAACCAAAATTCCTGGTGATTTTCCCAAGTTTGAGGGAAAGTCCGGAGAATACCCCCAAGCACATGTTATGACATGCCATCTTTGGTGTTCCTCTAACTCTTGGGTTAACGATTCTATCTGACTCTATCTTTTCCAACGGACTATTACTGGTGTTGCTACCAAGTGGTAAATTGAGTTATCTCATGGCATCTTCCAATATTTCAATTCTTTAGCCATGGCATTTCTCATGCACTTTCAGTTACCGGTTCGGTATGAAACCGGGACACACCTCCTCACATCCTTGAAGCAAGATCTAGCTACTCATATCTCTGATCATATTCATGAATGGAGGCATCGTCGTCACTTGATCAAATTCAAGATTCCTGATCAGCTTCTAACTGATTGGTTCACTACCTCCTTTGTTTCTCTAATTGCTAAGGAAATTGCAATGGGGGCATGCGTCACTGAGGATTAGGCCATTACTTGTGCCCAATACCTTGATCTTGTGTACTCTCAATCTGGCACGTTGTACGAACTCTTGCCAGATGCTCCTAGACTTGGAACTTCTAAAGCACCGATGATGCCACCCGTCGACAGTATCATCGGTTCTGTGTCTCAGACTTCTCGAAAGTATTCTCCTCCAAATCCCGGGAAGCAAAAATACACTCCTTCCAATGATACTGCTTCTCAACCAATCCCAAATTCTGGTAAACTGTGAAAGTGGATTTTTTTCAGAATAATCAAGGACATAAAAATTCCAAGGGTAAAAATAAGGGTAAAGGTAAATCCAAATTCGATACCCCGAAACATGATTATCAGAAATCTTGTGCTGATGATGGTTCACAATGTAAACCAAAGTATCCTTGCTTGATTTGTGATGAAGAGCACTTCACCAAGGACTGTCCTCGACAAGCTGAAGTGAGTTGATTTATCAAGGACACCCAAGGAAATTTGGTTGTTCTCAAAGAACCATTTCCGTCACAGTAGACTCAGTTGGTAGAGAAACCTCAGTCCTCTTCCCCATTTTTCTCTCATATTTTCATGATGAACGGTTCTGCATCTGTTTCCTTAGCTACCCGGTTGAAAGATTATACCAAACCGGGGAAATAGATCGTTGATGGTCCTCCTCCTCTGCCTGCTTCTGGCCCTCTTCAAATTGAAAGGCCCAGTTCTAAGCCCATCGTACGACCACTTTCCAAAGGTGTACTCCATAAGTCTTCTAACAATCCTAACGCCTGTGCCACTCAACATTATAGCATTGTTGAAGATTTGGCTCAAGCACCATATACGATGTCTACATTAGAAGTACTTTAGAGTTGTCCATCTCAATAGAAATATTTGCTATCTGCCATCAGTGGGGTTGATCCTGCTGATTCAAGCCTTATCACTTTGGACTTGGAGAGATTTTTCCCACGTCTCCCTCACCAGCTTGCGCTCATCATCCAAGTTGGGATTAATGGACTGAATATCCATCAAGCGATCTTGGAAAAGGATGCGTCTATGTGTGTCATGTCATATTCCTGCTAGAAAGCCATTGGTTCTCCAGCTCTTAATTCATCTCCAAATTCTCTAGAAGCGTTTGATGGAAGGGAATATATACCTCTTGGTTTTCTCTCTAGTTTACCGATCACTCTAGAAGGGAAAACAATCAATGTCAAGGTTGAAGTAGTTGATGCGAAGCTCAATTACAATCTTCTCCTCGGTCGTAGTTGGAATCATGCCATGTTGTGCATTCCATCCAATATCTTTCATGTTTTATGATTTCCACACGAAGGAGAGATCATCACTGTTGATCAGTTGTCTTTCTTCACTTCTTCATCTTCTGAGAGCAACGTTCCATACGTCGATCAAATTCCTATGCATTACGAGAGCGTAGGGTCGGGTCTCTTCAAAGATCCTACCCTCATGGGTATTTTTCCTCTTCCTCCACCCAACACTGTTCAGGTTAATATGATCTCCAGGTTTGATGATCCGTGGATCATCCCTTCATCCGAGATGATTGATTCATTTGGAGATTTGATACCGTTAAGTCCGATTGAGATCGATTATTGTGAACTTATTTTGGCTTCGGATCCTCCGCCTCCTGATCATTCTCCTTTGAGTATGTCTCTTGACATTTATTCTCAATCCCCTTGGTTTGGTGTTTCGGATTCTCCTGATCCCTTGAGAGATATATTTCCCTCCAATGAAGACATCATGGAAACTATGTCTCTTAAGGATCCTCCTTGGGACGATAGTCATCGTCGTTCCTCATTCATGCCCGGCCTTGGGGCCATGTCTACATGTCCCGAGAGATTTTCTTCTCCAGTTCCTTCTCCTCAGCTTCAAATGCCCATCCTGACACATGACATCTTCGTAGAAGGTAACTTGGGGAACATCACACAAACGATGCCTATTGACATCTCCGTCAAACTGGGGGTTGTCGAGAACATCCATATTGGGGTGACCTATTGTCCCGATGAGATCGAGGTCTACACTAGTATCTTCCTCAAGTTTCGTGACGTATTCGCATGGTATTATGAAAAAATGCCTAGCATCAACCCAAGTATAGTGGTGCATGAGAGTCCTACCTATCCTGGTGCGAAGCCTCTTCACCAACGCCTTCGTCCTGTGCACCCTAGAAAGGTGGCCGCTATTAAGGGTGAAGTTGAAAAACTTCTTAAAGCTGGTTTTATCTATCTGATTCCCTTGACAGAATGGGTTTCCAATATCATCCATGTGGATAAGAAGTAGGGTACTATCAGTGACTGTGTTGATTACCATGATATTAACCGTGCTTGCCCAAAGGATAATTATCCCACTCCTTTTATTGACCAGATCATTGATGAATGTGCTGGGAGTGAGATAATTTCACTTATGGACGGGTTTTCTGGGTACAACTAGATTAATATTTCTCCGGATGATCAACATAAGACCACCTTTATCTGTCCTTGGGGTACTTTTGCATATAAGAAGATCCCTTTCGGTCTTAAAAATGATGGGGCCATGTTTCAACAGGAAATTTCATATTCTTTTCACGATGTCAAGCGCATTGTTCAACCTTATTTGGATGACCTTCTGGCTCATTCGACTAAGCGCAAAGACCACCTTGATCATCTCTGTCAGATTTTTCTTTACTGTCGATGCTATAACATCCGGCTTAATCCGCATAAGTGCATCTTTTGCGTTGACTCCGGTAGAATCTTAGGGTTTATCATTTCCAAAGATGGGATATGTCTCGATCCACTCAAAGTTGAAGCTATCATTAATCTCCCCTCTCCTTTCTCCTAACATCAGATGCAGAGTCTTCAGGGGAAAGCTAACTTCCTACGCCATTTTATACCTAACTATACCAAAGTGGCCAAAGGATTTACACGATTACTAAATCAGGATGTCCCGTTCCTTTGAGATGAGATAGCCCAAAATTGTTTCAATGCACTAAGGACGTTGCTTGTCAACGCTTCTCTATTGCATCCTCCAAATTATCATCGGGATTATTCCCTCTATTTGGCCACCGATTTTAGCACAATTGCAATGGTTTTGGTACAAGACGATGATGACGGTGATGAGCATGTCATCTACTATCTGTCTCGTAACCTTCTCGATATTGAGACACAATATGCACATGTCAAGAAGTTGGCATTGGTTGTTGTCCAAGCTATTCAACGTTTTCGTCACTATATTATGTTGCGTATAGTGAATGTGATTTCTGATTTCAACCCTATGACTTACATATTGACTCGTCAATTTATGGGGGGCAAGTACTCGAGGTGTATTTTCATCCTCCAAGAGTTCAATTTGGAGTTCACTACCGGCAAGTCAAAGAAGTCATTAGTATTCGTCGATTTGATTTGCTCTCTCCCTTCCGATTCTGCTCCGTCTGGTTCCGAGGAACACATTCCAGATGATATGCTTTTTCTGATTAGCACCCTTGATCCTTGGTATGGTGATATCATTGTATATCTTCAAACTTCTACATTCCGATCTGGGTTGGTGAAGGATGCCCGCGGACGTATCCGCCATAAATCAAAACCTTATCGCATAGTCGGGGATACACTCTACTGCATCAGAGTTGATTCCATTCTCCATCGGTGTTTAACTCTTGAGGAGGCTGAAAAGGCCCTAAATGACTGTCATAGTGGTGCCTGTGGCGGTCACATGTCTGGATATGCTACTGCACAGAAGATTCTTCGTGCTAGGTATTTCTGGCACACCATCTTTAAAGATTGCATCCTTGTTGTCCGTAAGTGCCATGATTGATAGATTTAATAGCTCAAGATGCGTGCACCGCCTTCCCATCTTCACCATATCATTATCGTTGGTCCCTTTGCGAAGTGGGGCATCGATTTTATGACGTGTAACCCTCACTCGGCTGAGGGGCATGCTTATATAATCATAGCCGTGAACTACTTAACCAAATGGGCAGAAGTAATGCCTACACTTACGGCTGATAGTAAGAAAACAACACAGTTTCTATTCAATCATTTCATTTCTAGGTTTGGTGTCCCTCAAGCCATTGTTACCGATCATGGTTCCCATTTTCAGCATTACATGGTGGCAGAGTTGACTTCCAAGTTGGGTCTGTGTCACGACAGCTCAACGCTGTACTACGCTTAGGCCAATGGCCAGGTTGAAGTAGTAAAAAAATTTATTTTCATGTTGCTTCAGCGTACGATTGGGATGCACAAGTCAAACTGGCATCTCATGTTGTTTTCGGCTCTTTGGTCTTACCGAACCTCAGTGAAGGATGCAACCGGATTCACTCCATTCCAACATGTCTATGGCCTAGAAGCTACCCTTTCGATTGAATGTGAAATACCTTCGCTCAAGCTAGCTGTTGAATTGCTGCTGAATACTTCGCCAGAAGTAGAGCGTCTTCTCTATTTAGAGAGGTTTGATGAAGCTCGCCGCTTTACTGCTCTGGTCATAGAAGCACAAAAAAAGCGGGTCAAAGCTCATTTTGACCAGTCATTTTCCCCTTTTTCCTTCATAGAAGGAGACCTCATCCTCCTATACGACCAAGCTCAAAATTTCAACCCGTGTGGCATGGTGTAATATCCCAAAAGAGGGATTCAACTATAAATAAATTGTATAACAGTATTGTGATGATTAATAAGATTAAAATAAGTTAAATAGACACATATACATCATTTGGAAGTACAGCAGTAACTTATATTCTGATCTATGATCCAAAATATGGGGGAAAGCAGTGATTTATGCCCTAAAATTCTTAATTTCAGAGATGTGCGTAACAATAAGGGTAAGTGACGGTGGGATCTCGTATCTTAGGTCATGAGGGACTTAAATACCAAATTTTAGCTGAAAAAAATGACTCTAGCTATGTTAAACAGATCTCCCACTCCTGGTACGGCTTAAAAACACCTAATCCCCATGACTTGTGGTATGCATAAATTACTGAAGCTTATGCAGTGTGATTTTCTGAAGGCACTAGATGAAATATGGTATAAACATTCGTAAATCAGATTCATAGTGTTTCTCATACATTATAAGAGGAAGAATGAATACTTTTATGAGAAAAACCCTCTAAAAGAGGTGCTGCAACAATTGTATTTCACTGTAAAACCTTGATAGCGTTATTTTCTGAATCATATAGTAGCTAGTGATTAAATATTATATCTAGAGAATATCTGTGTACAAAAATTTAGATCCGTATCAGATCTGTACACTAGAAAGGCTCCTCTTTCAGATCCCCTTGGGGTTTTCAGCAAACATGAATGTACAAGAGTAGATATGAGATCTAGAGCAGCAGATCTACAAAATGATTCAGAAATTATGAAGCAAATATATCAAAAAATAAATCAGATTTGAAACATACATGGATTGGTTGGCCAATCCATGGATCACCACAGTGCAAGGAAGGCTCCTTTACACTAGAGATCTCTCCTCCAAATAGTTTCCAAAACACCCTGCAACTTCTCACTTGCAAATAATGTAGTCTATGGATAGAAACTGCACTATAGGATTGATGCACTATTTGGCCTAACGCCAAGATGTAGATCTGAAGCTCCAATCAACTAATACACTCTTCTAGGAGGTTAAAAGACACACTCAATGAGAAGAGGCACTAGTATAATCTAGATCAGAGTAGATCTTGTGTTTCCACTTGCTGCAACTCACAAAAAAAATCAAACCCTCAACATGATCTGGATTGTGGTTGGAAGATGAAGCTTGGCCCAAAGCCTGATAGTCGACAAGAAATTCAAGTCTCCTCCAAGAGCTACTCAATGGAAGAGGTGGGATTCCCGCCCGAGAACACCCAGTGCTAAACAACTAAGAGAATAAGAAATGTCTAAACAGAAAATATCTTCTGAAATCATATGGTCATCAACAACCCTCTCTTGTTCTCCTTCTCTTCCTTTTATAAGATAGAGTCCTTGAAAACCCTAAACCATCTCAAATGAATTAGCCCTGTTCACATGAACAATCTCCAACTTGATCTGCACTATTTATCTAGGAGGTTCAATGAATCTAGATAGTGCTGTGATTTGGTCATGTTGACCCAGTCAAATAGTTCAATCCCCTTCACACATAAGGGTGTTTTAATGTAAATAGCCCAGGTATGTCTTTTTTCACATGTGGCATTGATTTATTCATGGCTTTAGGAGTTTTACATGTCCTCCTTTGCATTTTTATTCATCAACATGAAAAGAAAAGTGAAACAAAGAAAAATTGAACATTCCTATTAGCTTGGGCTAATTTAGGAATATTACAGTCCTCCCCTCCCAAATGTTGCTTGTCCTCAAGCAACTGTAAGTATAGAATTGAAGAGCTTCTCCTCTTCTTCTTGTAGCATCTTCAAATGATATGTTACTCCAAAGAACAAGATGCGTTCTCAACAATATGCCCTCAAATTGTTGCTCCCATGTGTATAAGCATGCATTTGGTAAAATTCCCAAATGGATCTCATCATGAAAAAGTAGAACATACATGGAAACAACAATATGTGATCTAGAGGCCTTCTTGAGGCATGGAATTAGAAATATTTTGGGAATCATCATCCCCATGTGAAAGCTCCATCCCAAAGCTATCATCCACAAAAAGTGAGTTACCCTCCAACATAGTAACTCATGAAACATCTCTTCCACCTTAAGCTCCTGCAAATAAGGTGGGCTGCATGGCTGAATTTATGGGATCAAACTGTCCATCCCACTCAGCTTCTCTCTCCACTTATGATATGTGTGGAGCCGATGCTGACCTTGGGCTGAAATATAACGGTCCTCAAAGATGACCCAAGTCACTCGATCAAATAAATCACCCATGAGGTGCCTCCTCAAATAACTCAATATCTCCAGATGGTTCCTCCCATAAGAAGAGAAGAGGTGTAGCATGGAAATCATGGTTTGCCCATTGTTTCTCCTGAAACATGAAACATTTGCAGTATGGAGAATCATACTCCCAATGGGAACCTTCATCTCTTGTGCCACTCCCCCAATAGAGCTTCCCATAATCATGAGAACATCATCAATATATGGAAGCATGAACAAATGAAAACAAGTTGCCATGTGACAACCAGGGGGTGGAATATTGTTCCATATGTGGAACCAGCATAGTACATCCCTTGCCTGCCTCATATCATAGTGAAACAATTGTCTTTTCAGCCACTTGTTTTCTGCCACGTTCATCTTACAAGATGAGATCATGAAAGTACAATTTGGTGCCAATGGTGCACACCATAAATCATGTGGCATTACCCCACAAACCACAAATAAAATGGCCAACATCAATGCTAAAAATGGCCTCAAAGTACATCATAATAAAATAAACAAGAAGGAAAGACCCTCCTTGGTACAATATGCTGCTAAAAAAGATAAAGGAGTACAAATAATAAAGCAAAAATATACATCCTCCATCATGTACTTTGGTCATTGAGATGAAATGGCTCAATTGCAAGTTCTCCCTCACTTCAAATGAGTAGGGAAGTGGTTGTGCCAACCTCTTCATCATCTTCCGAGCTATGCATCTCTCCATATGCTGATATACATCTAGTTGGATTCCCTCCCAAGTGAACTCATCCAATAAAGAATGGTATGCATTAGAAGGCATGGGAATAAAGCTCACCAATGCTGCATGTGGATCTCTCTCCTTATGCTTGAAAATCCAAGTCAGGAAAATCATAGCAAATAAGATAATAATAATTTAATAGATGTCTCCATCCAATACTCCATCATACTCCTCTCCTACATGCATCCATAGTGCATCATATGTGAAGTGATCTTGGGAACACTCCATCAAACATTCCAAGCTCCCAAGTGACAATGTTATTGACTCTTGCATTGAAGCTTCTGTCATATCATAGCTTCTCCTTTTGACATCCCATATGTCAAACTCATCATCAAACATAATGCTGTTGTATGTGAGAGATCCCTCCAAAAGTGGAAGTACCTCCTCATCCTCCAATGCCAAAGAGTAGCCCCTTGGCACCATGATAGTGCCATCTCCTACTCTTGCAACATCATGCAAAGTTTGGAATGAGATCAGCCCATACTATCTCAAAAAAAACCAAAGCAAAAATAGCTCTAGTTGCCTCCTCACACCATCATCATATAGATCATGGAGCAACAAAATAGTAAAATATATGAAAGATATCACATCACTCCAATATACCCAAACTCCTTGCTGCCATATGATGTAAGTGTCCTACCACATACCCTTAGAAAGAGGATAATGACCAAACTCTTTCAAAAGAAACCAGTGCATCCAAGCCTCCTGCCGCCCAGTATCATAAATTTGCAAGTAGCTCACCAGCTTCTTGATTTCCATCCATATCCACTCAACCAATTATGGATATCTCCTTCCATCCTCCATCTTGGTACTCCTCCCATGAGGGCTACCATCATCCCAAATCAGATCTCTGTCTTTGCACTTCATGGGAGATTTTGAAATGAAATCTTCTCAAGGATCAATTTGACCCCATAAGGACCCAAATAGGTGGTAGGAAAAAACCTCCCATCATGATGTGTGTGGCTCAAGGAGTGTCCAACACAAACATGAGAGATGTTATCCATTCTAAGATTTCCTCCATCATCTATCTGTTCTTCCTTGAATCCATGAAGATCCAAGTGTGAGAAGGGAAGAAAAACCTTGCACTCCATGATGTGTTGAAGTGCACCTCTAATGAAATCTCTCCATGAGATCTCCTCCTCGTGCATGGCCTTCCAAAACCAAAGAGGCCTTGGATCTACTACTAGTAGAAGTTTCTCTTTGAGCTAGGGAGTGCTCATTGAGAAAGTGTCATCTAGAAAGGAGAAAGGGTTTCTCACTTCAAGATGTATACCATCTACCGTTCCTTCCTCCATTGCTTCATGAATGAAGTTGCCATGCAAATGCTCCCACAAGGAATGATTCCTCTTTTCTTCATCACTACTCTTGTACAGCGTAGTGCAATCCTACTACTCTAATTCGACAGTATGCAGTGATGTGGACCCATCCATAATGTTTGCTGAAATGACAAGAGATGGACATTTAGGCATACCTTGGTGAAATTTGGAAGCTCCTTACAGGGCTGCAAGAGTTTCCTCTTCATATGTGTTGGCTTCTCAAACTGCTGAAGATGAAGGCTACTCCTCCATGGATACAACAGTGCTGGTATATGCCTCTTCAACTGGTGGTGAGGGCTCTTCCCTCCTTTTTTCAAATCTCCTGATCATCCTTTGAGAAAACTCAGCAAGAGTAGAAACCCTTGCATGGCTCAAATGGTTGAACCACCAAATGTTTGCTTCATTTTCAAGGTGCAGCGCTGCAATTTCTACAACCTTTCTATCTACTACAAGATGTAGTAGGAAGAAAGCCTCTATCTTCATCACCCAAGCCTCTGCTGCACATGTGAGTGATCCATCAAAAGTGGACAATAGAAATCTATTGCCTCTCATCATCCCATAATTGTAGGGTCTTCTCTCTTCCTTCAGCTGAATGAATTGTGGTAAAGCTAGAGTCCATTTGAAGGCTCTAGGTTTAGCTCGGTATTCAACAAGATATTCACTTAGAACTTCAAATTCCAAGTGTTCTTCATGCTTCAAGTCTTATTCTCTATGAGAGTAGGAGGTGCATGGTCCTTCCTCTTCTCCTTCCATCTTCCTAACCTCCTTGGGGAGGTCCTTTCTGGATTTGAAAACTGATGAGAGTAATATCATCCTCTCTATCATTTTTTTCTCTTCTTCTTCTTCTTATTCTTCTGATAGCTAGATCTCACAGGTTGAGCCAGAGATCATTCTTTGATACCACTATAATATCCCAAAAGAGGGATTCAGCTATACATAAACTGTATAACGGTCTTGTGATGATAATTAAGATTAAAATAAGTTCAATATACACATATACATCATTTGGGAGTATAGCAGCTGTTAGCACTCAAATCTACCTCAGGCTGAAATGAAGTAAACTCAAGGCTACATCAAACCACGCTCAGCCTCGTAGCTAGCCCTACGAGGACAGGAGAGGGCTCTCTCCGTCAATCTCGAGAAAATGAGCAATAGGATGCGAGATGACTTACAATAAGAACTGATTCTAGGCTAGTAAAGAGATAGGTATGTTTGATTTTTTGGTTTTTGGGTTTTCGCTGGAGAAATGGGAAAACAGATTTTGGGTCCGGGGATAAGGTCAGACCTTTGCAGATTTCGAGTTGGGGTGAGGTAGGTGAATGTCTTGATGCTTTTGATTGGATATATGGACAGATTAGACCGACGAGGAGCTGAAGAGGGCAAAGAAGAACTTGGATCCTCTCCAAACGGCTGAAAACATATAGAACTAACTGAATTCAAAGGCCAAGCACTGTAAACAATGGATTCAACCTTATTCACTCATTCAATTTAGTTCAGAAGCATATGAAAGAATGGCATACATTAAACATGAAGAAACTTACAGTAAACAAAGAGGAAACACCATCAAGAACAGAATACCACAAGGATCCCAACAAGTGCCGCAAAACCCCTGATCTTTCCTTAGCCAAAATATGAAAAATATGTACAATGATATCAAAAGTATCCCAAGAGTCCAACCTCTCCAACCCCTGAAAATGATTGAGAAATTACAATATATAGATCACTCTAACACCTTTCCCCACCTCTAGGGGTCGAATTCCCTCTTCAGGGATCAGTTTCAACCAATTCTATTCATGGAACTACAATCTAGGCAGCTAACGACTTGCCTCTAAAAGAGTGGAAACTGATTCATTACATGATTTTTACCTTTTTTGTGAGTGAATCTTCTAGAAGAGATAAAAATAAGCCAAAGTTACATGCCCAATATACATTTACATCATAAAAACTCAAAAATTCCATCCACAAACAAAATTGGTCCATACTAGGCGAAAATCTGAGCTGGAAGTTGAAAATTCAGCCAAAACTTTAAGTGGGTCGCGCCCCTAAACCAAGTGGGTCGCGCGTCTTTAAACCTGATTTTGAGGCACTTCCCGATATCCAAATTGAGCTCATGATAGCTCTTTGGAAAGCCCTGGATGTTGTCTATCCAACCCAAGTGGAATTTCGCAATTTGGAGCTCATTTGACCTTCCAACACTTCATTCTCCCAAAAGTACTTCCTGCTGGTGCAAAAGGTGGCAGAGTGATTTTCATGGTGTTTTTGAGCTCTTTGACCATCCAGATTTTGATGAAATGCTTAGTTGATTTCTGAGGATGCATAAATTTCCATGAAAAATCCAAAAATATAAAGTTTTCCTCCAGCAAGTGTCCCAATCATATGGGTCGCGCCCCTGAGCCAAGTGGGTCGTGCGCCTTTCAGCCCGATTTTGAAGTACTTCCCAGAATCCAAATTGAGCTCATGATAGCTCGTTGGAAAGGTCTTGAAGTCTAATTCCCAACCCAAGTGTAATTTCCCAATTTGGAGCTCATTTACCCTGTCAAAACTCAAATATCCCAACACTACTTCCAGCAGGTGCATCAATTCCCTTGAGGCAACGGTATTTTTGACATTTCTCTAAAACCATGACACCTGTGTAAAACGTGAAGGAGGTTTTTCTTCCTTGGCATGTTGTGGACAAAAACCTCTCTCCATTTTCCAAAATTCATCTTTTATTGCTCTGAAATATCTTTTGAGTGAAACTTATCCCGATGTGTGAAACAAGGGATTTTGTCGAAATGAAGCGAAATGAAGGGGATAAGGGGCTTCTAAATTCTTGGGGAAATTTTGGGAAGTAGGGAGGGATGTTAGGAAACAGGGGAAAGTGAAATCACAGAGATTGAGTGAGGGGAAGGGGTCCAAAAGGGCAAAACACAGGCCTAGCCTAGAAAATTGCCAAGTTGTGGCTAGAAACTAGGGTTTGTGCAAAAATGAGGAATTTGGGGGATCTCAGTGATGGGAAGTGTTTAATGAGGTATATTAAGGATAGGGGAAGGTGTGTGAACATCAAGATACAAGTTTTTCCGATGATTTGACCATCCAAGAGGAATTACCTCCAAAACCCTAGGAGAGGGAAATGGACCTTACCTAGGCACAACTGAAGCATGAACGAGGTGTAAAATGACTCAATGGAACTTGACATGATGACGAAAAACCTCTGAATGATGGTACACTCAGCTGAATGGTGACATGGACTGACATTTGGACAACTTCGAAAAGAGTGAAAATAAACCCTAGACCTAATGTCTAGTGACCAAATTTTGCTTGAAGACTCATTGAAATGACAAAATTTGACCTTGACACTTTAAAATCACTTTGAAAGAGCATGTTTAATCACTGGAGGAAGGCTGCAAAATCTGACTCTAACAGCAGCAACTTATATTCTGATCTATGATCCAAAAGATGGGGAAAAGCAGTGATTTATGTGATAAAAAGCTTAATTTCAGAGATGTGCATAAAAATAAGGGCAAGTGATGGTGGGATATCATAGCTTAGGTCATGAGGGACTTACATACCAAATTTGAGCTGAAACAAATGACTCTAGCTATGTTAAAAAAATCTCCCACTCCCGGTACGACTTTAAAACACCCAATCCCCATGAATTGTGGTATGCAAAAATCACTGAAGCTTATGCAGCATGATTTTTTGAAGGAGCTAGATGAAATATGGTATAAACATCAGTAAATCAGATTCATAGTGTTTCTCATATAGTATAAGAGGAAGAATGAAGACTTTTATGAGAAAAACCCTCTAAAAGAGGTGCTGCAACAATTGTATTTCACTTTAAAACCTTGACAACGTTATTTTCTAAAGCATATAGCAGCTAGTGATTACATATTAGATCTAGAGCAGATCTATGTGTTAGCCCCCTATGAATTTTTTGGCAAGCAAACAGGGGGCTAAAATGTTTTTTGGAACCTTCAAGGAATGCATTTCCTCCGAAAACACATCATCCTTGAAGTCCTCCTTATGCCTTTGCCCTTTGATGAATCCTAACTGTTGTTTCCAGTTTAAAAGCCTCTCTGTTGTGAAGAAAATGCCCACAAGGCCTCCATTTTCCTTTTATTTCATCCCCATTAAGCCTCTGTTTTCCTCTCCTTGTTCCCTCCCTTAATTCCTCATTAACCCTTTAAAATCATTCCCGATCCCCTTTTTGAGCCTTATAATATTCTTTATTTGGCTTTTAAAACCCTTTATTTCCCATACCATTACCATATTTTGGCCTTAAAATGCATTTAAAATAGGCCTAAAATCCACCTTTTCCTATGACAGGCCTAGCCCTTTCGGCCAACCCCCTCAACCACTTCCCCTCCATGCACCCAAGCACTAAGACAAAGTGCTTGACCGTAAAGAGCTCATCGCATCCGAAGGATGGAGCGGAGCGCATTTCATTTGTAAAGTTGAAACTCTCCAATGCGATGGTGTTTGTTCTGTTGAGCGTGGGAGCCATCGCAACTATTGATCTCTTGAGATCTGACGGTCCAGATTTCACCGCTCCCTTCTCATTGCCCCATCCTTCTCCCCACCGATTGAATCTCCACCATTGATCCCCTTCACGATCCTATAGCTGGCACTTAATCGCACCATCACCAATTAGCAACCTACAATGTTTCACCCCCTGTGCTCCCCGATTGCGATTCCCCCAATTTGACCATGACAGTCCGATCGATCTAGATCTATGACCTACATTTCATCGCGCCTTCACCCATTTTTCTCCATCGGAGCTTATAATGATTTCTTCCAAAGATTTTTGCCGTTGATAATTTACAATCTAACGGTCCACAGTTAATCTCCCTCCGCGTTAACTGGGTCCCACTACGTTCCCCATTTCATCGCATTCTAGCTCATTACCTTTGTAATCCGCCTGCATTGAACTTTAATGTTCCATATTAAATTTTATTTCATTTCTTCGCCTAATTGCATATTGACACCTCCACTACAACCACTGTCTCCGCAGTCATGCCACCATTCCTCCAGGCTTAAACGCATTCTTCCGCTATCACCCTGGATTTTATAATTGGTTTTCTTTATTGTGCAGGGTTTTCACCAGAGTGGTATTTCACTTTGTTTCTCATAATCGCAGTCACCGTGATTCAAAACACAAAGATGCCATTTCAGTAGTGGTCAGTGTAACAGCAGAGATGGATTAGGAGGATTAAATCCAGTTAATTGAATATAAAACACCTAATCCCATGATCAAAGTATTAAGGCACAGTCCAAAGATTAAAAAAAGCACACGAAACAAGCCATATCTGCTCTCAGCATCATCAGTGCATTTTCTCATAAAATTACACCCTCAACAGAACTCTCGATGCCTCCCCGAGCTCCCAAAGGCCATCTCATTGACAAAAAAAATCCAAAGTCTGTCAAGACAACAATAATGGAGGTATGGAGGCCCAAAAGGCCTTCAGTCACCCTGCTTGCTTCAAAAGACAAACAGAGAGCCTTACAGCTAGAAAGAACCACAAAGAAACATCAGAGGTCTAATCCTACCTGACAGAGACTCCAAACCAGACCACCAAGTACAACGCAGAGCTATTAAGCGGAGTGGACATGAATACTTCCTCCATTCTGTCTTAATGTATCCATTTAATTTACATCTACCCCGACATTTATTCCTTCTCCTATAAAAACCCCTAAAGAACACATTGTAAGGGGTTGGATTGCGTTATTGCTGTTGTAGTTGTAGGGATTCATTTTTTACTATTAGAAACAATTCTAGGAGAGAGTAGCAGAGTAGTCTATAATGTAGTAGGCTGGGAGGAGAAAGTTGGGACTGTAATCAGCTATTGAGCTCAGTGTATGTGACTGGTTTTGCATCAATTAATCAAGCAAATTTCACAGGATCCTGGTCTATTACTATTGGTGATGTTTTCTCTTTACATTGTTTTATTACATTTTTTCATGCTATTCATTGGTCTTCTGGTATGCATCAGAAATATAACATAGGATTTTCCGACGCATGGTACCCTATGTTTCTGCTCTTCCTACCTTTAATGTTTTCCACTGATAGTGAAATCTAAGGGCAAATTCATGTGGTTTAACCAGTGTAGTATTTGTTATTCACTACTAGCTAATGTGTGAATTCAGAGTTTGCTGCTTGGTTGTTCTTGTTTGGGTTCAAGCTAGAGGATTTGGGATACCGGGGACTTAGTGTAAGCCTTGTCCACTAGGGTCCTTGTTCAACAGATTGACCTTTCCAAGATCTCGTGAACCAGTGTCGAAGCATTAAAGGTTGAAAGTCCTTCTATGATCTCAGGCCTGGTTCATTGTTTAAATATTATTGTTTCTCCTTCGAGATTATGCCGAAGCAGATCTGGAGTTAGATGACCTCTAGTCTAATCTCAAAGCTGCCCTTTGTTTCCACCTTTCCTCTTTAACGTTCCATTCCATCATCTATCTCAAAGATCCTTTAGTATAGATGACTTGCCTTATGAATGCCTTGGCTAGTTGTTCGCAAGTAATCTCCTTTCATGAATCCATAGCCCAATGGATGGCATAGCCTTAACCCATCCTCTTTTTCTGAAAATTCCTACCACTCTGCTTCTTTCTTCCCATTACCTTCTCAGTCTGTGATCCTGCGACCAACCCGATAACCAAGCCAATCAATTTAAACCCCCTTTGTGCTTCATACCTAGCCTGACATCCAATTTTGAGCTCCAAAGCTATATCATTATTTTTTTTATTGGAGAGATCCCTCTCCAAGCCCAGGAGGGCTAGATCCTAGGGCCCCAAAGCAGTTATGATGTTGTCTCATCTTTTGGTCTTTCCAATCTGGCCAAAACATGGGAACCCCAAAATAATGGTGACCATACTGGGGAACTTGAGTGCATTTCATCTTAAACTCCCGTGAGCACTCAAAAGACCCAGAATCTCTGGTTAGGTTGGCACCTAATTCTTATGGTGGACAACAGCCTATTGAAAACATCCAAATTCATCCACCCGGTGACTCCACACCCTATAATCCCAAAAATACCAAATGACTCCACTGGTAGAAGACTCTGAACTGGTTGAGAAGATGCAGTGACCTCTTTGTAGGAAAATGGATCCAGACATGGACAGAGATGCAAAGCTTGATGCTTTGGCAGATCAATTAAACGGAATAGTAATCATGTTTGGTGAAGTAGTGAAGATGCAAATGGCTAATTTAAATGAAAATAATGATTATTTAGAGTAGCCCATGCTTCTTTCAGAGCAAGAAAAAACTCGAGACCCAGACAATGAGAAATACATGTATGATACTCAAGAATCTATAGAAGACGAAGAAGAAAGTGATCAGGAGCTACCTGATTACTTACCCATGTCTTGTACCATGCTGATTGGAGAAAATAAAAGCTTAATGACGAAAGCTAACATGGAATGTTGCATTGAGGGAACAAGTGACCACATGGAAGATGCAGAATCTAAGGCAGAAGAAGAACCAGCACACATAGAGGCCCCCCATCTAACTAGTAATTCATCTCAGATTCCAAAAGAAGAGTGGCACGCTGATCATGAGGAATGGCTTGAATCAGAAAGAGATAAGGAAATGCCGAAAATTCCTCAGAGTTTCCTTGCTAGCACAAACGAATATTCCACAGAAGAGGCTCAAGAAGATATCCAGCCTCTAGATCAATTAGTACAAGAAATAGAAGAATGTTGTTCTGGTGTTCATGTTAAGAGAGAAACCTCTTCGTTGATAGAAGAAGAGATGGAACGACTATTAAACACACAGTCCACCTCTGAAATATTTTATAGAACTGATACTCCTGCTCATTCGTTTATGGAGTTTGATTATGCAGATCCAGAAAAATCCTCTGCGGATCAGAATGAAGAAAGACTTGCTGACAATCTAGAATATCTAACTGAATCAAGTCAACCTATTTATGATACTGATGGGGAAAGTTATGAAAGCATAGTAATAGATGTAGATTCATTGAATCTTCACTCTGTTATACCTCAAATCATCAGTAGAAATTTGCATATGAATGGAGATCAACAGCCTTTCATCTTAAAGGATGAGGAGGAAAGCAAAGAAGAGATTCTTGAGCAGGATGAAAATAACAAACCTTCTCTTGAAAAAGAGGAAGTAATGGAAGTAACATCTGCTCTAGAACACACAGATTTTTTCACGGAGCTCAGCCCAGTAGAGCAGAACATACCGGAGCTCCAAGAGGACATAGCTGCCATATATGATGAGTCCTCCAGTTCAGACGATGAAGAAGATGAAGGAGATTCTCTTTCCCAAGAGAGTCTTGCCCTTAATCTAGTGAAAGAGGGAGAAATCCTTGTTGAAGCCTGCCTGCCAAATATTCACAATGAGGTCTCATTTCATGATCCTTATGTTCATTTCCTACAAACATTCGAAGAAGGATCAAAGGTCTTTTTGAGTAGCATGTTGCAGACAACAAGAAATTTCTTAAGAGATTCTGTTAAGGAACAAAGAGAATGGGAGTGGCCTTGCCTATCCAGCATGCTCAAGGAGATGAGAAAGAAAGACCAGTCATGGGATCACTTGATGGACTGGTTGCATTGGAAGACAATGTTTGTAAGCTAGACTTGCAAATATTCCAGTTACAGTAGGGTAGGTAGGAAAATCTCAATAAAGCTCAATCTGTGAGACTGTAGTTAGTTGTTTTAATTCCTGCAAAGTCCATCAAGCCAGACAGTCTAATCTCAGCTTGACTGATTTTCAATTTCTGTCTTAGAATGTAGAGAAGAAATCTACTAGACAATTTAATCCTAGCAGATAGTAGTTTTAGGTAGAGAAAAATTATGAACCCAACAATCTAATCTGGTCTCATGGAGAAATAAGGGTAGAAATAGAGTAGGTTTATTTTTTTATTTGAAATAATTGATGATGTAAAGGGTCTGCTAGTCCAAATGCACCTAGAAGAAAAAATGTTAGGACTTTAGTATGGGTAGGTAGCTTTTTGAGTAATGTTTGCTGATGAGATGTGTCTTCATAATTTGTGGTTGTTGAATCAAAGAATAAAGGGTCATTCAAGCACCAAGCATCTGGCCTATACCAGAGATCATTCTCCGAATTCTTGACTCCTTCAAGAAGAAGCCATCCCCATGTGGAGCCACTGTTAGCCCCCTATGAATTTTTTGACAACCAAACAGGGGGCTAAATTTTTTTTTGGAGCCTTCAAGGAATGCATTTCCTCTGAAAACACATCATCCTTGAATTCCTCCTTATGCCTTTTCCCTTTGATGAATCCTCACTACTATTTCCAGTTTAAAAGCCTCTCTGTTGTGAAGAAAATCCCCACAAGGCCTCCATTTTCCTTTTATTTCATCCCCATTAAGCCTCTGTTTTCCTCTCCTTGTTCCCTTCCTTAATTCCTCATTAACCCTTTAAAATCATTCCCGATCCCCTTTTAAGCCTTATAATATTCTTTATTTGGCTTTTAAAACCCTTTATTTCCCCTACCGTTACCATCTTTTGGCCTTAAAATGCATTTAAAATAGGCCTAAAATCCACCTTTTCCTATGACAGGCCTAGCCCTTTCGGCCAGCCCCTTCAACCACTTCCCCTCCATGCACCCAAGTGCTAAGACCAAGTGCTTGAATGTAAAGATCTCATCGCATCTGAAGGATGGAGTGGAGCACATTTCATTTGTAAAGTTGAAACTCTCCGATGCGATGGTGTTTTTTCTATTGAGCACGGGAGCCATTGCAACCGTTGATTTCTTGAGATCCGACGATCCAGATTTCATTGCTCCCCGCTCGTTGCCCCGTCCTTCTCCCTGCCGATTGAATATACACCATTAATCCCCTTTGCAAACCTACGGCTAGTGCTTAATCGCACCATCACCAATCGATAGCCTACAATGTGTCACCCCGTGTGCTCCCCGATTGCGATTTCTCTGATTCGACCATGACCATTCGATCGATCTAGATCTACGACCTACATTTCATCGCCCCTTCACCCATTTTTCTCCATCGGAGTTTCTAATGATTTCTTTCGAAGATTCCGCCATTGATCCTTTACGATCTAATGGTCCACAGTTAATCATCCTCTGCCTTAGCCAGGTCCCACTATGTCAGCCCATTTCATCGCATTCTTGCTCATTACCTTTGTAATCCGCCTGCATTGAACGTTAATGTTCCATATTAAATTTTATTTCATTTCTCCCCCTAATTGCATATTGACACCTCCACTACAGCCACTGTCTCCACAGTCACGCCACCATTCCTCCAGGCTTAAAAGAATTCTTCTACCATTGCCCTGGATTTTATAATTGGTTTGTTTTATTGTGCAGGGTTTTCACCAGAGTGGTATTTCACTCTGTTTCTCATAATCACAGTCACCGTGATTCAAAACACAAAGAGGCCATTTCAGCAGCGGTCAGTGTAATAGCGGAGACGGATTAAGCAGATTAAAGCCTGTTAATTGAATATCCAACACCTAATCCCGCAATCAAAGGATTAAGGCATAGTCCGAAGATTAAAAAGAGCACACGAAACAAGCCATATCTTCTCTCAGCATCAACAGTGCATTTTCTCAGAACAATACATCCTCAGTAGACGTCTCGATGCCTCCCTGAGCTCCCAAAGGCCATGTCACTGACATAAAACTTCCAAATACTGTAAGGACAACAATAATGGAAGTATGGAGGCCCAAAAGGCCTTCAGTCACCTTGCTTGCTTTACAAGACAAACAGAGAGCCTTACAGCTAGAAAGAACCGCAAAGAAACATAAGAGGTCAAATCCTACCTGACAAAGACTCCAAACTAGACCACCAAGTATAGCACAGGGCTATTAAGTGGAGTGGACATGAATACTTCCTCCACTCTATCTTAATGGATCCATTTCATTTACATCTACCCCCACACTTACTCCTTCTCCTATAAAAACGCCTGAAGAACACATTGTAAGCGGTTGGATTGTGTTATTGCTGTTGTAGTTGTAGGGATTCATTTTTTACTGTTAGAAACAGTTATGGGAGAGAGTAGCAGAGTATTCTGTAATTTAGTAGGCTAGGAGGAGAAAGTTGGGATTGTAATCAGCTATTGAGCTCAGTGTATGTGACTGGTTTTGCATCAATTAATCAAGCAAATTTCACAGGATCTTGGTCTATTACTACGAGTGATGTTTTCTCTTTACATTGTTTTATTACATTTTTTCATGATGTTCATTGGTCTTCTGGTATGCATAAAAAATATAACATAGGATTTTCCCATGCATGGTACCCTATGTTTCTACTCTCCCTACCTTTAATGTTTTCCGCTGATAGTGAAATCTGAGGGCAAATTCATGTGGTTTAACCAGTGTAGCATTTGTTATTCACTGCTAGGTAATGTGTGAATTCGGATTTTGTTGCTTGGTTGTTCTTGTTTGGGTTCAAGCTAGAGGATTTGGGATACCGGGGGCTTAGTTTAAGCCCTGTCCATTGGGGTCCTTGTTCGACAGATTGACCTTTCTAAGATCTCATGAACCAATGTCGAAGCATTGAAGGTTGAAAGTCCTTCTATGATCTCAGGCTTGGTTCTATGTTTAAATCTTATTGTTTCTTCTTCAAGAGTATGCTGAAGTAGATCTGGAGTTAGATGACCTCTAGTCTGATCTCAAAGCTACCCTTTTTTTCCACCTTTCCTCTTTAATGTTCCATTCCATCATCTATCTCAAAGATCCTTTAGTATAGATTACTTGCCTTATGAAAGCCTTGGCTAGTTGTTTGCAAGTAATCTCATTTCATGAATCCATAGCCCAATGGATGGCACAGCCTTAACCCATTGTGTTTTGCCGAAATTTCCTATCTCTCTACTTCTTTCTTCCCATTACCTTCTCATTTTATGATTCTGCAACCAACCCGATAACCAACCCAATCAATTTAAACACCCTATGTGCTTCATACCTAGTCTGACATCCCATTTTGAGCTCCAAAGATATATCATTCTTTGTTTTATTGGAGATATCCCTCTCTGGGCCCAGGAGGGCTAGATCCCAGGGTCCCAAAGCAGTTATGATGTTGTCTCATCTTTTGGTCTTGCCAATCTGGCCAAAACATGAGAACCCCAACATAATGGTGACCATATTGGGTAGCTTGAGTGCATTTCATCTTAAACACATGTGGGCACTCAAAAGACCCAGAATCTCTACTTAGGTTGGCAGCTAATGCTGATGGTGGACAGCAGCCTGTTGCAAACATCCATATTCATCCACTTGGCGAATCCACACCCTATAATCCCAAAAATACCAAATGAATCCACTGGTAGAAGAATCTGAACTAGTTGAGAAGATGCAGTGACCTCTTTGTAGGAAAATGGATCCAGACATGGATAGAGATGCAAAGCTTGATGCTTTGGCAGATCAATTAAACGGAAAATTAATCATTTTTGGTGAAGTAGTGAAGATGAATATGGCTAATTTAAATGAAAATAATGATTATTTAGAGAAACCCATGCGTCTTTCAGAGCAAGAACAAACTCCAGACCCAGACAATGAGCAAGACATGTATGATACTCAAGAGTCTATAGAAGACAAAGAAGAAAGTGATTAGGAGCTGCCTGATTACTTACCCATGTCTTGTACCATGCTCATTAGAGAAAATAAAAGCTTAATGACGAAAGCTAACATGGAATGTTGCATTGAGGGAACAAGTGACCACATGGAAGATGCAGAATCTGAGGCAGAAGAAGAACCAGCACACATAGAGGGCCCCCCCTCTGATTCGTAATTCATCTCAGATTCCACTAGAAGAGTGGCACCCTGATCATGAGGAAGGGCTTGAATCAGAAGGAGATCAGGAAATGCCAAAAATTCCTCAGAGTTTCCCTGCTAGCACAAACGAATATTCCACAGAAGAGGCTCAAGAAGATATCTAGCCTCTAGATCAATTAGTACAAGAAACAGAAGACTGTTGTTCTTCTGTCTGTGTTAAAAGAGAAACCTCTTCGTTGACAGAAGAAGAGATGGACCGAATATTAAACACGCAGTCCACCTCTAAAATATTTTATAGAACTAATACTCCTGCTCATTCGTCTATGGAGTTTGATTATGCAGATCTAGAAAACTCCTCTATGGATCAGAACGAAGAAAGACTTGCTGACAATCTAGAATGTCTGACTGAACCAAGTCAGCCTATTTATGATATTGATGGGGAAAGTTATGAAAGCATAATAATAGATGAAGATTCATTGAATCGTCACTCTGTTATACCTTAGATCATCAGTAGCAATTTGCATATGAATGGAGATCAAAATCCTTTCATCTTAAAGGATGAGGAGGAAAGCAAAGAAGATATTCTTGAGCAGGATGAAAATAACGAGCCTTCTCTTGAATAAGAGGAAGAAATGGAAGTAACCTCTGCTCAAGAACACATGGATTTTTTCACGGAGCTCGGTCCAGCAGAGCAGAACATACCGAAGCTCCAAGAGGACACAACTGCCATATATGATGAGTCCTCCAATTCAGACAAAGAAGAAGATGAAGGAGATTCTCTTTCCCAAGAGAGTCTTGCCCTTAATCCAGTGAAAGAGGGAGAAATCCTTGTTGAAGCCTGCCTGCCAAATATTCACAACAAGGTCTCATTTCATGATCCTTATGTTCATTTCCTGCAAACATTCGAAGAAGGATCAAAGGTCTTTTTGAGTAGCATGTTGCAGACAACAAGAAAATTTTTAAAAGTTATTGTTAAGGAACAAAGAGAATGGGAGTGGCCCTGCCTATCCAGCATGCTCAAGGAGATGAGCAAGAAATACCAGTCATGGGATCACTTGATGGACTGGTTGCATTGGAAGACAATCTTTGTAAGCTAGACTTGAAAATATTCCAGTTACAGTAGGGTAGGTAGGAAAATCTCAATAAAGCTCAATATGTGAGCATGTAGTTAGTTGTTTTAATTCCTGCAAAGTCCAGCAAGCCAGACAGTCTAATCCCGGCTTGACTGATTTTCAATTTCTGTCTTAGAATGTAGAGAAGAAATATGCTAGACAATTTAATCCTAGCAGATAGTAGTTTTAGGTAGAGAAAAGTTATGAGGCCAACAATCTAATCTGGTCTCATGGAGAAATAAGGGTAGAAATAGAGTAGGTTTATTTATTTTTTTTGAAATAATTGATGATGTAAAGGGTTTGCTACTCCAAATGCACCTAGAAGAAAAAATGTTAGGACTTTAGTCTGGGTAGGTAGCTTTTTGAGTAATGTTTGCTACTGAGATGTGTCTTCATAATTTGTGGCTGCTGAATCAAAGAAGAAAGGGTGGTTCAAGCACCAGGCATCTGGTGTATACCAGAGATCATTCTCTGAATTCTTGAATCCTTCAAGAAGAAGGCATCCCCATGTGGAGCCACTATTAGCCCCCTATGAATTTTGTGACAAGCAAACAGGGGGCTAAAATTTTTTTTGGAGCCTTCAAGGAATGCATTTCCTCCGAAAACACATCATCCTTGAAGTCCTCCTTATGCCTTTTCCCTTTGATGAATCCTCACTGCTATTTCCGATTTAAAAGCCTCTCTGTTGTGAAGAAAATGTCCACAAGGCCTCCATTTTCCTTTTATTTCATCCCCATTAAGCCTATGTTTTCCTCTCCTTGTTCCCTTCCTTAATTCCTCATTAACCCTTTAAAATCATTCCCGATCCCCTTTTAAGCCTTATAATATTCTTTATTTGGCTTTTAAAACCCTTTATTTCCCCTACCATTACCATCTTTTGGCCTTAAAACGCATTTAAAATAGGCCTAAAATCCACCTTTTCCTATGACAAGCCTAGCCCTTTCGGCCAGTCCCTTCAACTACTTCCCCTCCATGCACCCAAGCACTAAGACCAAGTGCTTGACCGTAAAGAGCTCATCGCATCTGAAGGATGGAGTAGAGCACATTTCATTTGTAAAGTTGAAACTCTCTGATGCGATGGTGTTTGTTCTATTGAGCGCGGGAGCCATCGCAACGGTTGATCTCTTGAGATCCGATAGTCCAGATTTCACCGCTCCCTGCTCATTGCCCTGTCCTTCTCCCTGCCGATTGAATCTCCACCATTGATCCCCTTCGCGAACCTATGGCTAGCGCTTAATCGCACCATCGCCAATCGACAGCCTACAATGTGTCACCCCCTGTGCTCCCCGATTGCGATTCCTCCGATTCGACCATGATCGTCCGATCGATCTAGATCTACGACCTACATTTCATCGTGCCTTCACCCATTTTTCTCCATCGGAGCTTCTAATGATTTCTTTCGAATATTTCTGCCATTGATCCTTTATGATCCAACAGTCCATAGTTAATCACCCTCTGCCTTAGCTGGGTCCCACTATGTCAGCCCATTTCATCGCATTCTCGCTCATTACCTTTGTAATCTGCCTGCATTGAACTTTAATGTTCCATATTAAATTTTATTTCATTTCTTTGCCTAATTTCATATTGACACCTCCACTACAGCCACTGTCTCTGCAGTCACGCCACCATTCCTCCAGGCTTAAAAGCATTCTTCTACCATCGCCCTGGATTTTATAATTGGTTTGTTTTATTGTGCAGGGTTTTCACCAGAGTGGTATTTCACTCTATTTCTCATAATCGCAGTCACCGTGATTCAAAACAAAAAGAGGCCATTTCAGCAGCGGTCAGTGTAACAGCAGAGATGGATTAAGCATATTAAAGCCAATTAATTTAATATCCAACACTTAATCCCGCGATCAAAGGATTAAGGCGCAGTCCGAAGATTAAAAAGAGCACACGAAACAAGCCATATCTGCTCTCAGCATCAACAGTGCATTTTCTCAGAACAATACATCCTCAACAGAAGTCTCCATGCCTCCTCAAGCTCCCAAAGGCCATCTCACTGACAGAAAACTTCCAAAGACTATCAGGACAACAATAATGGAAGTATGGAGGCCCAAAAGGCCTTCAGTCACCTTGCTTGCTTCAGAAGACAAACAGAGAGCCTCACAACTAGAAAGAACCGCAAAGAAACATAAGAGGTCAAATCCTACCTGACAAAGACTCCAAACCAGACCGCCAAGTATAGCGCAGAGCTATTAAGTGGAGTGGACATGAATACTTCCTCCACTCTATCTTAATTGATCCATTTAATTTACATCTACCCCCATAGTTACTCCTTCTCCTATAAAAACCCCTGAAGAACACATTGTAAGGGGTTGGATTGTGTTATTGCTGTTGTAGTTGTAGGGATTCATTTTTTACTATTAGAAACAATTCTGGGAGAGAGTAGCAGAGTAGTCTATAATGTAGTAGGCCGGGAGGAGAAATTTGGGAGTGTAATCAGCTATTGAGCTCAGTGTATGTGACTGGTTTTGCATCAATTAATCAAGCAAATTTCATAGGATCTTGGTCTATTACTACAGGTGATGTTTTCTCTTTACATTGTTTTATTACATTTTTTCATGCTGTTCATTGGTCTTCTGGTATGCATCAGAAATATAACATAGGATTTTCCCACACATGGTACCCTATGTTTATGCTCTCCCTACCTTTAATGTTTTTCGCTGATAGTGAAATATGAGGGAAAATTCATGTGGTTTAACCAGTGTAGCAGTTGTTATTCACTGCTAGCTAATGTGTGAATTTGGAGTTTGCTGCTTGGTTGTTCTTGTTCGGGTTCAAGCTAGAGGATTTGGGATACCGGGGACTTAGTGTAAGCCCTGTCCACTGGGGTCCTTGTTCGACAAATTAACCTTTCCAAGATCTCGTGAACCACTGTCGAAGCATTGAAGTTTGAAATTCCTTCTATGATCTCAGGCCTGGTTCTATATTTAAATCTTATTGTTTCTCCTTCGAGAGTATTTTGAAGTAGATATGGAGTTAGATGACCTCTGGTCTGATCTCAAAGCTGCCCTTTGTTTCCACCTTTCCTCTTTAATGTTCCATTCCATCATCTATCTCAAAGATCCTTTAGTATAGATGACTTTCCCTATGAATTCCTTGGCTATTTGTTTGCAAGTAATCTCATTTCATGATTCAATAGCCCAATGGATGGCACAGCCTTAACCCATCCTCTTTTGCCGAAACGTCCTACCGCTCTACTTCTTTCTTCCCATTACCTTCTCAATCTATGATCCTGCGACCAACCCGATAACCAACCCAATCAATTTAAACCCCCTTTGTGCTTCATACCTAGCCTAACATCCCATTTTGAGCTCCAAAGATATATCATTCTTTGTTTTATTTGAGAGATCCCTCTTCGGGCCCAAGAGGGCTAGATCCCAGGGCCCCAAAGAGATTATGATGTTGTCTCATCTTTTGGTCTTTCCAATATGGCCAAAACATGGGAACCCCAACACTGTGTACAAAATTTTAGATCCATATGAGATCTGTACACTAGAAGGGCTCCTCTTTCAGATCCCCTTGGGGTTTTCATTAAAACATGAATGTACAAGAGTAGATCTGAGATCTACTGTAGCATATCTGTAGAATGATTTGGAAATTCTGAAGCAGATATATCAATAAAAAAATCATATCTGAAACATACATGGATTGGTTGGCCAATCCATGGATCACCACAGTGCAAGGAAGGCTCCTTTACACCAGATATCTCTCCTCCAAATAGTTGCCAAAACACCCTGCAACTTCTCACTTGTAAATAACGTAGTCTAGGGATAGAAACTGCACTGTAGGCTTGATGCACTGTTTGGCCTGATTCCAAGATGTAGATCTGAAGCTCAAATCAGCTAATACACTCTTCCAGGAGGTTAAAAGACACACTCACTGAGAAGAGGCACTAGTATAATCTAGATCGAGCAGATCTTGTGTTTCCACTTGCTGTAGCTCACAAAAACAATCAAACCCTCAATAGGATCTGAATTGTGGTTGGAAGATGAAGCTTGGCCCAAAGCCTAATAGTGGACAAGAAATGCAAGTCTCCTCCAAGAGCTACTCAATGGAAGAGGTGGGATTCCTGCCCGGGAACACCTAGTGCTAAACAGCCAAGAGAATAAGAAATGTCTAAACAGACAATATCTTCTGAAATCATATGGTCATCAACAAACCTCTCTTGTTGTCCTTCTCTTCCTTTTATAACATAGAGTCCTTGCAAACTCTAAACCATCTCAAATGAATTAGCCCTATTCACATGAACAGTCTCCAACTTGATCTGCATTGGTTATCTAGGAGGTTCAATGAATCTAGATAGCGCTGTGATTTGGTCATGTTGACCCAATCAAATATTTCAATCCCCTTCACACATAAGGGTGTTTTAATGTAAATAGCCCAGCTATGTCTTTTTTCACATGTGGCATTGATTTATTTATAGCTTTAGGAGTTGTACATGTCCTCCTTCGCATTTTTTTCATCAACATGAAAAGAAAAGTGTTAGTATGAATCCTTCGTCGAAGCGTACGAAAAAGGACCACTTTACCTACGCATAACTAATAGCCCTAACAACAAAAGTGGCTGCCAAATATCTTCAGATCTGCGGTTAGTAATAAAAATGCTGCAACAACCAGATCTATAAATGGAAAGACATTAAGCAGTAAAGTAAAGGGTTTGCTCCATTCATCCAACATACAAGACAAGAACACAATTTTTTGAAAGAATTTTTATATTACAGGGCACCTGGGAGGAAAACAAGAAGGTGTATCCAGCTCTCCTCAATGGGATGGGTTCTTTGTAGTCCTCAACACTTCAGATCTAAGCTTCCCCTCTCTAGTTGATGTAGAAAACCCAATGCAAAAAGTAGAGCTCAAAGGGAGAAAAATGGCAGAAAATGGTGACCAAGTGTATAGATCCAGAGTGATCTAATAGGCAACAAAAGGTGAAGAATGATGGGGAAAACCCTCCTATTTATAACAAAATATTGGGTCATTCTAGAACTTGGTGCATGATTAAAATAATGTTAACCAAATCTAGATCCACCTTTTATGGAATACTTTATTATATTTGTTGGAGGGAAAGGGTCTTTGACTTGGGTCAAATCCCTTGATTAGTCAAAAATAAACAAATAAATGATTTATTTATCTTTTTAAGGAAGTGGTTGGGAGATAATCAAATCAATAATGATTTATTTAATTATTTGTGGGTGATTTGGTCATATTTAACAAGGAATATCATCTAAATAAGGTTTAAATGATTATTCCTAGAAAATAATAAGATAAATAAAGGTTTATCTAATAAATTTCTTTGATTTTGGGTTAAACATGACTGGGAATAATAATTAAATTATGGTTTAATTAATTATTCCATGAGGAAAATCAAACAAATATGGGTTTGTTTAATATTTCCTTTTGGGGTTTTCTGTTTTAACATAGTGAAAGCAGTTTTACTTAGGGTAAAACTGGTCTTACATGGTGTACTTGGGTCCATCTAATGATAATAGGTTAGATGACCAAAAAATGGTGTAACAGATAGCCCCCCAGCGTGCGAGTGTCAGGAGCAAATCGTATGACCGAAGTACGTTGTAAGAACACAATCACTAGACAACAAAAAGGGTGTCAGAGAGAGAAATGTGAGGTAGATAGTGTGTTGAAGGACTAGACCCTGAGGAGACGAGACTCGCAGGTGAAACAAGTCTCTTTTTATGAGAGGGTACCTGTGCTGAAGGCGGCGGGGGAGGCATACCTATGCCCGCCGAGACAAAGTACAAAAGAATAGTGTGTCCAGTAAACAAGGGACCGAACCATAAAATACAGCTGGCAGAATCATGAGCCAGATAAAAATACAATGAGGAATCCCACATACATGCTGTGTCTGGGATAACAGCCAGGACTTGTACAATAATATATGAGTACATGAGATACAAATACGACCCAAATGCCCCCTGTAAATGGGGAAGGGCTCACAAAATCTGACTGATACATGCAAGTCGAAGAGGCGCCGCAAGTGGCTACGGCCAACATCATCAAATATCTGGAGCTCCATCGAAGGCTGCAAAGAAGAGGTCATCCGGGCATGTGGGGGGCTACCTGCAGGGCCACCCCCTCATGAGGGTTGAGACATCTCACACACACCCGGGAATCATCAAGAGCTGTTGCTGGATCACTGGACCATCAAGTATACGAATCTCGATCATGCTGAAAGGAGCTGGAGAAACAATCAAGTCAAAGGGAGATTAGAGATCTCTTGGCCTGATCCGAGGCACCGAACAAGAGTGGAAGCTGGAACCAAGGTACACCGGTTAATAAGTTATATGACCAAAAAATGGTGTAACAAAAAGCAAAACAAAGCGAAATTGAATATTCCTATTAGCTTGGGCTACTTTAGGAATATTACACATGGGCCCTACATTATTAAACCTGTTTTGTGGAATGGGGCTTATGAGCTTATTTATTATGAAGGTTATCCTTTGGATCAGCCCAGAAATGGGTTGTATCTTAAGAAGTACTATGCATGAGTCATTCGTGCATGTTTTTTTGTACATAGGTGTTCTTTTAATTTTTGTACATTTTTGGCTTGGTGTGCTTTGCAAGAATTTTCCTTCTTATTGGATCGTTTCTTATTATGCAGATGTCTATTACCCCTTATGTCGGTTTCGCAGATGGTGCTTCACGCAGTACCCAGAACCTGTCTTCAGCAGCCTCGGTGATTTATGATCACGCTGGTGAGTTGATATACCTTTAAGGTATCTGTCTAGGATGAACCACAAACAATGTCGCTAAATATAGTACTATTATTGAACAATTAATTGAGGCCATTTCTCTCGACGTTCGTGCATTGATTGTTAACCTAGACTCACAACTTATTGTTCTTCAACTTAATGGGCATTATGCTATTAGACATCCTCATGTCTTAAGGTTGTATTTGCATGTTCGTTTACTGGAAAGACATTTTGATTACATTACATATCAACATATTCCAAGATGGATGAACATGTTAACTAATACAATAGCTAACATTGTATTAGATAGACATTTGTGTAATTTGTAAAAAATAATCATCATCACATGACAAAATCCATACAGGAAAATAGATTTATATATATATGTTGATTGTTTTCATCCATGTGCATCATAAATTCAAAAAATATGTATGTTTCGGTTACATCCGGAGACATCATGTCTCTCAAAAAATATATGTGGAAATAAAACCTAGGTTTCTAGTTGGTGTGATGCGCATGATAGCACTTCACTGCCCGTACAAGCTGCCTCAAAAAATTTGCGAGGAATCTTCTGCGCTATTGGAGACATACCTGCAGGTCTCTCTGGGCCAATATCTATAATCACACAGATTAATATTAGAACATGCATAAAAAAATCATAATACTCATCAAAATAAAAAATGAGACTTACCCAGTACTTCATCCCAATCCTCTCCTTCTGGGAGTGGGAGATCTGCATCACTAGTGAAATCTGTGCCAGAGTAGCGCTAGTCCTCCACGACAATCAGCTATCGGTAGAGCCACTCAAAGAACTCTGGTCTCCAGGACATCTTTTGACTGCCCCCTCACCTTGGCATCAAATCTGCCTAACGGACCATCCCTAGCTCCTGGGCTCGTGGTGTTGGAACTATTACCTCCTGATGCTGGAAGATTGGTAACCGTTCCGAGATGAACGATACCAATATGGACCCATAGCAAAACTGCTTCATCTTGGTTTTCTTGGATTTCGTCAATTGGCACTTCATGTTGATTTTTACCACCTCTACCGAGTTGTAGAGGGTCGGTGCCATGCAATTTACAACAAGAATTAGTTGTGTTTTTGTGGCCTCGTGCAGAGCCTGCGATCCAGAAGCTCATGCGATGGTGTTCAACACTACCCTTAGTGCCAAATCTGGAATAGTCTGGATATCCACTTTTCCACTTCCCGATCATTTCCTTTCCCCTGGGCACACCTTGTCAATGACCATACTCATGTTCTCCATTCAGGGCCGAGTGTCGGCCAGGATTGGTACTACCCCCCTCTGCGACAATATAGTTATGAAATAAACATCTGAGACCTCAATCTCAAGTTCCTGGTCATGAATTATGAATTTTTCCTGATCAATTTCCCAAAAACTGATCAAGTATTGCAAAAACTTTGGTTGAGCTCTAAGACATGGTGCCATAAATAATTTCTTGAGCCCAAAATCTCTGAGAGCTTCCATGCATCTCTTATTGCCCATGGCTTCCTCATGTTCTTCATTATGTTCTCGTTCTTTCACCATTTTGTCTTTTCACACCTGTAAAAACATCCATATGGTTGTCATAGCTAAATCCAATGCTTTTGAATGGTTAAATTGGGCCTGATTTTTTAAACTTACATGCTAAAAAAGATGGTCGTAGTTGGCACGCCCCCGTTCAATTTTTAGGCTGGTTGGCATGAGTCTGTGCCCGATACCTGCGCCAACCACCGTGCCCTAGATTTTGAAAATCCCCCTTATAGATCTACAAAATTGGGGTTGCAGGTAATTAAAATACTATCAAGATGCAGGGAAGGATGTGAGTTCTTACCTGGAATAGAGGGATTCACAATTGGTCTTCCGGATTTCCCACTGTCAATGCTACAAAATCGCAATGAAAAAAGGGTAACAAATTTTTCACAAGAGGTAAATGTGAAAAGTAATTATATTTACCATTTTTGGCATTTTATAACTTTTCAGAACCCTAATTAGGTTTTAAAGCGTATTTTCGATTATTTATCTATGTTATTTTGAGAAATGGGTTTTAAGAGCATCTCTTGTGCAGTGACAGGTTCTCGACGTGATGACGATGAAGTAACGAGTTGTATTTTATACTATTTTGTACTTGGTAAAAACACGAAAAAGTCACTGTTGGAGTTATCTTTCAGCTCGTTTCTGACTCTCAAAAACTGAAAATATTGCTGAGACTCTTGTCATTTTGAACTCATTAAATGGCTACGAAACGATATCTACCCAGTATACGTTTATCCCTTTTTCGGGTTGGGATAGATTATTTACAAAAAAGTAATACCTTAGCCTATCGCGACTAAGAGGTTCTCTCAAAAACAATTTTCTACCTTTTCAGATCTGTGAGACTACATATGAAAAGGGACCGTTGGATTTTTCTTTTCCGCTTCTTTTCAAACTCTCTAAACATGAAAACTCACTGATTTCTTCCTTTGTCAGACTCATTAAACCGAAATGACATCAGAAACTGTTTCCATGACATCATCAAGCTCCTCCTTCCTAGGGCTCCCAAAATGCACTAGGATGGATTTGTTCAAAGGAAAAAATTACATGACAAGCATATGTTATCCCCTACAAGCTTGTTTTCCAAAAATAATTGGGATACTCACCAGCAATGGTGGGGGAAAATGGAACCAGTTCTCAGTTGTGTCGACAGTATGTCGCTCTTGAACATGAAATTCATCTGCATTCGTGTTGGGTTGGGGACATCTGATTTCATCAATTTTTCATCTATGGGTTTGGGTAATCCCTTTTGACCTCTAATCTTCTCTTTTTCATGTCACCATGACCTCATATCCCTTGATGTCAAATACTGCCAAATCTGGAGTCATGTCGCTGATATGTTCAAGAGAATTTTCCGTTTGCAATTTTCAACCTCCCTCTAATTCTCTTTTTTGGTCCTGATTCACTATCATCTTATTACTCTCTCTTGTGTTGATGATGTGGTAAACATTATGGCCCACCTTCGATGGAGTGATTCTGTGGGTGTTCGACGCTAGATCACTGTTCACTAGTTGTACCATGATTCTACTAGTTGTACCTTGAGAGCCATTTTCATTATTGGTGGTTTCTCTCGTGCCTGTTAATAGCTTTCATAATTGGCTAATAATAAGGTGACTTTCTTGCATGTTTGAATTCAACTCACATATTCGCATTTTTGAATTTGTACTTGTTATAGTCAAGATGGAGCACAAGACCTTGGATTTTGTTGGATAAGATCGAGGCTGCGGGATATTTTGGTTTATCATGACTATATGCATGACTCTTTTGATTGGATGGTTGCGACCGTACCTGAGTCTATTTGTTGATCCTTACTGTTGAATGGCTACATCAATACATTGGATCTTAGTTTTTATGTAATCTACTATGGATGGCTACACCCATGCCACGTGTTCATGTATCAGAGATATCAGTTGTATTTGTACTTGTAGGTCTTGCGACAACGGTTTTTGGTTCGAACGCATTCTCGTAAAGAATTTCATGCCTCCCTCTCTCTCGGACCTCATGCATTAGGGGGCATCTGTTACACAACATTTTGTCATCATCCCTACAAAACCCATCTCGCACATTGGAGGACAATTTTTGTGACTTATATGAAGTGTCATGCCTTGCAAAATGTGTCATTGCATCCCTCGCCATGAGGAGAACATTTCCTCTGTTGACTATTCCTGGAACAGACCATCAAAAAAATATGGTTTTGGGTTGGTGTTGCCACGCAGTTATGGCCTCGCACCAATAAGGGAAATTAGCATTGGGCCCCGCACCCATTGGTGCTCTGTCATAGTGGACTACCCATGCCGAGCTATTTTTGGAAAGTTTTTTAAATATAGAAGCGAATTTTCCATTGCTAACTACTTCATGAGCGAGTCAGCTTGGGTTGTTCGACTGAATATCGTCGAGCACCTTCATTTAGCTTCTTGTTTCCTCATTTTGGGGCAACCTCCCAAAGGATAAGGCCTCCTTTCCACCATATGAGGGATCCCAACCTCCTCCTCCCCTTCTATAAATGCATCTCCCTCACATAGATGCTACTGGCTAAAAATTTTGTGCAATAGCTAAATCAATTTGAATAAGCTGGTGTAAGATAGAGCAGAGAAAGACTCGTGTCGAGAGAGAGTTTAGGTTGATTGCCTCACCATGTCCAAGCCCTCGACTAATTCTTGAGACATGTTGGACTGAACCCGTTGAAGGAGGCTCTGATGTCAAGGCTCCAGTTGTAATCTCTTTCTTTCTCTCAATAAATACATCATTAATGTTTTGGTTCTCGTCTTGTGTTGATGTGATTTATCTTTCATGTTAGAAAATTAAATATTACAGAGCAATGAAACACATAAAATATGCGAAAAATACAAGCACACAAAACACATAAAACCAGAGAGACACAGATATACGTGGTTCACCCAGTTTGGGCTACGTCCACCCCGAACAGCCAATCCTTCCTTTATATTATCCAACAAAAATGAAGAGACAAAACCTACAACAGATCCGCTGTAATATCCTCTGTTCTCTCTCACAGTCTCCCTCTCTGTTTCTCACTCCGAGAATACACTCATAATACACAGCCGCAATACAATGCCCTCATATATACAAGGGGGTTGCCTTCTAGGGAAAAAAAACCTAATCTAAACATAACTTCTACCGTCAGATCATTTGCCTAATGAACGGCCCAGATTGACTAGAAATTACTATACTTTTATAAGGCAATTTTACATCTGTTTTTAGGCCGGGGCGCGCGCCCCGACCCCGCCCGGGGGGGGGGGGGGGGTCCAGCGATTAAATTTTGAGTGGTGTTTCTGCCCCTTTTAAGGTACATGGGTCCAATGCTGTGATACAAAGTAAACAAGATAATCAGGCTCCATACCCAACAATCTCCCACTTGGAGACTGATTGTAGCAACTCCACCGCTGCTTCATTTGTTGGACAATGACTCCTCTTTGGACCTGGTTGTTTCTCATCTTCATCGTCATCCTTGAAGACCAATTGAAACTGAGCATGTTCTCAGTTTCTCCCTGGTTACAACTTTTGTTAGCATATCTGCAGGATTCTGGCTAGTGTGTATCTTTTCCGGCTTCAACTCTCCATCTTCCAATACTGACCGTATGAAATGGTACTTGAGATGTATGTGTTTAGTCCTAGAATGAAATGTTGAGTTCTTTGCAAGATGAATAGCACTTTGGCTATCACTATATAGTGTGCCCATATCATGCTTCTTACCCAATTCATCCATAAACCTTTGTAACCAAATCATTTCTTTACTAGCCTCTGTAGCAGCAACATACTCAGCTTCTGTTGTTGAAAGTGCAACAACACTTTGGATTTTTGAAACCCAACTGAAAGTTGTTCCACCTACAGTAAATACATATCTGTAGTGCTCCTCCTGTTATCTCTGTCACCTACCATATCTGCATCAACATATCCCTGTAGAGCAATGTTTGAACCACCAAAGCATAATGCTTGATTTGTGGTACCTCTCAAATATCTGAGAATCCATTTTACTTCCATCCAATGTTCTTTTCTTGGATTATTCATGTACCTGCTTACAACTCCCACTGCATGTGCAATATCAGGCCTTGTGCGGACCATTGCATACATTAAGCTTCCAACTGCTGATGCATATGGAACTTTAGACATATAATCCATGTCTTCTTGGGTCTTTGGGCACATCTCCTTACTAAGTTTGAAATGGCTAGCAAAAGGTGTACTAACTGGTTTTGCATTCTGCATATTAAATCTTTTCAACACCTTTTCTATGTAGTCATTCTGAGACAGTGTTAATTTGCGATTTTTCTTGTCTCTAGTTATCCTCATACCAAGGATTTGTTTTGCAGCTCCCAAATCCTTCATTGCAAATGAATTTGCCAATTTTCTTTTGAGCACATTTATTTCCTGCATGTTAGAACCTGCAACAAGCATGTCATCTACATACAATAACAATATAATATAGCTGCCATCATTTTGCCTTTTTAGATAAACACAATGATCAGAGTGACATCTAGTATAACCTTGTTCGGACATAAACTTGTCAAATTTTAGATACCACTGCCTTGGAGCCTGTTTTAAGCCATACAAGCTCTTCTTTAACCTGCACACCAATTTTTCTTCCCCTTTTACCTCATATCCTTCTGGTTGCTGCATGTATATCTCTTCCTCCAAATCTCCATGGAGAAATGTTGTCTTTACATCTAACTGTTCAAGATGTAAATCTTCCGCTGCTACAAGACTTAAGATAGTTCTGACTGAATTCATTTTAACAACGGGAGAAAATATTTCATCAAAATCAATAGCTTTCTTTTGTGCAAACCCCTTCACCACAAGTCTAGCTTTGTACCTCTGTTTTCCTCCATCTTCTTCCTTCAGCCTGTAAACCCATTTATTCTGCAATGTAGTTTTTCCTGCAGGCAACCTGACTAAGTCCCAAGTCTGGTTATGCATCAAGGAGTCCATCTCTTCTTCCATGGCTAGCTCCCACTTCTTCCTGCTTTCAACCTGCATTGCTTCTTCATAACATTCAGGTTCACCAGAATCAGTTAGCAATAAATAATATAATGAAGGAGAGTATCGTTCAGGGGGTCTACTTATCCTGGTAGATCTTCTAACACCAATTTCAGGTGTTTGAGGTGCCTGTTCCTGTTCTGGTAGTTGTTGTTGTTGTGGTTGTTGATTATTATTATTTCCAGGCACCTTTACTTTTTCAGTTATCTCATCAAGAACCGTGTATTCCTTGCTTTCTTTTTCCTGTTTCGTTTCCTGCAGTTGATTCTTATACAAGACCTTTTCATTGAATATTACATCTCTTCTCCTAATGATTTTGTGATTTTCATAATCATATAAGCGATAACCAAAATCATTAGCACCATATCCAATAAAGGTACATTTCTTTGATTTTGCCTCAAGCTTTGTTCTGTTTTCTTTATTAATATGGACAAAGGCCTCACAACCAAAAGGCTTTAAAAAGAGTAGTTTACCTTTTTACCTGTCCATGCTTCCTCTGGAATACCACCATCCAAGGAACTTGAAGGCCCTCTGTTTATTAGATAAACAACAGTATCTACAACATCTACCCAAAATTGTAAAGGCAATCCTGCATGCAATCTCATACACCTTGCACGCTCCATGATTGTTCTGTTCATCCTTTCTGACACACCATTTTCTTGTGGTGTTCTTGGAACTGTCTTCTCTCTACGAATTCCATGCTCTGAACAGTACCTATCAAACTCTTTGCTGCAATATTCACCTCCATTGTATGATCTGAGACACTTCAACTTCTTTCCTGTCTCAATCTCAACCAAAGCTTTCCATTTCTTGAAAGTATCAAATACATCAAATTTATTCTGAATACAATAAATCCATGTTTTTCTAGTTGCATCATCAATAAAAGTAACATAATAACGAGAGCCACCGAGAGATGATACTTGAGCAGGTCCCCATACATCTGTATGCACAAGCTCCAATTTTTTGCTCTTCTTTTCTTTCCCAACTCTGAGAAATCTGACTCTCTTCTGTTTTCCATAAATTCAATTCTCACAGAAATCCAAATCAACATTCTTCAAACCTGGCAACAAATTTCTTGAGTGGAGAATCTTCATTCCCTTCTCACTCATGTGTTCGAGCCTATGATGCCATAATGCTGCATCTGCTCCTTTGGAAGTTAAAGCATTAACAGAGTTAGAAATACCATTGCATAAATACAATGTACCAACCTTTTCGCCTTTTGCTATTACCGGGGCTCCTTTGGTGACCTTCCAAGTTTTATCTGTGAAAGTTGTCACACAACCTTCACTGCCTAACTGCCCTGTTGAAATCAGATTTTTCTTCAGATCTGGAACATGCCTTACCTCCTTTAGTAGCCATTGGTTTCCATTCTGTTGTTTTACAAGAACTTTACCCATTCCAACGATTTTACAGGTTTTATCATCACCCAAACGAACTTGTCCAAAATCTCCTTGGACATAGTCATGAAAATATTTCTTATCAGGTGTGGCATGGAATGAAGCCCCTGAATCTATAACCCAAGAATCAGTAACATTTTCGAAAGAAAGAATCAAAGCATCTTGTAACACATCACCTGTCACATTTGCTTCATGATTGTTTTCTTGCTCTGTGCCTCCTTCTTTTCCCTTCCGAGATCTACAGTCTTTCTTTAGGTGTTCTTTCTTTCCGCAATTCTAGCACACTATCCCCGATCTGGACTTGGATCTGCCTTTCCTTGATTTACTGCGATATCCCGAGCTCTTTCCTCTTTCCATTCTTCTTCCCCTAGACTCTGCACTCAAAGCTTGTTTCCTTCGAAATATTGAAGGCGACTGACGCCGCAAGACACAACCGTACTGTTCCGAGTGCCTTTCTATTGAGAATGTTCCATTCTGCGTCTGTCATGGTCGTCGGCTTCTTTGTTTTTCCGCTCAATGGTAGGTACAGATCTTTCTGATACAGATAATCTTCCATCTGCATCTTCCACAGCGCAAAGTTTTGGCCGTTAAATTTCTCGACCCTAAACTTACCATCGTCCGCCATTGCTCCCACTCGAACCGAGGAACCCTTTTTTCCTCGTGAGTTTATCGGTAAATATACCTTCGGCTCTGACCTGAGTTGTGTAGAAAATTAAATATTACGAGCAAAGAAACACATAAAATATACGGAAAATACAATCACAAAAAACATAAAACTAGGGAACACGAGATACTTACGTGGTTCACCCGAGTTTGGGCTACGTCCACCCCGAACAACCAGTCCTTCCTTTCTATTATCTAGCAAAATGAAGAGAAAAAACCTACAATAGATTCGTTGTAATATCCTCTGTTCTCTCTCACAGTCTCCCTCTCTATTTCTCGCTCCGAGAATACACACACGATACATAGCCGCAATACAATACCCTCATAAAAGCGAGGGGTTTCCTTCTAGGGAAAAAAAACCTAATCTAAACATAACTTCTACTGTCAAATCATCCACCTATGAACGGCCCAAATTGACTAGAAATTACTATACTTTTACAAGGCAATTTTACATCTGTTTTTAGCTTCGGGGGCGCTGCCCCCGAACCCCCGCCAGGGGGGGGGCTGCCGCCCCCCCCTGGACCCCCCACGGTAGCGATTAAATTTCGGGCGGCGTTGCCGCCCCTTTTAAGGTACAGGGGTCCAATGCTGTGATACAAAGTAAACAAGATAATCAGGCTCCATACCCAACATTTCACAATACGTTTAATCCTCCTTGACTAATTAGATAGTTATGAATGAAAATATTTTCTTATATGCTACTCTTATCCTTTGATCTTTGTGCAGGCACCCGAGTACCATTGCTGAAGGATCGCGACGTGTCGGGATGAGGATCAGGAGACTGTTGCTATAACTACGATGACCGCGTTGGATCTAAGGTAGGGTATCTATCCTAACTTATTAGCATTTCCTCTTGCTGCTAGACCCACCCTAGGGCTAGAGGGATCACCTTTATTCGCAGAGGGGATTTACCTACACAACAAAAAGGTTTAGGAATTTTCAGCTAGGGATCCTCATATGATGATGAAAGGTAGTCATCAAGTGGTATTCAAGATGATATCAGTTGGATAGTTATTACAATTCCAATTTTAGCACCTTGAGCTTCAAGAGGCCGAGGTGGAAATTGTGGAATCTTAGGAGAAGGTCCTTGATTTCCTTCATAGGAGGAGTGAGGCGAATTATAATATTCAGCCATGATGACCTTTAGAAAAGGATCAAAAAATGGAATTTTGAATCACGTTTTGAGAAATTAAGATTTATGATTAACCAAGCAAGATAAGGCCAGGAGTACTGCACACGTAGGATGTTATCATGGGTAGTAAATTTTAGAATTAAACAAAATAAATGAAAAAGGGTAATCTAGGAAAATGGATTATTGGGTATCTCTGAACTACAATATAGACCTTGGAAAAAGAAATTACCAAGGACTTAACGTATGATTGCTAATATCCCCGAATGTTGTGTTCGGTGCATCATGTCTACATGACGGCCGACTCGGTTACCTATGGCAGGTTTGCAACCTAGTGGGGTCTCCCAAAATATACTCAACGGTACATGGGACCTTAGTCCATAGTAGCACTTTCTAATACGTAACCATTAGAAGAGAGCATCCCCTTATAGTTTTCATATGTGGAGCATAGTCCTATATACTTCCATACGTGGGATGAGATATCGCCCTAGGGATGCAACACAAGATGTTAGCGACAAATTCTACCCTTAACGACGCTAGAACACATATCTAGACTAGACCTCTAGCTGTTTGTGTTAATTCCAAATTCTCCTTAAGGTTAACTGATTAAATTTTAAAGTTTATCTTTGATTATGTTTCAATTTTGGGTTCAATAACGATGTCACCTGAATCCCTACAATGCAGCTAAACACAAAGAAGAATTCATTTCATTTCAATGAACTCTAAAATAATGAGGGACAAAGTGAAAACAAGAATTAAGCAAACAAGAAATGAAACAAGGAACGATTCCCCTTAGCTAGCTCAAAATTACTAAAATGCAACTCTAAAACGAATTCACTTTCACTATGCCAAATGCAATCTTATTGAAAACAAAATCACTTATTTCTTCACTAATATGCACCAAAAATATTTTGTTTTTTCTTTTACTTTGGATTCTCAAATGCAAACTAATGAAATTAATGAACCAATCAAAGAAAAACTAACCAAATGTACAAAGAATTGAAATGAAAATTTCCTTTCACTTTCTCTTTTTCAAATGGAAAACAAATCATTCCAAAAGTACTTGAATGAAAACGACTTTCACTTTTTCTTTTCATAACAAAGGAAGAACAAACCAATTCAAAAGTTCCAAATGAAAATGAATTTCAATTTTTCCCTTTCAAAAAGGGAAATTAAAACAAGCATGCACTCTCAAGCTCTCAAATCAATCAACTGGGGCTATGTTCAATAGTTAATAAAAGGTGATTTCGAAGTGAAATAATGATTTAGTGCAAACGAAAGAAACTTAGAAAATACAAGCCATAAGTTATATGAAATAGTGTTTCAAATGACTACAACGGAGCCCTCAGACAGAGCCAACCAATCCCTTGATGACACACACAAGCGACAAGTGAAGGACAATTGAGCTAGAAACCCTAGAGGGTGATCAAACTTCACCCAAATACTAATAGGTCAAGGAGACAAATTCATCACTCAAGCAAGTAAATCAATCTAAACATAGTGGTACCAGATGATATTAGACTAGAAAGACACCTAAGAGGCCAAGACGCACTAGAAACTGAAAGGAACCCCTAAATTTTTCTAATCTATGGGATCAATGCGCCTGTGAAAGGAAAAATTGTGCTAAAAGGGATATCAATGCGACTATTTTATATAAAACAACATTTACGACGCTTTTGTAAGGATAAAAAATGCACTAGGCAAGAAATAAAAGAAAAAAAATAATTTCAACAATCAAACCAAAATTGAAACCCTAAAGTTAAAATAAAGCACTATGCAGACCTATAGAGACCTAAACTACTCATATCTTGATGATCGTTCAAACTGATAAAAAAACCAAATCGGAAAAGGAGAGATAAAGAGGTTATATCTCCCTAACGAAGTCTCCAATTTTTTTTTGAAGACTATCCCCTCTGCGAACAAAGGCCATCTCTCTAGCCTTAGAGTGGGTATAGCAACGCACGATACTAAATAATGAACCCTTTCTTAATTTGTATTCAAAATGGAAGAAGAAGAAGAAGAAGAACCTATGTCTTCCTAATGCTATCGTCGAGTCCTCTATTGAAGACCTTGATTCCATGATTCTTCAAGCTTGCTCCTCATTGCTCTTGGTGTTTGAATACCTGTAGGAATTCAAGAGATAAAAACAAGGAACATGACAAGTGATGCAGTAAAACTACATTTTTCCCAATTCATATATCTGTGGGTTATGGGCCCACGACTTGAACTAAAAAATTTCACTACACAGCAATAAATTTCCTTAATGCCTCGAAAACCCCATATATCATTTTCCTACCCCTTTTCCGGAATAATATGTGCTATAAAGAATGTAAACGTATGGTCCTTGTAACCAATCTATCAAATTTTGGTGGATGTGTACGGGACTTGATGGAAATTTTTTCAAATATACAATTGAAAATAAGAATATAATATCCTGTTATCGTTAAATGTTCAATGTATAAAATTGCATAAACAATTTCCTTGACAAATGGTACACAAGTACTTCTCATACATTTCAATTCAGGAAAAGCATTAAATTTACTTCCCTATATCCTTTGAATTTGAAAAGTGCTTCTTGGGGAGTTTCTCTAAAGGTGTTGTTTTCAAAAGAAATAATCTTATAGCACGCTCAGTAGGGTTACCACCACAATTTAAACCATGAATCTGTAATTCAGTTTTTAGCCTTTCAAGCCCCATAACCTCTATCTCTTCAGCAGTGTTGAAGAAATCCAAGTTGAGTGGTCCTCCCATGCTATAATTACTGTCACAAACACTGTCTATTTCTCCCTGTACAGCAGTTGTGTCAGAAATGTGTCCAACAATGACTGATGCAGCCATCTCTGAACATGAAAGATGACATTTTTCAACATTAGCATCAGAAGTGATCTCATCTTTGACCAAACTAGATGATGTTATGTTCCTCCCTTCAACAGAGCTCGAGGCAATGGTTCTTCCTTTTTCAGATCTACATGAGGTTCCTTGCTACCAGAACGACATCCAACAGAGTCTTATGCACTCATTTCAGGATGTATAAGCTGGTTTTTTTTCAACATTAGCATCAGATGTAGTTTCGTCATCAACCAAATTAGGCAGTGTTATATTCTTCCCATGAATAGAGCTTGAGGAAACATGATTCTATTCACGGCAGGATTCTTCATATTGAATTTATCTTCTGCCATCTCGAATTACCCGATCTGAATACTCTCATCGACACAAATCAGCCAATTTCAGAGACAATTGTAACCTGGAACTATTACTTATTCATTGGCCAAGTTTCGTCAATCTGATCGATCCGACAGTTTTCATTCTTTGATGATGGACTTCTTTAATTCTACCATAATCTGAAACCATGCACATGACATTTTATTAACATTGGATCACCATCGATCCTCCTAGTGATCGATGGTCTATCAGTAAACTCATAAAACATAATTTAAATCATAAAAATAAACTGTCAATTAACAACATTCTGACACACAGATACGCAGAAATCTGAATAACACATATTTCAATTATATACAAGAACTCAATTACATTCTAAGGCATCTCAGCCTTAGTAAAAAATCCTCCTGTGATTACATTTTATTTTCTCACACTCTCCTCTCCTCACAAAACACAGACCCTTTATATAGAAATTTTTAAGAGTGTGGATCATATAAGATCCACAACTATCCACCCTCAATCGCTCAACAACCCCTAAATCTCTCATTATGCATACATGGCAGATAATTATAATTAATTAAACCTCATCATTTCCAGCAATTTAGTTCTAGTTTAACCAAATTTGCCCCAGTTTACATTTATTGTTTACATAATCTCCTTTCATAGCTTTGGATTCTAATTTTAATAAAAGTGCTCAGATGCTCCTGTATCAGACTCCCGAGGTACAAAAATTTTTATGACCTCCTGGTCATATGTCTTCTTCATCTATTGGCAATTCTACCCACATCCTCTGTGGAATTTCCCTTTCTGATCTTCTCGTAACAACATTCTTGAGCAATTCTACGCACATCCTCTGTGGAATTTCCCTTTGTGAGCTGCAACAAAACCTTTTTAGCAACAAGTCCTCCTTGCTACTAGATACCTCACCAATCTTCTCTCTTCTGAGCTTAGTCTCTCGGCATCTCTCTGGTTCTTTCCTCTGGAACCATTTGATCACTCCTGCTATGGGCTGCTGCAATCTTCTCACCTTCCTCTACTACTTACCTTCACAAAATATAAAAACCACAAGCTTTACAAACCTTCAACATAACTGTACCTCTTCTTTATTTGCATGCAAACTTTCTCGCAGGAAATATTTTCTTGCTCTGATACCACTTTGATACAGAAAAATTGCATTTTTCCCAATTCGTAGATCTGTGGGTTATGGGCCCACGACATGAACTAAAAAATTTCACTATGCAGCAATAAAATTTCCTTAATGCCTCGTAAACCCCATATATCATTTTCTTACCCCTTTTCTGGAATAATACATGCTATAAAGAACATAAACGTAGGGTCCTTGTCACCAATCTATCAAAGTTTGGTGGATGGGTACGGGACTTGATGGCAAGTTTTCCAAATATACAATTGAAAATAACAATATAATATCTTGTTATCATTAAATGTTCAATGTATAAAACTACATAAACAATTTCCTTAACAAATGGTACACAAGTACTTCTCATACATTTCAAATCAGGAAAAACATTGAATTTACTGCCCTATATCCTTTAACTTTGTAAAGTGATTCTTGGGGAGTTTTTCTAAAGGTGTTGTTTTCATAATAAATAATCTTGCAACACGCTCAGTAAGGTTACCACCACATTTTAAACCACGAATATGTAATTCAGTTTTTAGCCTTTCAAGCCCCAGAACCTCTATCTCTCTAGCAGTATTGAAGACATCCAAGTTGAGTGGTCCTCCCATGCTATCATTATTGTCACAAACACTGTCTATTTCTCCCTGTACAACAGTTGTGTCAGAAATTCATCCAGTAGTGACTGATGCAGCCATCTCTGAACATGAAAGTTGACATTTTTCAACATTAGCATCAGAAGTGATCTCATCTTTGACCAAACTAGATGATGTTATGTTCCTCCCTTCAACGGAGCTCGAGGCAATGGTTCTTCCTTTTTCAGATCTGCATGAGGTTCCTTGCTTCCAGAACGACATCCAACAGAGTCTTATGCACTCATTTCAGGATGTATAAGCTGGCTTTTTTTCAACATTAGCATCAGATGTAGTTTCGTCATCAACCAAATTAGTCAGTGTTATATTCTTCCCATGAATGGAGCTTGAGGAAACATGATTCTCTTCACGGCAGGATTCTTCATATTGAATTTCTCTTCTGCCATCTCGAATTACCCGATCTGAATACTCTCACTAACACAAATCAGCCAATTTCAGAGACAATTGTAACCTGGAACTATTACTTCTTCATTGGCCAGGTTCCGTCAATCTGATCGATCTGACAGTTTCCATTCTTTAATGATGGACTTCTTTAATTCTACCATACCCTGAACCCACACACATGACATTGTATTAACATTGGATCACCATCGATCCTCCTAGTGATCGATGGTCGATTATTAAACTCATAAAACATAATTTAACTCATAAAACTAAACTGTCAATAAACAACATTTTGACACACAGATACACATAAATCCAAATAACACATATTTCAGTTATATACAAAAACTCAATTACAGTCTAAGGCATCTCAGCCTTAGTCACAAATCCTTCTGTGATTACATTCTATTTTCTCGCACTCTCCTCTGCTCACACAACACAGACTCTTAATATAGAAATTTTCAAGAGCGTGGATCATCTAAGATCCACGATTATACTCTCTCAATCATTCAACAAACCCTAAATCTCTCATTATGCATACATGGTAGATAATTATAATTAATTAAACCTCATCATTTCCAGCAATTTAGTTCAGGTTTAACCAAATTTGCCCCAGTTTACATTGACTGTTTGCATAATCTCCTTTCATAGCTTTCGATTCTAATTTTAATAAAAGTGCTCAGATGCTCCTGCATTAACAAGATACATATCATACATCAAATACAAACTACCTAACAAATCAAGGAGTATTAGGTTACTTTCATAGATATCTAGAAAAATATGGAAAGTGAAACATGAATTGTATTATTAATTATAGAAACGAGGAAGCATACAACCATGGCCTTGATGTCGGATACCTCCCTTTGGTGATGTCCAAGTCCAAATCGAGGCTCTTCAAGTAATCATTCTCCCAAGTGGAAATTCAGACATAATCACAGTATGGGGATGCAAAGGATTAATGATTAGGCAAGACCAACCAGTAGTGGAAGGATGGGATTCAATTTATTGGTAGGGAGAGGGAGTTAGGAATCCATAAAAGACTGAGGAAGGCCCAATTCTCAAGGGAAAATTCCCAAATGATAATATCAAGAGCACAAAATGAGAGAGCTCGAGCATATCTCCATCAAACCATATTCAACTTATCGTTTTGGAAGCTTCTAGTTCACGAAGCTTCTTCTCCATTTGAGGAAACACTGCCAGAAGAGGTTTAGTATGTTTTTTCCTATCTAAAGTAAGCTTGAGGTGATAGGTCAAAGTGCTTCAAAATTTCATCAACATGGGCATGCAACTAACAAAGAGTGTTGGCCCAGAAATTTAGGTTTTAAGTTGAGCTTCTTTAGAAAATCTTCAAGGAAACTTTCTATTGGTCTTAAAGGGATTTTTTGATGTATTCTCCATGGTGGATATAATGCACATTTTTCATCTTAGGGTACTTCACTATCAGGGACGTGAAGTGAACAAGGTGGAAAATTACTCTGTAACACACATACAAACTTGTGCTTCTGATTTCTTGGTCTCACCAACTCATCCTCACCAAAACAATGATTAAACTTGTGTCTTCATTCCACATTTAAAAGGAAATTTCTGTAATTAAGGAATGATTTATTTTAGGGATTCTTCTGATTGCATGCACCATCAGTACAATTTGGAATATTATACAACTGATAGTACACTTCCCTTTAACTCCAATCTCAACTGGGCCTTCCTTAGAACTTACATGAAAAATATATTTATATCTAATTATCAGCTAAATTATTGATCAATGCATGTGAATTAAATCATATTTAATTCACTGGACCTATCACTAGGTCATCTCTCAGTTAGAACTAGTTAAGTTGATCTTAACTCAAATAATTGAGTTAACTAGTTACAACTCACAATTTATTGCAGCTAGACCCCATACTTAGAGTGGACTCTACATGCCTCTAGTTTAACCCCCAACTCGAATTGACTGAACTAACTAAGTCTTCCTGACTCTTTTAGCACTTATAAGTTATCATGTGATGTGAAATTACAATTTAGTTCTAATTTAATTAAGGGAAAATTAAACTAGAAGCCGCATGGGTGTAATTTTCAATATTTATTGTTACCATTTTCAATGCTCCCTCTCAACAAGAAAGGAATTCAACCCTATCCTAATCTAGTATCTTTGGAATGTTCTACATGCAACACTTATCTCTAGTGTTGTTTCTCCTGCAACTTCTGAAATTGAAAAGCGTCCAAACTAAATCAGTATGATGCATATGTCACCAGATTCTCTGATTGCTGCTAGTTACGACACTGTCTACTGAAAACTCCACTGTGTTGCTGACTCTGCATCTGTGCCATCTGCAATAATTCCAACTCTGATATGTGCTCTAGTATTTTCCTTTTTTCACTCTAAAATATTACTGGATCAAGCGGTACTGATCCATACTGCTACTGTGTACTATGGCCCCCCGTAGCAAGGCACTGATTCATGAGATAACGAATCTCAATGGACCCTACCGAAATTTCTCCTCTAGGTATTATGACTTCAAATCACCCCACCTCCCACATGGAGGTATGGATGCATGTGCTCCCTCTACTAATAAGGTACTCAAAAATATGCAAAAAAATGAATGTTTTCGGAATGGTGCAAAACCTGAACGACCACATAGATCTCATCGTTCTGAATCTGGTACAACTTGTTTCACAGAAAATCGACACTGTATGCTCCCAGAAATGAGTTCTATTAATTTTCCCAAACATGCAAAATTTTCAAAAAATGACAGTTGACTGGGCAAAATTTTGGGCCAACGGTAGGTTGCCATGTGGCCTCTTCTAGTTGGTTGAAAGTCAATTTTTTTTGGGCCTACCACATCCTGACACATGGCAGGCCCTGAATGGTTCTGTCATGGATGAATTTCATTGGTTGGTTGGAGGCCAACCACATGCTGCCATGTGGCCCAACCAGAGGCCGCCACGTGGTAGCACAAGGACCACCAAAATTTTGGTTAAGTCTGAATTTAGCTCTGCAGGAATCAAACGTCAGACCTCCATCATAACAACGTAACGCCTTAACTGTTGGGTCACGATGGTTCTTATTAAACCATGTGCCACCAACCTTATTTCAACGTTAATTCGACAAAGGTTGGGGTAAGGGGTCAGGGCTTAGTCCCGCCCCCCCATATGTCACCATATGACTACCAACGTGGAACAAGGGGTGCGTCTCTGTTAATAAAATTCTTTTAATTAAAAAAATTAATTAAATGCCAATTATGATGAGTTTAAATTCAAATTTAAGTCCATGTAATGCATTTTAACGATCCCATAATTTGCACCGAAAATGTGCCAAATTGTTGCTTCATTAGCACAATCCACGGCGCAATTTTAGGACCATTCCATATTTTTGGGGAATTTTTAGAGTGACTAGTAGCAAAACTAGGGAAACTCATAAATTCTTTAGTTTTTAACTAATTTTGGAGTAGAAAGAGGCTAGACAATATTTTTTTATAGTTTCGAAGCTAATGGAACATGTTTTGAAGCCAAATGAGCACTGTAAAATAATGTAATCACCATTTTTCAGAATAATGATATAGGGCCAAGCCATTGGAAGCTAGATCGAGGAGATGTAGCCTAGGAGGGGTGAGCTCCTTCATCACTTGTTGTGTTGTGGTTATTTTTATGGTGTAATTGTATCTTTTTTATGTTATTTCAAAGCTTAAATTCATGCTTTAGGTGTTTAAAAATTTAACATAAAGGCTCATAAAACTAGTTTTTACACTTGCAATTTATACATCCTCAAGCACATTTACATTAAGATTGCATATAGATCAAGTTCGGTTTCAGAGCTTAGGTTCTATCTGATTTTGTGAGGATTTAATTTTTTGTAAGTGTTTCTGATGCTTACAAGGTTGAATCTCAATAGAGGAGAAGAAAAACTTGTGGGTGCATGTTATCAATTTTGGAAAAGGACAAGGAAGGCACATTTTCCGCAATCGCCACCACAAGTTTCACCTCAAGTTGTACTTGAATATTCGATAATCATGTATCATGAAAGAGGAGCTGATAATATTTCAGATGAAGAGAAGAATTTTAGAAAATATTTCTTTGACATGACTGAATTGAGAAGGTTCTCTATGAAGAGAGAAATTCAAGATTGCAGGGTGAAAGTTCAGCCTTCAAAAGGAGAGTGTTCTTTTGGAGGAAATGGAAATGGTGACAAACCACCCTCTTCTCCACCATCATCTTAAACTCCATCCTCACCTTCAGCTTCTTCATATTCCACAACAATTTTTACTCAAACACATCCAAATACCCCAAGGGTTCATAGTAAAACTCCCTTATTAAAACTTGATATCAAATTTGAACTGCTTATGCATAATGGTGAAGTGAATGCTGAAAGAATTGATAATTGGGTTCGTCAAATTGAAGTTTATTGCAGGATTCAAAACATCAAAGATGATGAAACAATGATTCAGTTGTATTCATTAAGGTTGGAAAGTGCTGAAGCGAAAAATAAGAGGATATGAAAATGCATGGTAAGGTCTCAAACTCTTGGATAGATTTTATTGCTCCACTTAGAAGACAATTTTATTCATTAGCCTATATGTAGAAGGCTATTATGGATCGGAAGAATTTCAGACAGCTAAAGCGTGAAAGTGTGCAAAGTTACACTCAAGAGTTTAGAAGAAGGTGTTTGATACCAGGTTTAGACTTGCAATCACAAGACACTTTGTTGAAATATATTGGGCGCTTACAAAATTATTTGATACATACTATCCTTATGTTTAATCCTTCAAGTTTAGATGAGGTTTGTGTTCAGGCAACACATCTTGAAGCGAGACAGAAAATCATTTCACAAGAGGGTAGCAAGAAGCCATTCACAAGTGGAGACAAGGGTAAGAGTAAGTTAAAAGGGAAAGGAAAGAATAATGCATACTTAAAGAAGGAAGGAGAAAAATTAACATGCAAAAATTGTTCCAAAGAGGGTCATGATAAAGCTCATTGTTGGAAGCTTCATATTGATATGAAACCAAAGAAGTTTAACAACAAAGGGAAGAAAACGACAATAACCACTACACAACATGACTTAGGCTCAGATTCGGGAGTCGAAACAAAGATCACAACAATGGGAATGAAAGGAAGGACATAGAAAGCACTAGCTCTTCAATTTGTTCTAATGATACTCAAGATAAGAAAACTAGAATTGAACTTTTCCATATTCGGGTTATTTCAAAGCATACCAAAATTGATACACTCTTTTATAATGGTTCACAAGAAAATTTGATTTCCGAAGACTTAGTCAAGAAGTTAAATTTAGATACCATTCCTCATCCAAGAACTTATCCTTTAGGTTGGATATGAAAGAATTAAACTTACAAGTTGCAAGGAAATGCATACTTAGATTTTCAATTACAACAAACTTTCTTGATGAAGTTGAACTTGATGTAGTTCCACTTGATATTTCCAGAATTGTTTTGGGAAGCCCATATTTGTATGATAGGAAAGTTATTTTTCATCGCCATGAAAAAAGTATCACTTTTTCATATTATATGGTATTGAGTACATTGTTAGAGCACATCAACATAAACTAAATCTTTCACTTGTAAATGTTAGACAAATGAAGAGACTCATTAAATATAGCAAGAATTGTATGCTTTTAATGGTCAAATAAAAGAATGGTGTTGAGAATGAATATTTTCAAGGTTGTTGTTGGTTGCTTTAATTGTTTTTACAATTCAAGCTCCACATAAATTGTCAACCCGAGGAAGTCTATTTATTCCAAAGACAACCACGCACTGGATATGCTCAATTTCAAAAGAAAAAATAATGTTGTAGTAAAAAGCCACACAATTATTAATCATACAAATCTAATTATTCACACCCTGTTTAATCAAAGCTGAAGCTACTTATGTTATAGCAGAAGTAATTCCTATATTGCAGTTAAGAATCCAAATAAAGGGAAATCAATCTGCAGAAAAGGAAACCAATCGACCATAACAGGAACAGGACCCTATTCCTTTAAATAGGAACTTCAGCACCTGCTGTCTGACACTAATCACTCTGTAGAAAAGATAACTCAAGAGAACAGGACCCTATTCCCATGAACAAGAACCTTCAGCACCTGTATCCTGTTTCTAATCACACTGCAGGGAAAAGAAAGGCAACCAATGGAAACATGACCCTATTCCTTTGTACACGAACCTTCAGCACCTGCTTCCCAGCATCAATCATACATTCAAACAATTAACAGAAATAGATCTCTTAGCTTCTTAAGAATAAATGTACTAAACACATGCAGTGTTAAAAGAAATAGAATGCTCAATAAATTACAGAACTGTGTAACTAGTGTTTCAGCAAACAGAATTAAAGTAAAGCGCGAATGTCATAAAGAAATTAAACAAACTACAGAATAAATAAGAATTTTCGTATAAGGGTTTTCTCCTTCACACAAGATTCTAAGGAAAGAATTAAATTGGAGCGCTCAAAGGAAATTCTTATTCATCTGTCAAAAGAAATGATACATTACAAATGGAGTCTAGCTCTAGTCTCTCAAACACAATGTTCTCCTGTAGTTTTCAAACTCGAACTCTAATCTCCCTCTAATGATGATGTCTCCTCTTTTTAAAGAGGAGACATCTCTTACAATTACATGAGAGCAAATCTACATTTATCTCGAATCTGTTCTTCTTTCTTAAAACAGGCTATTCTGTTCTTCCATAAAAAGATATTGTTACAACAGATACAAAAAGAGTACTATATTCAGAATAATCCGTGTAACCATGTCTTCATGTTTTTGCCATTGTTCCAAAAAATACTCTTCCAGAATCGTAAATTATGGATAGTGATGGAATTTGCGTGTCTGCTGGCTGTTTCAGCAACGAAGTCGACTGTTTCAGCAACGAAGTTTGACTGTTTTAGCAACGGCCGATTGTTCCAGCACAGCATATAACTTATCTGCGATCTTTTAGACTTATGTTAGTAACAATATACTTCGATTAATGATCAAATATAAGAGTAATATGGAATTATATGTAAACAGATTAAATATATAGTAAAGAAGAGGATTTTATATACCTTTGGATAAAGTGAATGAAAATGATAATGGAATCCTTTTTAAACATGGTTATAAAGGTAAGGTGGTGTCAAAATATATAGTAAAAATGATACATAGTGAGGTCCTAACATCCCCCCCAGCTGAAAGTGTTGCATGTCCTCAGGCAACTCCTAGTCTCAGTCTGAGTCTGAGTACTGATTCTGGGCATGCAAGTTGCTCAAGCAGTAGCTGGAGAAGGTGGTTTCTATCGGAGCTCGGAATCCTCGATTGTTCTGCAATTGCTGCTATGCTACAACTTCATCTCTATCAACCAATTGATAGTGACACTGATATTTCTCTGAAGGCATCCATAGAATTGGAAAATGAAAATGGTAACCAATCCAGTTTTCTCAACAATGCCGAATACATCTGATATAATTAGGTACCCTGGAAAGTGCAGCTTGAAGATTATCAGGGCTAAAAGGGTGATAGTCTTGTCTTTCCTTACATGACTGCTGCCAAAACATAGTGTTGGCCTTCAATGCAGTAGCCTCCTTTACTCTGATTTGATGTTGACACTTTAAAAGTGTTGAAGCCTGTAGTTGTTGTATGTACCTATGCATTCCTGGCTTCCACAAGAATTGGTGATATTGTGCTACAAACATGGCCGGACTTAAAGGTTCCGGTCTAATCCAAAGGAGCCTATTCTCCTCATTATGACTACTTGCAATAAACGCAGTTTTCCAGGTGAGCTGATTGGCCAGAAATGAAACAAATGCCCTTATTTGTACATCACCTACAATTGGAGTGAGATTGACTCTTCTATTCTCAGGTATGGCCTCGTTATGGAGATAAAGTTCACACAACAAATGTTGGTCACTTTCAGGGGCCTCAGCAAAAGTCTTAACAAATTGTTTCGCAGTAAGCAATTCATGAGGTCTTCCATCCTTTATTGCCTTCAATTGAAAATAAACCAAACGTTCAGAGAGGAAGAGAGAATAATTCACAGAGGGTTTTCGGGTAGCCATCAACTTTTGCACTAATGAAAACATCAAAACCAACTTTTCCTTTGATTCCTTGACTTCTTTCATGGAATCCCTGAGCTGTTGCAACGTCTATTCCCAAATATCCCAGTTGGCATACATGTGATTCTACCATGCTAACTTATGCTGCTGTAATATTTTATCTTGATCTACAACATATTATTTCTTCCAGTTGTTCATAAGTTCTAATTGGTTCCATGGCAGGGTCTATGTCCCAGCATTAGAAGTACTGGGTTGGGGCATTGTCTGAGTGGCTGAACTAACTAACTCAGGGCTAGATATCTATGGTTGGGGCATTGTTTGAGTGGCTGAGCTGACTAGCTCAGGGCTAGATATCTGTGGTTGGGACAGTGTCTGAGTGGCTGGGCTGACTAGCACAGGGCGAGATATCTGTGGTTTAGTTTCTTTTTCCAGACTTTTTGAGAGCCCTACTGGTTCTTGTGGAGCAGTAGGGTGTTCTTCTTTAATTGCAGCTGATGTAGATGCCTCAGATACCTGAATTTTGACTACTTTATATCCTGCCTGTTGGTAAATATTACCACACTCATGGCACATGTATTCTCTGCATGGATCCCTATTTTGTGCTGATGCTGTGTGTGCTAGCATGTAGAGATTCAATTCTCTATCAAAGGCTTCTCGTGCCATGATTAATTCATTCTTATAGGCTTCTATTTCAGACTTCAAAAACTCATTATCCTCCAATAAAGATGCCATAGTGTGTGAACCCTGTGTGCTGGTTGATTCTGCTGGGGTTGCCTGCTGATCCACAGCTGTAGCTGGTTCTTGTGGAGCAGCTACAGCTGGTTTCCCTGTATTATCATGCTTGGTGTATTATTCTTGTACCACAGTGGCTGGTTCTTGTGTTTCAGCCTCTGGGTAAGTGACTGGTTCTTGTGTGGCAGTGCCACCGGACGAGACGGGTTGGGGAATTTGAAATGGGGGTGAGGATTGAAGTTTTAACAGAATAGTGGCGGGGTCAAGGGAAATGGGAGTAACTCCTGTTTCAACAGTCATTTTCATTTTCCTTTTTGGTAGGAAAGCAGAGAAGTCACTGTCTTTCCTTTTCTTTGTAGGGGAGGATTCTTTTCTGGGGGAAGGGCTTTTGGAAGAAGTGAAAATTTGGAATGTGGCCCTTGTTCGTCGTTTTTAGACAGAGACCATTGGGGTTCGTCTCTTTCTTTTATGAGTAGGTGGGGGTGTTGGAGAGTCATCGCTAGGGATAGGAATAGTGGGAAGGGGTGACTCTACTAAGTGGGATGAACTTGGGGGTAGGTCAACTGGTTCTGAGGACGGAATTACTGGGGAGTCTGGGATATCGTCCAGTTGCCTCTCATAAGAACTCTCAGGAGTTTCTTGGGAACTTCCGACTTGTTGGGGAATTTCGGCTTGCTGGGTAATTTCGACCTGATGGGGAATGAGGATTGGATTATTCAGAGGGGGGTTTTTCTGAGCAAAACCCCTCTGAATTAATAATTGGCATAAACGGTGATGGGTAAGGGATAACAATGGGAATTTAACCCGTCTGCAATAATGTGACATGTTTTTGATACAACCAAGCAGATAATAGGGAATATTAACTAATCAACCATGCCTTAAATGATTCATCAAAATGAAGTCGTGCTGGTAGACTACCTGGTAACGCCCTTTGCATGTCAAGTAATGCTTGATGAATTCTGCTACTGTTGGCCATGGTCGAGGTAGCGAATGCAGACTTGTACCGCAACCTTTAAGTTCAACCGGTTCATCTGGAAGAAAAAGTTCTTGTTGTGCATTTAAAATAACTTGCTTTCTACTGAACCAGCGAGCCCCTATAACCGGAAAACCTGAAACTTGAGCTATTTCCTCCTCTGTAACTAAAATGCGGACCCCTTGAACCACTGAATAATTCTCCTGAAGGTTCTGTGCGAACTCTAAAACTTGCTGCTGATCAAATTCTCCTAACCTTTCGAAGTATGTCGTCCATCCTGCTTGTTGAAATATTTGATAGACCTCCGGGAAAAATTGAAGAAGAGTTATCGAACTAGGCTCGTGTCTGATAGTCGACCCTCCCATGGCTACTAGCTTGAGTCACATGCAGAGGCGCAGAGAACAGCAACACAGGCTTTGGTCAAGCTAATTGTTGCAACAGAGGATGTGGAGTCTCAATGACGGCGGAAATGGATATGAAGAATGATGGAGGATTGGATGATGTGAAATGATTATTCAGTTTTCTAAATTCCCCCCCCCTACGTATGGTGCAATGATGTTTAGGCATGTGGAGATTGTAATAATTATGAGCAGGATCCTCTCTTTAAAATATAATTTAACTGCATTACATAAAAACCGCATACCTTATATTTTTACCTTTGTCTTTAAAATTCGAAGTATAAGATGCTTCATAATGGCTTGATATTAATGGAAGAATCTGTAGATTTCTCTGAAATGTAGAACAGGAGCATATCAGGATCTACTCAGTACTGAGTAATTTTCACCCAAAGGATCTGAAGAGTAAAAGTGGAGAACTGAAAAGCTTGTGTAGCAGAGGAAAGAAATGATATTTTAATGATGAAAAGATGAATGACAGGTTGCTGAAACTGGTGTTTCAGCAACGGAAAAATGAATGACATGTTGCTGAAACTGGTGTTTCAGCAAGGGGAAAATCAGGAAAATGGGATATAATGACTTGGGTCTAAAACAAGTGGGGGAAATATTTGATAAGGGATAATTTTAGCAGTAAGGAATGGGAAATACTAGCTGAAGGATGATATTTGAGGAATGGTAGAAGTGGGAAAAATGGAAAAAGGGAAATAATGTAGAAATGGGATGAAGGGATATTTCTAGGAAATGGGTTGGAATGAAGGGCACAAGCTTCTGTGATTGAAGCTTCAAATCTTCTTATGATGAGTCTGTCCTCCTTAATAAGATTTTCCAGAATCTGCAAAATTCAATTGTAATATGCCAACCCTTGACAGGGATTATTAGTTTTAAATCTAATCTAATCTAATACTAAAAAAAAAGTGCAGAAAATTAAATGCTGTGAGTAGCAGAAGACTCCCCTAGAAAAATATAATGTATATCAGTCATGCAAGCAGTCTTGAAATCCTCTTTAGAAATAGGGCGCTGGTATAAACGAAGCCTATGACCATTGACTAGTAGAGGTGTTTTAGAATCATCAATTGTTAGAAGTCTTACTATTCCATTAGAAAAAACAGAATCTACTTCATATGGTCCAAGCCAACGTGTACGTAGCTTACCCTGAAAAGTTTCAAACCGAGAGTCATACAACAAGGCCCAATTACCTTTTTGGAACTGCTTGTGTTTGATAATTTTATCATGCCACTTCATTCTCTGCTGTTGAATCATGGTTGTTTGATGAATGACATCTAATCTCTTTTCATCCAATTCAAAAAGCTGCTGCAACCTAGCTGTATGCACATCATTCAAATCAATATTAACAGCTAAAGCAGTTCTTAGAGTTTTAATTTCAAATTCCATAGGAAAAACAACATTTTTACCATAAACCAATTCATAGGGAGAAAAACCTGTAGTGTTTCTCCAAGTAGTTCTGTAAGCCCATAGTGCTTCAGGGAGCCTTTGAGACCAATCCTTCTGGTTGTCCTTCACTGTTTTAGTTAGAATGGCTTCTAATACTTTATTTGTGCTTTCCACCTTCCCATTGGCCTGGGGGTGGTATGGTGTATTCATTCTATGATGAATATGAAATTTTTGAAGGGTAGACTTAAAACCATGAGAATTGAATGGACGTCCTCCATCTGTAACTAGCTCTCTAGGAATTCCAAATCTAGTGAAGATTTCTTCAAATAAGAAAGCTAGGACAACCTCTTCATTGGCTCTAATAAGTGCTTTGGCCTCCACCCATTTAGTCATATAGTATGTAGAGACTAATATATAAGTTCTTTGATTGGATGGAGGATTAATGGGTCCTATGAAATCCAAGGCCCATCTTTCAAATGGTTCAGAAACTACCTGGGGGTTTAATGGAATTTTATCTCTATGATTGGGTTGACCCATTCTCTGGCAGCTGTCACAAGCCCTCACATATTTCTTTGCATCCTTAAATAATGAGGGCCAACAGTAACCCATCCTTAAAATTTTGTGTGTTGTTCTTTTATCAGCAAAATGCCCTCCACAAGGGCCATCATGATAAGCTTTTAGTATGTCAGACACTTCATCTTCCCTAATGCATCTTCGGATTTCCTGATCAAGCCCTGTGTAGAAGAGACACCCACTTATCCAGCTATACCTGGCACTTTGTTGAATAATTATTTTCTTTTCTCTGTATGACAGGTGTGATGGTAATTTTCCTACAACCAAATAATTGGCAATATCTGCATACCATGGAGAGTGAGCAGAAACTGCAAACAAATACTCATCAGGAAAAGAATCATCTACTGGAATATCATTGTCAGTTTTTAACCGTGAAAGGAAATCAACCACCACATTTTCTTTACCAGGCCGATCTACAATTGTGATATCAAATTCCTGCAGTAATAATAGCCATCTGGTAACTCTAGCATTTGTAACAGATTTTTTCATTAAATACTTAATAGCCGAGTGGTCAGTGTGCACAAAAGTAGAATAACCAGTGATATAGTGTCGAAATTTATTAATGGCATAAATTACTGCAAGAAACTCCTTTTCGGTAACTGTATAATTAAGCTCAACAGGGGTCATATTCTTACTGATAAAGTAGATAGCATAAGGAAGATGATTTTCCTCTTGTCCCAAGACAGCTCCAATTGCAGTGTCTGAAGCATCAGTAGATATATGAAAAGAGAGGGCCCAATCAGGCCCCCTCAAAATAGGAGCAGTAGATAACTGATGCTTGAGTTCTTCAAAAGCTTTCTGACAAGAATTAGTCCACTTAAATTCAGCATTTTTCATAAGCAACACAAATAATGGAAAAGCTATCTTAGAAAAATCTTTAATAAATATTCTGTAGTATCCAGCATGTCCTAGAAAACTTCTCACATTAGTTTGTGTTTTAGGAATAGAAATATTCTGAATGACCAATATTTTAGATGGATCTACCTGAATACCTTGAGATGAAATAAAATGTCCAAGCACTACTCCTTCACTCATCATCATATGAAATTTTTCAGTACTTAGGGAGAGGTGAGCTTGTATACAACATTTAAGTACCTTCTCAAGATTTTGTAATGCATCTTCAAAAGACACACCATAAGGAGTAAAATCATCCATAAATATTTCCATAGAGTCATTCAGCATATCAGAAAAAATTCCTATAACAACCCTCTGAAAAGTTGCTGGTGCATTACATAGCCCAAATGGAAGAACTCTATAAGCAAAAGTTCCCCAAGGGCTAGTAAAAGTGGTCTTGTCCTGGTCTTGGGGTGCAATTCTAATCTGATTATACCCACTGAATCCATCTAGAAAAGAAAAGAATTTCTTCCCTGCCAGACTATCCAACACCCGATCAATGAAAGGTAAAGGAAAGTGATCCTTTTGAGTAGCTTTGTTCAAGGCTCTGTAGTCAACACATACTCTCCATTTCCCATTTTTCTTAGGGACAATTACCAATGGGGAAACCCATTCACTGTCAGATATAGGGTATATAAATCCTACATTAAGCAATTTCTGAAGTTCTTCTTTAACAATTTCTCGTAAATTAGGGTTCATTCGTCTTTGGGGTTGACAGACTGGTCGACATCCCTCTTTAATGTAAATTCGGTGAGTACATAGTTCAGAAGAGATCCCTTTCATATCCGTGTAATCCCATGCAAATGCTTCCTTATTTTCATGTAATAACTTCATTAACTGTTGTGTTTCAGCAACTGTTAGATCAGGATTTATGTTTAATGTCTTGCCAAGTTCAATTTCAACTGTTATGCTTTTAGATGAGATGGTGGTTAATGTCTGAGATAAATCTTCAGATTCAATCTTTTCTTGGGTATCTGTTTCAAAAATTGCAGTCAATTGATTGTGTGTTTCAGCAATTACAGAAGAAGGTTCACAAATAAAATTATTAATTATTTCATCCTTTGTATTGTCTTTAAGAGTTAAAGCTTGTCCAATAGTTAAAATGGGATGAACAACATTATCATCATAATCCATCCACATAGAATCTTCATTATTAATTATGGGTGTAGCATGAGGATAAAGAGTAAGTTGTTTGGTTTCATAACCATTAGAAATTGTCATTGAACTAGATCTGCAACTGATAAAGGCATCAGCTGTGGCCAGCCATGGCCTCCCCAGAATTAAAGGATGTCCCCCCAGCTTTGTTTTAGTCTGCAATACAACAAAATCAGCTGGGTAATTCCAGGATTCAACTGAGATAAGTAGATCTTCAACAACTCCTTCAAGTTTAATTGTAGAACGGTCAGCCAACTCTAGAATGGTAGGTGTATCTCTGATTGTGTTATTCAGCTGTAACAATTGTGAAGTTTCAAGAGTCATTATGTTTATTGCAGCACCTAAATCTACCAGAACTTGAGGAATCATTGTTTTACCAATTTTAACTGTCACGGTAGGATGGTCGGGGTCACCATATTTCACAGGAGGGTTTTTCTGGACATTAATGCAGATAAATCACCCATCACATGTACTGTAACGGGATATTTAGTTTTCCTACCAGGTTTCTTAACACAAATATCCCTTATTGTTCTGGCATAAATTGGTACATCTCTTAATGCCTGTAAAAGTGGAATTTTAACATACAAATTTTGTAATTCCCCTAAAAGATTAAAAGCAGGTGTTTCAGGCGTTCTAGTTAAAACCAAACGCTCGGGGAATGGTGGTTCTGTTATTTCAATACCCTTGTTAGAGGGTGGTTGTGCTTTCTTATGTTTATCAGTTTCCTCTTTATCAGAATCAGAAGAAGTTATATCATCAATAATAGGCTCTAATATTTTCCCGGATATTAAATGAATATCATTACATTGCATAGTAGGAAATATAGACTGATTCTGAATATCAATGACTTGCACAACTTTATTATTTGGGTTAGGATTTGGTTTCATAGGTAGCTGGGGTCTCATTTGGTTATTTGGCGGAGCATTTGATGGCAGAGGAAGTGGTTGTTGGAATTGAGGCAATTGATTTGGATACGGGAGTTATTGGCTTCTCCAATTTGAATTCCAAGGGTTAAAAGAAGATGGCTGCTGTGGAGGCCAAGGAGTCCACATTGTAGGATCAACAAAGGGATGGTTTGATTGTTGCATGGGTGGGAAATTCATTTGATTAAAGGGTGGGTATTGCATTTGATTAAAGGGAGGGTAATTTTTTTGACCGAAAGCAGAATAATTATTCCAACGATTAAATGGCATACTAGAGTTCATACCTTGTCCTTTTGGTTGCCATTGTCTTCTTTGAGTTAGCAGGTAAACTGCTTCAGCTTCTTCTTCCATTGGCTGTAATGCTGCCTTTATTCCTGGTAGAGATGGACATTGTTTTGTTTCATGATCTTTCTCACAAAGGGTGAAGATTGGTATTTTGTCCAATGGGCACTCCCTTAGTGGATGTTTGTCTCTGCACTTCGGGCAAAAGACAACCAGAGTTGCTTCTACTTCAACCTGCTTCTTCTTAACCTGCAAAGTGTCAATTTGTGAAGCAAAAGAACTTAACATCTCAGTTTTAAATTCTTCAAGTAAACTACCTATTTCAGCTCTTTTTGCTCCCCCACTGGCTGATTTCTACACTCCTGAATAGGTGGGATCTCTATTACTTACTCTGTTCCTTGCAGCTCCCCTTGAACACCTCTTAGAAAGTTCAACAATCTCATCATATGATTCTTTAGATATATCTCCCTTGCCAAGCATGTTTAACATGTCTAAACAATCATCCCTTAAACCTCTAAGTAATATTGTTTTGCGAATTTCCTTACTTATATTCGGATGATCAGATCTCTGTATATTGTACTGCAGCCTTTCTACATAGTCCTCCAGATTCTCGTCCGGTTTTTGTGCCATATTGAATAGTTCATCCTTCTTTTCTCTCGTCCGGCAGTAGTCTTGATATTTAAGCAGAAATTTCTGTTTCATCTGCTCCCATGTTGTGATTACCTGACTCCCAAGGCTCATGAACCATCTTAAAGAATTTCCTTTTAATGTTGCTGGAAACAGTTTCAACTTTTGAGCATTAGTAACATAATCATAACCTCTGCATAATATATCAAATTCAAAAAGAAATTCATCCGGATATTCAGAGGATAAACCATGGAAGTTAGGTAAAGCTGACAATGGAATGTTTTACATAGGAGTTGTTCCTATAGGGAGATCACTGATAGGAAATCCCAAGGTAGAGAGATAATTTTCATCCTTTCCTTCTCCTTCAGGATCTACATGCCCTCCACCAAAGAAGTCTTCATTGTTTCCTTCCATTGTCTGTTCTCCTACTGCACTTGCTCGATCGTCAAGATCTTCTACTGGCTCCTCAATGTTTTCCACTGGTCGTCCAATACTCTCTATTATTTCCTCAATGTGCTCTGCTGATTTGCTAGCACTTTCTTCTGACTCTCCAGCACTGACTGCTGGTTCTTTAATCACCGGCTCCTCTATATTTTCAGGACCCACAACTTCCTCTGTTTTGTAATCTGATTGAGGGGAGTGCTGAAGTTTTGGTCTTCGAGAACTTAATCTCTGTGATGATTCAGCCTTTGATACAATCTTGTCAATGAAAGTCTTTCTTCCTCCCCTTCCTTTGCCTTTGCCACCTGTGGGGTTAGTTTTCTTCTGGTTTCCGCATCCTCTCATACAATATGCACATCTAGAAAGAAAATATTAATGCTTTTGAAATCTATAATTGCCTTCCCCGGCAACGACGCCAAAATTTTGGTTGCTTTAATTGTTTTTACAATTCAAGCTCCACATAAATTGTCAACCTGAGGAAGTCTGTTTATTCCAAAGACAACCACGCACTGGATATGCTCAATTTCAAAAGCAAAAACAATGTTGTAGTAAAAAGCCACACAATTATTAATCATACAAATCTAATTATTCACACCCTGTTTAATCAAAGCTGAAGTTACTTATGTTATAGCAGAAGTAATTCCTATATTGCAGTTAAGAATCCAAATAAAGGGAAATCAATCTGCAGAAAAGGAAACCAATCGACCATAACAGGAACAGGACCCTATTCCTTTAAATAGGAACTTCAGCACCTGCTTCCTGACACTAATCACTCTGTAGAAAAGATAACTCAAGAGAACAGGACCCTATTCCCATGAACAGGAACCTTCAGCACCTATCTCCTGTTTCTAATCACACTGCAGGGAAAATAAAGGCAACCAATGGAAACAGGACCCTATTCCTTTGTACAGGAACCTTCAGCACCTGCTTCCCAGCATCAATCATACATTCAAACAATTAACAAAAATAGATATCTTAGCTTCTTAAGAATGAATGTACTAAACACATGCACCGTTAAAAGAAATAGAATGCTCAATAAATTACAGAACTGTGTAACTAGTGTTTCAGCAAACAGAATTAAAGTAAAGCGCGAATGTCATAAAGAAATTAAACAAACTACAGGAACAGTCGGGTGAATCTTGTGAGGAAGGCGGGCCCTTTCCCTCTCACAAGATTCCCCAAGGAAAGAATTAAATTGGAGCGCTCAAAAGGAAATTTTATTCATCTGTCAAAAGAAATGATACATTACAATTGGAGTCTAGCTCCTGTCCTTTCAAACACAATGTTCTCTTGTAGTTTTCGAACTCGAACGCCCCCCTAATGATGATGTCTTCTCTTTTTAAAGAGGAGACATCTCTTACAATTACATGAGAGCAAATCTACGTTTATCCCAAATCTGTTCTTCTTTCTTAAAACAGGCTATTCTGTTCTTCCATAAAAAGATATTGTTACAACAGATACAAAAAGAGTACTATCTTTAGAATAATCCATGTAACCACGTCTTCATGTTGTTGCCATTGTTCCAAAAAATACTCTTCCAGAATCGCAAATTACGGATAGTGACAGAATTTGCGTGTCTGCTGGCTGTTTCAGCAACAAAGTCGACTGTTTCAGCAATGGAGTCGACTGTTTCAGCAACGAAGTTTGACTGTTTCAGCAACGGCCGATTGTTCCTGCACAGCATATAACTTATCTGTGATCTTTTAGATTTATGTTAGCAACAATCTACTTCGATTAACGATAAAATATAAGAGTAATATGGAATTATATGTAAACAGATTAAACATATAGTAAAGAAGAGGATTTTATATACCTTTGGATAAAGTGAATGAAAATGATAATGGAATCCTTTTTAAACATGGTTATAAAGGTAAGGTGGTGTCAAAATATATAGTAAAAATGATACATAGTGAGGTCCTAACAGTTGTGACTCAAGATTGAAGTATTATTTGGTTAAGGTTGTTAACCAATATGATGAGATGTTTCAAGAGCCAAAAGGATTGCCTCCCAAGAGGGGAATCCAACATGAAATACAATTGCAACAAGATTGTGTTCCTCCTAACATTGGCATGTAAATGATTTCATTGATGGAAAGTTCACGAATTAAAAAGAAAATTCAAGAGTTGTTGGACAAAGGGATCATCAGACCAAGTACTTTTCCATGCGGGTCACCTATTATTTTGGTTCCAAAGAAGGATGGAACATGGCACATGTGTGTGGACTTCCATGCATTGAACAAAATTATGGTAAAGAACCATTACCCGCTTCCTAGAATACATGATTTACTTGATCAATTGAAAGATGCTAAGTATTTTACTAAGTTGGACTTAAGGAGTGTGTTATGCCTCTGTAGTTTGCAAGATTGGAAAGAACAAACATTGCAGAGCCTACATCAAAAACACTTTGGAATCCCAGGATCTAGCCCTCCTGGATTCAGAGAGGGATCTCTCTATATAAGTGTTTTCAAAGATATTTCTTCAAGGCTCAGTTTATGATATTAGGCTAGTTATAAGGCACAAGGGTTTTTTTTGGTTTTGGTTGGGATGAATATCATCAAAATGAAGGAAGTCTTTGAAGGGTAAATTACCAAGGTGTGAGTAGGTTGAAAGAATGGTTTAGCTGATAGGATAAGTAAGAAACAATATTAATCCATTGGGCTATGGAGTCACAAAAGGATTTAATTGCACAGGAAGTTTCAAGAGTGGTCCGTGGGGCAAGTCATCTATGTTAAAGGATTATTTAGATTGATTTGTGATATGAAAACATAAAAAGTGTTGTGAGAGAAACAAACACACAAGAAAAAAAAAGGACAACCTAAGATCAGGTAAGTACTTTTAAAATAGCCTACTTTTGGCATGCACTTAATGGAAAGACATAAAAGTAACCTAAGATCAGGTAAGTACTTTTAAACTAGCCTTATTTTGATATACTTTTAAGGGAAAACATTGAAAAACAAAGAAATAGCTTAAAATCAAGTAAGAACTTTGAATCTAGCTTGCTTTTAGCATATTCATAAGGAAAACATTTAAGATGAACATAAAAAGTAGCCTAAGATCAGGTAAGGAATTTTAACCTAGCCTGCTTTTGACATACTTTTCAAGGGATCTTTTCAAAGCAATTGTTGGAGATAAACTAGAGGACAGGGCTAACCATAGACTTCTCTAGTTCAACTTTAATTAGTAGAATTTTCAAGAAATTTCAAAGACAATATCTCAAGTTATACTCAAAAAACACGGGTTCACCAACACTTCACTAGTTATACTCTATTAAATTAGCATTGAAATGCAATCAGAAGAAAACATAGAGATAAAGATTTATCAGTGAGAAATAGGGTACTTTACAGTAAATTCTATTCTATATTTACTATTCTTTATCAGAGAATAGTGGACAATATGAAAACATGAGAAAAATAACAATTACAGTAAGAAACACATCACCATTGACATAAACCAGGATCCCATAAATCAAGCTTGTATATTTGATGTCCAAACCAGTTACAATCTTCAAGTCCAGTAGGTTTTTACAACTTCAAACTTCTCTTCTGAGCCTATCTTTATTCAGTTAAAAAACAGAGCTTCAGTAGCCTCAAAAACTATTCACATTCAATAAGTATTAAACCAAAAATAACAATGAACTCCTCATATGATATTTATAGGTGAATTGAGAAGGTGGAGTGAAAGAAAGGGTTCAACTAATTAATTAATACAAAGTAAATGCTTCTCGACCTTTGGGAGGCCTTATGGAGAAGATTTCAGATGTTTAACTCTGTTTTAATCAATTTTACATTAAATTTTATTTACTTCAGTCACTTTTTTTGACTTTGGGGGCTTTTGGTAGGTTGGCAATTAATTTTGGGTTGTCTTTGGCAAATATCTCTGACTGTGCATTCAATTTGTATTCTTTTGAGGAAAATGAACTTGTAGGTGGCATTTTGAGGATTAATTGCCTCACTGATGTGGAATTTGGAGGATCTCTTTGTTGATCTGTCTACTTCTGTGGCTTTAAACACTTATCTACCTTTAATCTGTGCTTTAAGGCCAAATAATCATCTTCGGGCTTTTAAACCTTTTTTGCTGACTGTATTGACTTTTAATCATCCCTTTCCTTTGGTTTTCGACCTTCATTCCTTCCTTTAATTTCTTTTTTGGGCTTTATGTATTTAATCCACTGTATTAACCTTTAATCCCTTTGTTTCAACTATGCTTTATCCAATTTTTGCTTGTTTTAAGCCTTGGAACCTTTGTCTTTATGCTTAAACTGTCCTTTGCCCTTTTTTGTTATGGACAGGTGTCTTCAGTCTGCTGAGGGTTTATTTGTATAACCAGTGCTCATAAAGCACTGATCAAACCATGGAATTAACCGTGGAAACTTTTAATCTACATTATTTAGGCTTCAGAGGTGGTAATATTTGGCTGTGTCCCTTTATGGGATGTGGAAAGGGTTTCTACCCTTGAAAATGACATCAAACCCTACATAAAACCAACAAACACGTTATAAAATCCTGCGAGGTTGGAGAATACTGCTTACAAAGGCTAGCGAAGGGCGGGAGGAGTAGTAAAGAGGGGAAACAACATGTAGGAGGAGATTCTTTGAAAAAAAACAGCGAAAATGAGATTTAAAATTGAAGTTGGCGCGAAACTGTGGATTAGTGGTTTTACGAAAACCGTCGGTGGTTTTCGCGGGACATTAAGGCGATAAACGGTTTTAACGTGATCGAATGCGATTCCATACATTGCGCGACATGCGTCCTTTATAAAATCAGTGGTTTCACATGAATTTGGTTTGTTAAAACCCTGACGACAAAGTTACATGAAACATGATGCGAACCGTTGGATCTAGAGGTGTAGATCCAACGGTGGGGGAGGAGAGCGATGGAGAGAGGTGCATGAGCGAAGATTGTAGTGGGAGCCAGGTGTCAATAGGGGATTGGGAAATGGTTCTGTGGGTAGAAGGTAGGGTCTGGAGTATGACGTCAGCTCCTTTGTTTGGTAGCGCAGGTGTGTGCGATGGGTTGGAGACGTGGGTTGGGCAGGGGCCGTCAGATGAAAGCAATCGATGACCGAGAGGGATTTGCAATGATGAATGGATAGGGATGGTCAGATATCAAAGGATGGGAGGGGAGGTGTGATGATCGTTGATCTTTATAGATCTATAGTGGGAATCGCTTGATGGAGTGGTAAGGTAGGGAAAAAAGGAACGAAGGAATGCGGTTAAGGGAGAAAGGAGAAGGGGGGGATGAATTAGCACCGTTGGATCATATAGATCTATGGCCAGGATTTAGGCGGGGGTTTAAAAAATATGGTGGAGAAAATAAAAAGGAGAAGGCATTTTACAAGGGGAGTGGGGAAAATAAAAGGTAAGGGAAGGGGGCTAGGGGTAAAGTAAAAGCACGGTTCTGTGGAGAAAAAGGGACCGGAGGTGAAGGAAAAAGGGGCTAGATGGTTAAGGATTTAGTGCCAAGTCATGGGTGTTAGGTCATATGATAGAGAAGGAGCTAAAGTTTTAAGCCCTCAGGGGCTTAAAGACTGTGTATAAAAGGGGCACATTTTTAGGCCAAAAAGAGGGGTTTTTTTAGTGTTTTTGGGGGTTCTGATAAATAAAATAGGGTAATTTAAACCATAAAAAGGTGTTTTTTATAGGTTTAAAAGGGATTTTTGAAGGTTTTTTAGGAGAATGAAGGGTAAATAAGAAGGAAAAAATGGGATTTTCAGAGGAAAATGGAGGATAAATAAAAGGGAAAAATGAATGAAATAGACTAAGAAAATGATGGAAAGTGGCCTAAAAAACAGTCTCTTTTGATATCAGTAGGGTTTCTTGGTGGATTTTTTGAATGAAACAATAGTGAAGATTACTCTTTGAGTTTAGAAAGAATCTGAAGGCTTCCAGAATGAGTAATTTTCTATGAAAATAATCTCTTGAAGGCTCAAGACCTGTTTTAGCCATCATTTGGTATGACAAAAATTTACTAATGGCTAACAGTGGCTCCACTTGGGGATGGCAGCTCCTTGGAGTTGTCAATAACTTCAAAAATTGATCTCTGGGATGTAGACCTGTGCTTTATCCATCGAAAACCTTTCTTATTTGAACATGCTGCTTTAGAAAAGATGATCAGTATTTCATATTAGCAAACAAATTTCTCCCAAACATTCTACCTACACAGCCTACTTTTCCTAACATTTTTTCTTCATAAGGTGCACTTAGACTTGCAAACCTTTGTCATCAACATTTTGTTCTTTTATTGAAAGCAGGAAACTAATCTAAATCTACCCTTATTTCTTCCATGAGTTCAGATTAAAAAGTTGAACTCATAAATTTTCTACCTAAGCTACTATCTGCCAGGATTAAACTGTCTGACAGATCTTATTCTCTATTTTCTAAAACAGAAATTTAAACACAATCAAATCAGGATTAGATTTTCTAATTTTCCATGGTGTCTATGGCAGTATGTACAAGCTGCACATAGACTTTATTTTGCAGAAATTTAAAACAAAATTGTGAAGGCTTAAGATCTGAGAAACAAAAAACATCCTTCATTCTTTCTTTCAGCTCTGGTTTTAATCTATTTAGAGTTGTTCCTTTCCTATTCTTTCTTGGTTTAGATTTTAAGCATGTTTGAACCATTCTTTTTCTTTTCCTTTGGCTCAGATTTTGGTCTGATTAGAGCCATTTCTTTCTATCCTAATCTAATCTACTGATAAGCCAAGATTAAACATTTTGGCTAATCTTCTTCACTAACCTATCAGTAGTAATTGAAATCTATCTAGTCATGATTAGGTTGTATGACTAAATAGAAGTGCTTTTCTCAAGTAGTGGCATTTAAGCTTGCACACTTTCAGATTTTTATTTTCTTTTTTGGTATGCAGTTGTACCTTTCTTCTTTTATGTCTGCCCTCTTTTTCTTTTTTTTTCTATTGTTTTTGTATTTTTCTTTTTCCAAATTCAAAAGAAGTTTTATATACAATGAAAAATGAAAAATATCGAAAATTAAAAATATCAATTAACATAAATAATGTTTGAGAATCTTGCCATTGACAGGACCTCCAAAATATTCAGCTCCATCCAATTCTTGCAGAAAGAATGCATTGTTTCCAATGGCAAATTGAATAAGATAAGGGCCTTGCCATAAATTATCAAATTTTCCATGTTTTCCCTTATCTTCTCTCCTTGAATCCCATTTCAATACTTTGTCACCAATTTTAAAGTCACTTGCCTTGGTTCTTTTGTCAAACAACTTCTTGATGTTTTCTTGTAGTTGCTGTGCTCTGATATATACTTCCTCCCTGGTTTGTTGTAGATGTATAGTTTGATTTATTCTTCTTGTCATATCATCATCTTCAGACTGTACTTCTTGGATCAGCTTCATGACTGGCACTCCTAAATTGGTTGGAAAATTTGCATCAGTTCCATAAACTAGCTGGTAAGATGATTGAATTTTTAACTGTCAATCTATCTACCCATAATACATGTACTAGCTTACTGTGCCATGATTTCTTGTTATCTTCTAGCAACTTCTTGATTATGTCCACCAAAATTTTAATTGAGGATTCTGCCAAACCATTGCCTTGAGGGTAATAAGCTATAGAATGACCCAATATAATTTGATATTTATGATAGAATTCAACCATCTTTTTAGACCCAAATGCAGCAGCATTATCAGTTATGATCTTCCTCGGGCAACCAAATCTAGATAGTATATGGTTTTCAAGGAATGAAATGATGACTGAATCTGTGGCATTCCTAGATGGGATGGCTTCTATCCACTTGGTAAAATAGTCTATTTCTATGAGAATCCATCTATGTTGGGCAGATGAGGCAGGATGGATCTCCCCAATGAAGTCTAGACCCCACTGCTGAAAAGGAGCTTCAACAATGATTGGTTGTAGAGGTAAGGGAAGCAACTTTCTTTTTCCTTCAAAAATTTGGCATTTGTGACAGGCAGTAATAATTTTGTGGACATCTTGAAAGAGGGTGGGCCAGTAATAGCCAGCTCTAAGGATTTTGTTAGCAGTTGAATTCCAGTAAAGGTGGCCTCCACATTCTCCTTCATGAAACTCGTTCTTGATCTTATCTGCATCATTCTCAAGCAAACATTTAAGCAATAATCCACTAGAATTTTTCCAATATAAACATTTATCCAAAATGTAGTAATTTACAGCTTTCAATTTTAAGAATCTTGCCTTTGTTTTAGACAAACTAGGAGGGGCATTAAGATTGAGCAAAACATACAAGATATCAACATACCAAAATGAATTCAAAAAATGATTTTCAATAATTGGAGTTGTCAAATCTTCCTGTTCATCTAATGCATTAAACATGTTTATATCAAGATCTTGAAAGTTGGATTCAGCCATAAGTTTTTCTACTCCTTGACCTTTTAAGAGCTTAGTGGGTTTGATTTCTAAGTCATATTCTAAAATTAGAGCAATCCACTTTCCTCTTTTTCCATCTCGATCTTGGGTCAATATGTCTTTTACAACTGAACGAGGCACAAATGTTATGATGTGAGAGTGTAAAATGTAAACTGTGAAGTATTTTAAGGCTTTGACTAAGGAAAAGGCTTGTTTTTCCATTATGTTGTACTTTAGAGGTGCATCTCTTAATGCCTTGCTGGAAAATGCAATTTGCTGCTCTTGTCCCTTCAATTTTTTCTGTAATAGGACAGCATCTACTGTGTGTTCTGATGAAAATGAAAAAAATGAAGCAATCCTTGGAAAAATCAGGACTAATGAGAACTGGTGTTTTGGTAACTTCTTGCTTTACCAACTCAAATGATTTCTTTGCTTCTAAGGTCCATTTAACTCCTTCTCTCTCAAGCATATTTGTTATGTTTCTAAGGATTTTAGCTAGATTGGGTATGAACCTTCGCAAGAAATTAAGCTTCCCAATGAAAGATTGAAGTTCCTTGATGTTTCTAGGATGGTTGATTTGCAATATATCATCAATCCTCTTTGGGTCTATCCTTATTCCTTCTTTAGATATGATATGTCCGAGAAGTTTAGTACCTTCTTTGAGACCAAACAATGTTTTCTTTGGATTTAAGGACAACCATATTTTCTGCATTTCTCAAAGATTTTTCTCAAGTGTATTAGGTGTTCTTCATCTGTTTTAGAATAGACAGTAATGTCATCTAAGTAAATCACTATGAAGTAACCTATTTCTTCTGAAAATGAAATATCCATGGCTCTCTGAAATGTGGCACCAACATTCATTAAACCAAAGGGCATTTTCCAGTACATGAAAGTACCCCAAGGAGTAGTAAAGGCTGTTTTAAGTTGATCATCAGGATGTACCAATATTTGATTGTAACCTGAGAAGCCAGCTAGCAAAGAAATTCTTCTAGAACCAACTACCCTTTGTAAGATATGATCCATTTTGGGTAAGGGATAATTTTCCTTTAATGAGGCTTTGTTTAAGTTTCTAAAGTCAATGCAAAGCCTTATTTATCCTGTTTTCTTCCTAACATATACAAGATTAGACACCATCTCTAATTATCTAACAGGTACTATAATTCCAGCATCATACATTTTTCTAGTTTCTTTCTCTACTAGAGGTAATTGAACAGGGTTAATTCTGCGCAATTTTTGTTTAAAAGGTTTCTGATTTTCTTTGAAAGGTATCTTATGCTAGATTATTTCTGTATCATATGATTTCAGATCTTCATAACTCCATGAAAATACATCAGAAATTTTTTTAAAAAGCTCAATGTATTTCATTTTAATGTGAGCTAGTAGTGTTTTAGATAATTTGATCATTTTGGGCTTTTCCTCACTGCCTATGTTGCATTCTTCCAATTGGTGCTAGTTTTGGCTTTCTGGAAACATCATTCAAGTCAAACAATTCTTCTAATGGGACCAGTCCTTTTGGAAAGCTGTGATCCTTAAATTCCAGCTGTTGAGATTGCAACAAGATGATGAGCTTAGTGAAAAGAGTCACCTTCACTAAGTGGGCCCGCAGGCTATTTTTGGCGCAAAGTCTATTTTTAGACTATGTCTATTTTTAGACATGTTGATCATATTCTATGAGTTGCGTGATGCTATTTTTGGATGGTTGGTCAAGTTGGAAAAATAGATGGACTTCTATTTTTATACATATTACGGAATCTATTTTTAGATTTCCAGTCTAAAAATAGATATGTCAAATATTATTAGTTCTTAATAATATTTGGACTATAAACATTGACTTATTCTCTTGGAGCACTTTAGTTAAGTGCACAGATGTGGCACATGAGCTGACAGAAGAATTACACTATTACTAAGGGTTAAGTGGAGATATTGCATGGAGACTTCAGTTAGAACTCATGTGACAGAGTTTGGTGGAGTTGTAGAAGTAGTCGGTGGAGTTGTGTTCAGTTTAACTCAGTTAGACACAGTTGAGCTAGTTGTATCTAGTCTAACTGATTGATACACTAGTGAGATTGGTGTGAATTAATTAATAATTAATTTACTAATTATTAAATCATTAATCAACTGAAGAATACATCAGTTAACTACAGTGCATGGACAGTTTCAGTGGAGACCAGTGGAGAGGTAGGTGAAAGAGCAGGTTGACTATCAGTTGTGACTATAGTGTTAAATGATTTGCAACACCCAATGATTGGAGATGCCAATGAGAATTGCGTGAGCAAGGCTGGAACAATTCAAGTTCATTCAGAGTCATTCTTCAGCAGGGATTGTGCAAGAGAGGAAGTGTGCAAGCAGTAAGGTAGATTTGTGCATGAATTTGCTGGGGACGGGGACTCGATTAGTGTGTAGCGATTGTATTGTACTGAAAGTCAGGAGAAGCTTTGTATGAGGATTGTTACATGATCTCTATTACATATATTATATACAGATAGTTGGGGTTTTTAGCTTAAGTCTTTCCCGTTAAAACATTGTGTTCATATATGTGAATTTTTATGGTTTCAATGTGTGCATGCAATTGATTTAATCTCCGCATATGATGATCAATAGTAGAAGAGATTATGTATTGTGCATGAAGTTGAAATAGTGTGTGATAAGGAGAATATTGGATGTATAACACATTATTTATATAATTTCTACATGGTATCAGAGCTATATTGATCATTGGAGCAATTGCAAATCATTGAAGCGGTTGAGATTTGTGCTGGTGGAATTCGAATTTGCAGCGGTGTTTTCTTGGTGTCGAAGTTGAGATGTCTTTCAACAGATTGCGATTGGAGTATGCCCTTGAGGGTAGCTTGAATTATATTGCATGGGAGGACAGGATGGAGGCGGTGTTGGAGGATAATGGGTTAAAGGAGTTCATAGATTCAGAAATTCCAAAACCTGCTTCTAGCGATGCTGCCACACTTGACCCATGGCAAAAGAAGACAACAAAATGTCGAAGGATTCTATTGGAAAGTGTGAAGGATCACATAATGTCCAGCCTTAATGGTAAAGCTTCTCCATTCTTGATGTGGAAAGCTTTGAGAGACTTGTTCCAAAGTAAGAGCGACCAGAGGAAGTTGGCGCTCAAAGATAAACTCGGGAAAATAAAAATGGAGAAGGGCAAAAGTATACCCAAGTACCTCACGAATTTTGTCCAGTGTAGGGATGAGCTGGGAAGTGTGGGGGTTACTATAGATGAAGAGGACTTGGTGAGCTTGGATCTCCTTGGGCTTCCGAAGATTTGGCATTCTTGTGAGGACTCTATCAATGGTCGGGAGAAACTGTCGGGATGGGAGCGACTTTGGTCGGATCTTGTGCAGGAGGAGATAAGGCGGAGTACCATGGATGGATCTTCATCGAAGAATGAAGATGAAGAAAATTGTGCTTTGGCTGCCAAAGCAAGGAAGGGGAAGGGAAAGAAAAATCCTTCTTAACGGGGTGCGAAAGGCAAGAAGGTGGCATGCAAGGTACCCACCATTGATTATCACTAACACATTCATCATGCCACCACTGTCCATGTATAGTTTAGAAAAAATAAGCAAGCTGTTGGATCTCGCTGTACCGGGAGAGGCCTTAGCCTCGCATTTGAGTCGTATTTTTTGTTGGTCGCATGCTTGGTCTCAAGTGTGATGGGGTCGGGCAGTGGTTTCTCGGGACAGTGGTGTGTCTTTCCACATGACCAGAGACAAACATTTGCTCACCGATCCGGATGAGAAGGGTCTTGGAGTGCACATCGAGATGGGGCGATGATGGAGGAGATACATGCTACTGCATCGGGACCATTTCCTTTGAGAGGGAGTCTGGAAAACCTTTCATCTTGAAGGATGTCATGCATGTTCCAGGATTGAAGAAGAATCTGATCTCTGTGGCGATGTTGGAAGACAAGGGATATGATGTTGTCTTTAGCGAGGGAAAGGATTTCCTGTGCAATAAGGCAACTAGTGAAACCCGAAGGATAGGGGTTTGAGTTAAGAATGTTTATCAATTGTAGGTAGATGGCTGCGCAGCAATGGCAGGCAAAGCATAAGGAGTGGTGAGCCGGGATGAGGGAAAACTGTGGCACAGGAGACTGGGCCATCTTCACCATGGCGCTTTGAAAATTTTGCAGCAAATTTCTACTGGGCTTCCTAAAGGTACACTTGCACAGTCAAATCAGTGCAAGGGATGTACTTTGGGGAAATTTGTGAAAGCCACATTTCATGAGAAGGATAGTCACGCCATGATGATCCTTGAGATAATTCACATAGACGTGTGTGGACCTTTCTCAGTAGCTTCGACAACAAAGCATAGGTATTATGTGATATTTGTTGATGACTTTTCTCATAAGTGCTGGATCTTCTTCATGCAGAAGAAGAGCGAGACATTCTCAAAGTTTTGTGAGTTTAAGGCACTGGTGGAGAAAGAGTTGGGGAAGCAGGTGAAGGCTCTTAGGAGCGATAATGGTGGTGAATTAATCTCTGGTGAATTCAATTACTTTTGCAGCACAAAAGGAATTTGAAGAGAGCTCATAGCGCCTCATAACCCACAGCAGAATGGGGTCGCGAAGTGAAAGAACAGAATGATCGTGGGTGTTGCACAGGAAATGTTGCATGATCAAGGCCTTCCCATACACTTGTGGGCCGAAGCTTACAACACTACGGTTTATGTGCAAAGTCGTTGTCCTCATAGAGTACTTGGCTTGAGTACACCCAAAGAGACGTTTTCTGGTAAGAAGCCTGATATTTCTCATTTGAAGATTTTTGGCTCACCTGTTTAAATTCATGTGACGAAGGATGCCAGGAAGAATATGGAGCTAACCACAGAGTTTGGGATATTTTTGGGGTACACAAAAACAACCCACAACTATCGTGTGTATTTTCCACACAGTTGGAAGATTGTTGTGCAACGGGATATCAAATTTCATGAGGAGAAAGCCACGCAGTGTTTGCTTGAGAGGGAGCCACACTTGCATGCAGATGAGGAGCTATTAGTTCCTAAGGATGAGCCTTAGGATGTGGATCAGCCACAAGAGGAGGTTCATGGAGTGGAAGAAGCCACTCGTGCAGCGCCAAACATCAGAGGGCAAAAGCGCACTACAGAAGCTGAGCGACTGAATCTTGATGCAGAGAAGATTGTAGGAGCACCTACATCACAACATAGATAGAGACAGTCACATGACCGATATACTGGATACATGGCTCTGATGAGCAAGTGTATCGTGACAGAACCATCCTCTTTCGAGGAAGCTGTGGAGGACCCTGCATGGGTAGATGCCATGGTGGAAGAGTATGATTCGATTGTCAGAAACAGTGCATGGGAGATTGTCCCAAGGTCGAAAGGGAAATCATTAGTAGGTTTGAGATGGATCTACAAAGTGAAGCAAGCTGCTGATGGGAACATCGAGAAGTACAAGGCAAGATTTGTTGCCTAGGGCTTCTCACAGATCAAGGGGATCGACTATGAGGAAACCTTTACACCTGTCGCAAGGTATTCTTCCATACAGAGCATACTAGCTCTCTCAGCGCAGATGGGATGGCACATTCATCAGATGGATGTGAAGACTGCATTCCTCAATAGAGTCATTGAGGAGGAGGTGTACATAGAGCAGCCCAAAGGTTTCAAGATCTTCAGCTGTGAGTCACATGTGTGCAGGCTCAAAAGAGCATTGTATGGGTTGAAACAAGCACCTCGTGCTTGGTACACATGGATAGACAGTTATTTCACCGGTCTTGGATTCACCAAGAGTGAGGAAGATCCGAACCTATACCAGATTTTGGTGGAGGGTAAGTTGTTGATAATTGTACTTTATGTAGATGATTTGATTCTGATGGGTTATGAACAGTTGATACTCTCATGCAAGGCTAATCTTGCAAAGGAGTTCGAGATGAAGGACTTGGGCCTCGTTCATTATTTCCTGGGATTGGAAATTTGGCAGCGTAGTGATGGAATGTTTGTGTCTCAAGGCAAGTATGCTCGAGAGATACTGGAGAAGTTCAAAATGCAAGGCTGCAAGCCTATCGACACTCCTCTTCCTGTTGGTTGGAGGAAAGAGGATGCTACATCGGCAGAGGTAGTGGATGCCACTGTTTATCAATAGTTGGTTGGTTTGCTCATGTATCTAGTCAATACACGACCGGACATATGCTATGCTGTTAACCAGCTTTCACAAGAAATGGTTAAGCCTACCAAGCTCTTTTGGAAGGCAGGGAAGCATGTATTGAGATATCTCAAAGGAACATCGGGATATGGATTATGGTACAGACAGTCGGATGAGGTGAAGCTGCATGGCTTCACGGATGTAGATTGGGCAGGGAGTCCAATGGACAGAAAGAGCACATCTGGAGGGATTTTCAGTATTGGGTCTTATTAGACTCCTATACCAATAGGTGTCATTTTTCATGATTGTCTTGATTGAACTATGGAATATGTTCAAACCTTTTTCTTGAGCAAAGGTGTTCCATATTCTTGAAAAACCAAAAAATCAAAAAATTTAAAAAATGTAAAGAGGGTATACCCTAAAAGAAAATTCAAAGGGTAAGAAAAATAAATTGGTCAAGAAAATGAAAGAAATGAACCCCAAGCAAAAAATAGACCAAGGAAAGTGTGCAAATCCAAATGCCACTACTATTTCATTTTTTGTAATAAAGCAATTGTGTGCAGCTTGTCAAACTTTTGCCACAATTTATGAAGAGTCAAACTGTTTAAACTTGACTCATTCATTTTTCAATTTCATGCTGTAGAATAGAGAATAAATATCTGACCAAACAGTTTAATCTTGGCAGATAAGTAGATAGGTAGAGTTAATAAAATGTGCTCAACAGTTTAATCTGAGCCCTTGGATGTAATAAGTGTAGACTTAGATAGGTTTGCCATGTAAAAGAAAAAGAAGATTGATAAGGGTTTGCTAGTCTAAATGCACCCTAATAAAGAAGAGAAAATGGTAGAGTAAAGTAGATAGGGTAGGTAGATGGTGTTGCAAATTTTCATGTGATGAATGATGGTGCTAAATGTGTTTAATCCTTTATTTTCATCACCAAGTGCAGAGAACACTACATTGGAAGTATTTCACAGAAGGAAAAGTCAAAATCATTAAATTCCCATCTCACTTTTTCCCCAAAGATTTTACTAATTTCCCTAAGCACTAAGGTATTTGAAGATTAAAGGGGCTCAAGGAATTTCCTTGACTTTTGGAGGGACCAGACCCTCGGCCCAATAATTGAAAAGACCTAAGTACTTGAAATCATCCATTATCACATTCATTCATTTTTCGAAAAAATTTTCCTAAGTAAAATCTCATTTTACTTAGGAAAATCATGCAAAATTCCATAATAATCCCTCAAAATTACTTACTATTCTAAGTCTAAGTGTTGAAGTTGATATCATACAATTTGCTTCAGAAATCTTCACTTTCCTAGATTTGTAAAGTATTTTGAGTTTTCCTTGTCCCTTTGTCATATTAAAATCTCATTTTATTTATTAAATCCCTAGTGAAAATACCTTATCCTATTATATATAATTCCCTTTTATAATAATATCCCCAAAACCCTCTGACTATAAGTTTTTAGCCAAAGTTAATTAAATCCTACATGATTAAATAAAAATCCCAAATTATAAACCCTTTGGCTAAAAATTATCCATATATATTAACTCCGTCCCTATGGTAAATAAATTTCATTAATTTATTTCCATATAAATAAAAAATACATCGAAAAAAGTTTAAACATATATTTTTATATGTTTTGAACGGAAAAACGAATAAAAACCGAAGTCCCGCCGCAACCCCGACTCTCATTAAATCACGAGATTAATTAATCACCCATATTAATTAATAACCAATCTTTCCACCAATCACACGCCGCCCGAAATGATTAATTAAAAGATTAATTACTTTGGGCCCGCGCATTAAAACCCCACCAGTTCCACATCATATCATCCGTCCAATCATCCGCCTGAAGATCTACGACTCACAAACATTCCGTTGCCCATCCTCCGTCCGAGATTTAACGCGCGAAATCAAAGTGGTTTTGAAACAGTGCCCTGGCCACGTGTTAATCGCTGAATGGTATCGCTACCATTTCACCAAATACCACCAACTCCCGAAAGCGGTTCGGAATTTACCGCTTACCGCCCGGCCCCGGTGATGTGCCTCCCGTACATGCTGACGTCATTTTTTAAAAACCCCGCCACCCCGTTTGACTTTGCCAATAAAACAAAATTTCGCATCGTTTTCATTATTTCATTCGTAGGGAACGACTACGCCTCCATGCACAGAAATTCGAATATTCACTGCTGAAGTCCGTCAACCTTTGTATCATCGAAGAAAATTGCAGTCAAGCTTCCCAGAAGCTCATCCGCCATAACCAGTACCTATTCAAATCACTGTTCAAACACCCTAGTGTTTCTCTCACTTGATTGCACAGTAAAACCCTTTGTAACCCAGCTGCACCACCTGAAACCTCTGTTAACCAATTCGAGCATGGTTTACCTCCCAAAAATCATTCTAGATTCACTCCACAGACCTCTCAAAATCAAATGAAACCTTTTCGACCTCCCATGCAAACCAATGCTTTCTTAACAGTTTGTTTTTTTTTACAGGTGATCAGAAGACCGCATCCTTGGATAAATAGTCTTAATACTAGTCATAAGACTTGTTCACTCCAAGAGTGTTGTCAAATCTATTCAAACAGAGATGGAAGATAAAACATACAGTTGAAAGACAAGCAAAGGAAACATGATATTAAACGATTTACTATTTAAACAGACAGTAAAAACCTAAACTACACAGTGAAGGTAAAAGGACATAATAAAGAACAGTTAAAGAGTATCAGTGGTTAAAGTGTATCAGGTAAAAGTCAGAGTGAAAGTTAAAATGAAGTTACAGAGCAGTCAAAGGTAGAACAGTAAAAATAATTACAGAGGCAGTAAAATGGTAAAAAGATATGAGAATAATTTCACCAATAGTGAGGTTTGTCTAAAGTGAAAGTAAAACAGTCAAAAGAGCAAGAAAGTAAAAAGATGAAAAACACAACAAGAAGGAACATTTTTGCAGAAATTTAATGTTTTAGTCATTGTTTTGCAGAAACTATTGTGATCAATACAAGATGTATTTTGAAAAACTGAAGGAGGTTTATGTTCTTAAGAGGACCATTTACAAAAACCTCTCTCACTTTTCTAACAGCGATTATGGTTTTGGAAATATTAAACAATGATGGAAAGCACTTTTTGCAGAAAATACCAGTTAAGTCATCATTTTGCAGAGAATATTGTGGTAAATAAAAAATACATAGTACAAAACTGAAGGAGGTTTTTGTTCCTAAAAGACATATCTACAAAAACCTATCTCACTCTTTGCACAGTGATTTCAGAATGAGAGATACATGCACATCTTTACAGGCTATTGTTCATACTCTGTAAAACTCTGTTTTACACATATTTTTGCAGAGCCTTTTGTGCACAGATGGAGAGGAATTGGGGGAAACTGAAAGAGGTTTATCTCACCAACTTATTAATATACAATAACCTATTTCATGTTTTAAATATATATTACGGATTGAGAAATAAAAAGATATCATTGGACCCAAAGTTTGCAGAATTGTTGGAGCAGAATCCACAAAGAAAGGAAGCAGTTAGTGACTTGGATGCCTCATCATCAACTAAGAGTTGGATCAAATTAGAATTATCCTCTTTGTCATCACCTATCCATCAAAAATAGTGCCAAATAGATGCATTAGTTTGAGTTTCCTTTACTTAAGTTCTATTTATGTAAAATAGTTGGAGAGATTTGTGAACCAATTTTGATATTTTTTCAAGATATTTTAGTTTAGAATTTGTATAAATACTTCACTCTTAGAAGTATTTTGGGTGGATTCTTCTACTTTGCTGTAACATTGATTTTTTGGAATAAAATTATTTTGGAGAAACTTCTTTGTGGCTTGCTGGATGATGATTTGAAGCTCAAGACTTTTTGCAGGATTCATGTGTCAGACTACAGTTCAATAAGTCTTTTCTATCCTATGTTTTAAGTTTTATATCTGTTTATAATATCATTGTGTCCATTTCTGAATAATTGACATAAAAGAATAACTCAGAATTTACTTAATTGTACTCTGAGTTCAGTTGTGATTATTCTAAATGTTTTCCTCTAAATTAGTTATAAGCAACGAATTCTTAATTTCTCTTGCTTCGCTAATTTAAACATTTTGATTACTATAGTAAAGAATTCTTCACTGCTCTTTATTTGTAATCATTTCATTTCTTTCTTTTGAACATGTTGAAAGATTCTTGAGTGCCTTTCATCCCTTCAAAACCCATTCCATCCACTTTAAATTCTAAAAATTGTTCTCTGTTTGGCTATCTTGCCCTGCAAAGCCATCTTGTGTGTAGAAGATTAATCCAGTAAAGCCATCCTTTGACTCCATAGCTCAATGGCCTGAAAATATTCAACCTTGCCCTTAGTTGGCGAATTCCACCATTTTCAAACAAACTCTTGGATTTATAACTAGCCTAAAACTTTCTAAGAACAAAGATAAATTATAAAGAGAGAGCCCTCTCTGGATGCAGATTGGCTAGATTCTGCATCTAAAGGTTGGTTTGTGGTTACCTCGGGTATACTTTCCTTTTCCACAACTTCAAGGAAAACCTGAGTGATAACATTGTGGCAACCATACTGGGGATCTGAATCATTTTATTGTTACTATTGTTTGCTTATAAGCTATGGACAGAGTCTGAAGATCAGCCAGGTAGCCTTTGAAATGCTTTTGCTCTGCAATTGCATAGTAAATAAATGCTGCTTCAGTCTATCTCTGGTTTAGCTTAATAACTGAACTTTAGTTTCAAACATTCAATCAGATTCTCTAGTTTAATAAATCTTTAAGAAAGTTTAAATCTCATATCTTAAGCCTCTTAAAGAAATCATAGAAGTTGTTTTGAAAATTCATAAAAAAATAAAATAATCATAAAATATTCAAAATTTGGTTTCCTGAAGAACTAAATTTTTCTTCAGAATTGTTTTACAGGTTTAGATCTGATCTATGATGGTGGACAGGGATCAGACACACAAAGGTTAAAATCATCCACCTGGCGACTCCAAAATCAATCTCACAATCAAGACTCCACTGGAGGAATGAACCTCAAAGGACAATATGGAAAGATCAGGCTTTCAACTTGGATCTTAATCCAAGACATTATGTTCTTTCTCATTAAGAAATTTTTTCAATGTATATTGTATTTTATATAAGATCTTAGATTAGTTTTTAGTTATTTTCCTTTGAAGTTTGTAAGTAATAATTCTCCTAATCTCTTTGAGCAGCTTTCTTATGAATCTAATGATGATCGTTTTCCAATTAAGAAGCCTCAAATAATTAAGACTGATCTTGCAATCCCTTTACATATCCCTGTGCCATATAAAGTTCCAGATAGATATAAGCCCCTTATTTTACCTCCTATACTCCATGATTTTCCTAAAAAATACTACAAGTATCTTCCTAGATTTGATGGAGAGAATGGTATCACTGCCCAAAAACATATTCAAGGTTTTGACAATTATTTGGATTTATTTGAGATTGATGAAGATGATGTTAAAATCAGACTTTTTTCTCTTTCTTTGCAAAATAGAATAAAGAGTTGGTTCAAAAATCTACCAAATGCTAGCATCTCAAATTTCCAACAGTTTATCAAACTTTTCCTTGATAGATGGATAATAAAAGTTAATCATTTTGTGATCATGGAAGAATATAATCAATTAAAAAGACATTCAAATGAAACGATACAACAATTTTCTGATATATTTAATCAAGTTTATTATTCAATGCCAGAAAATATTAGACCTCCTCATGATTCAGCTCTCTTGCATTATCCAAGTGCTTTTGATTCAGAAATAGAATTTCGGTTAAGAGAAAGAGATCCAAAAACACTTGTACAAATGAAAAATATTGCAGTTGATGTGGAAGTTAATCTCCAAATCAAACAGGAAAAGTTGAAAGTAGAAGAAGAGGAAAGGAAAAACATTGCAGAGGTAAAACTCAACCTTTTGGTAAGAAAACTAGATGAAATAACACAAGAGATCACTATGAAAGAAGAATTTTTTATTCAAAATCACCATGAAGAAATAGAAGAGGTTGATAGCCATGAACAAATTCCTCTTAATTCAAATTATCATAAATCAAAAAATGAATTTACAAATCAATATGAGGAAGAGGAATCTGTTGTTCTAATGTGTATGTTTGATGACATTCCTTATTTTGATGATTTGCCTAAGTATGATCATTATGATGATAGTTATGTTCTCCAAAGTCAAGCTAACTTACAGAGATATCAGAAGCTAGTTTGGAGGATGAAGAAATGCAGTTTCAGCAGATTGAAGACAGTGATCAGCCAATACAGATCAGCCATGAGAGTGAGGAAGGAAGAGCAAAAAATGTGGAAATAAGTGAAGATTCTTTACCTCTTTGTTTTGCTTCATTTCAGTTCATTAGAGAAAACTATCATGCCATCAATAATCAGCAATCTTTAGGAATTTTGATTGACAACAAAGAAGATAATGAAACTATTGATCAAGATTTTTCAGTTTCACAATTGCAGTTATCAGTTCCCATTGAAATAAATGATCAAATGACACAAGAAAGTTCCATACCACTATTTTTTGAACCATTTCAGCTTTTAAAGGAAATGTGGTATAACATATTTAAAGAAATTGGGAAACTTGTTGAAGTTTATGAAGTCCCATGGAATTTTATATGTCATAGGTTCCAGCAATTTTCCCAAGATTTTCAGGATCCAATAGCAGATATGTTGAATATTGAAGGCATTCAAAGCATTCCTCTATTAACTAACTGGATTCAACACTTAAACATTACAATCAGTAGGAATATCATCACAAATCTTATCTGAAAGTTTACAGGGAGATAAAGATGAAAATAGCATTTCATATTCATGGTATGGAGGCCATCCAGAACAGATGTACAATTGTTCAGATCAGTTAAACATCAGTGTATATATTTTGGAAGATCCTTTTGTACAGTTTCTAGAGTCCACAAAGGAAATCAAGTGTTTCCTTATCCTCTCATTTGTTGACAAGTTTCTAATAGGTTGCAGAAGTACAATTTTGATAATCAACAAGAAAATGCAACAAAATATATCAAAGTACATAATGCTTGAATGGTTGCATTGGCTATTTCATTTTACCTAACTAGCAGTTGAATAGTAGATTGAGTAGGTAGATGAGTGCTAATAAGCTCAGAATTTTGAGAATTTTTTTTTAGTTTTTCAATTTTCGGCTAGTTTTTCATTAAGTTGGTTTGAAAATTTTTGTGTGTTGTTTTAGTTTTAGATCAGATTTCAGGTTGCAAAAAAAGGACTATATTCAATTCAATATTTTCAACCACAACAAATTCATGTTTGGGATTGGAACAAGGAAAAAAATTCCTAACTGGGCAACAAAGTTTTAAGTTTTGAGTGGATAGTAACTTACTGAAGTTGAAGCCTGAAGTGAAGGCCCTAAGCTTCAAAAGTTTTACTATCATATATACAATAAAGCTACCAGAAGAAGGAGATTACATGGTTCAGTTTGAAGACATTTTGAGGCAACTGAACTGCTGTTCTTGACTTTTCACAAGGAAAAGCCATCCCCAAGTGGAGCCAGTGTTAGACTCCTATACCAATAGGTGTCATTTTTCATGATTGTCTTGATTGAACTATGGAATATGTTCAAACCTTTTTCTTGAGCAAAGGTGTTCCATATTCTTGAAAAACCAAAAAATCAAATAATTTAAAAAAATGTAAAGAGGGTATACCCTAAAAGAAAAATCAAAGGGTAAAAAGAATAAAAATGGCCAAAAAGTAAAAGAAATGAACCCCATCAAAAAGAAAAGCCAAGGAAAGTGTGCAAGTCTAAATGCCACTACTTTTTACTCTAATGTAATAAACAAATTGTGTGCAGCTTGTCAAACTTTTGCCACAATTTATGAAGAGTCAAATTGTTTAAACTTGACTCATTCATTTTTCAATTTCATGTTGTAGAATAGAGAATAAATATCTGACCAAACAGTTTAATCTTGGCAGATAAGTAGATAGGTAGAGTGAATAAAAGGTGCTCAAATTTGTTCAACAAGTCTCTTGGATGTAACAAATGTAACAGTGTAGAATAGAAAGATTTTCCATGAAAGAAAGAAGATCATATGGCTCAAAGGCTCAATGCACCCTAATAAAGAAGAGAAAAGGGTAGAGTAAAGTAGATATGGTAGGTAGATAAAAAGGTAAATTTTCATGGATGAATATAAAGGAAATGTGTTTGACCCTTATTTTCATCACCAAGTGAGAACACTACATTGAAGTATTTCACGAAGGCAAAGTCAAAATAATTAACTTCCATCTCACTTTTCCAAAGATTTTAATAATTTCATACCCAAGGTATTTGAAGATTAAAGGGGCTCAAGGCATTTCCTTGACTTTTGGAGGGACCGGACCCTCGGCCCAATAATTGAAAATACCTAAGTACTTGAAATCATCCATTATCACATTCATTCATCTTTCGAAAATGTTTTCCTAAGTAAAATCCCATTTTACTTAGGAAAATCATGCAAAATTCCATAATAATCCCTCAAAATTACTTACTATTCTAAGTCTAAGTGTTGAAGTTGATATAATACAATTTGCTTCAAAAATCTTCACTTTCCTAGATTTGTAAAGTATTTCGAGTTTTCCTTGTCCCTTTGTCATATTAACATCTCATTTTATTTATTAAATCCCTAGTGAAAATACCTTATCCTATTATATATAATTCCCTTTTATAATAATATCCCCAAAACCCTCTTACTATAAGTTTTTAGCCAAAGTTAATTAAATCCTACATGATTAAATAAAAATCCCAAATTATAAACCCTTTGGCTAAAAAATATCCATATATATTAACTCTGTCCCTATGGTAAATAAATTTCATTAATTTATTTCCATATAAAAAAAAAATACATCGAAAAAAGTTTAAACATATATTTTTATATGTTTTGAACGGAAAAACGAATAAAAACCGAAGTCCCGCTGCAACCCCGACTCTCATTAAATCACGGGATTAATTAATCACCCGGATTAATTAATAACCAATCTTTCCACCAATCACACGCCGCTCGAAATAATTAATTAAAATATTAATTACTCTGGGCCCGCGCATTAAAACCCCACCAGTTCCACATCATATCATCCGTCCAATCATCCGCCTGAAGATCTACGACTCACAAACATTCCACTGCCCATCCTCCGTTCGAGATTTAACGCGTGAAATCAAAGTGGTTTCGAAATAGTGCCCTAGCCACGTGTTAATCGCTGAATGGAATCACTACCATTTCACCAAATACCGCCAACTCCCGAAAGCGGTTCGGAATTTACCGCTTACCGCCCGGCCCCGGTGATGTGCCTCCCGTACATGCTGACGTCATTTGTTCAAAACCCCGCCACCCCGTTTGAATTTGCCAATAAAACAAAATTTCGCATCGTTTTCATTATTTCATTCGTAGGGAATGACTACACCTCCATGCACAGAAATTCGAATATTCACTGCTGAAGTCTGTCAACCTTTGTTTCATCGAAGAAAATTGCAGTCAAGCTTCCCAGAAGCTCATCCGCCATAACCAGTACCTATTAAAATCACTTTTAAAACACCCTAGTGTTTCTCTCACTTGATTGCACAGTAAAACCCTTTGTAACCCAGCTGCACCACCTGAAACCTCTGTTAACCAATTCGAGCATGGTTTACCTCCCAAAAATCATTCTAGATTCACTCCACAGACCTCTCAAAATAAAATGAAACCTTTTCGACCTCCCATGCAAACCAATGCTTTCTAATGCTTGTTTGAGCGAACAAGACTGGGACATCGCATCCTTGGATAAACAGTCTTAATACTAGTCATAAGACTTGTTTACTCCAAGAGTGTTATCAAATCTATTCAAACAGAGATGGAAGATAAAACATACAGTTGAAAGACAAGCAAAGGAAACAGGATATTAAACGATTTACTATTGAAACAGACAGTAAAAACCTAAACTACACATTGAAGGTAAAAGGACATAGTAAAGAACAGTTAAAGAGTATCAGTGGTTAAAGTGTATCAGGTAAAAGTCAGAGTGAAAGTTAAAATGAAGTTACAGAGCAGTCAAAGGTAAAATAGTAAAAGTAATTACAGAGGCAGTAAAATGGTAAAAAGAGATGAAAATAATTTCACCAACATTGAATTTTATCTAAAGTGAAATTAAAACAGTTAAAAGAACCAAAAAGTGAAAAGATGAAAATTAGAGAAAAAATGGTACATTATTCAAAAATTTAATGTTTTAGTCATTGTTTTGCAGAAACTATTGTGATCAATCCAAGCTGAATTTTGCAAAACTGAAGGAGGTTTATGTTTTTAAGAGGACCATCTACAAACACCTCTCTTACTTTTCTAACAGCTATTATGGTTTTGGAAATCTTAAACAATGATGGAAAGCACTTTTTGCCGAAAATACCAGTTAAGTCATCATTTTGCAGAGAATATTGTGGTAAATAAAAATACATCATATAAAACTGAAGGATTTTTTTGTTCCTAAGAGACATATCTACAAAAACCTATCTCATTATTTGCACGGTGATTTCATAACGAGAGATACATGCACATCTTTACAGGCTATTTTTCAAACTCTGTAAAACTCTGTTTTACACATATTTTTTGCAGAGCCTTTTTTGCACAACTGTAGAGGAATGTGGGTAAACTGAAAGAGGTTTATCTCACCAACATATTAATATACAATAAAATATTTCACTGTTTACATATCTATTACGGATTGAGAAATACAAAGGTCTCATTGGACCCAAAATTTGCAGAATTGTTGGAGCAGAATTGCACAAAGAAAGGAAGCAGTTAGTGACTTGGATGCCTCATCATCAACTAAGAGTTGGATCAAATTCAAATTATCCTCTTTGTCATCACCTATCCATAAAAAATAGTGCCAAATAGATGCATTAGTTTGAGTGTCCTTTACTTAAGTTCTATTTATGTAAAATAGTTGGAGAGATTTGTGAACCAATTTTGATATTTTTTTCAAGATATTTTAGTTTAGAATTTGTATAAATACTCCCTCAATTGGAGTATTGAGGGTGGATTCTACTACTTTGCTGTGACATTGATGTTTTTGGAATAAAAGTGTTTTGGAGAAATTTATTTGTGGCTTGCTGGATGACAATTTGAAGCTCAGGACTTTTTGCAGGATTCATGTGTCGGACTGCAGTTCAATAAGTCTTTCTATCTTATGTCTTAAGTTTTATATTTGTTTATATTATCATCGTGTCCATTTCTGAATAATTGACATAAAAGAATAAATCAGAATTTACCTAATTGTACTCTGATTTCAATTGTGATTATTCTAAATGTTTTCCTCTAAATTAGTTATAAGCAACGAATTCTTAATTGCTCTTGCTTCGCTAATTTAAGCATATTGATTACTATAGTAAAGAATTCTTCACTGCTCTTTATTTGTAATCATTCCATTCCTTTATTTTGAACATGTTGAAAGATTCTTGAGTTCCTTTCATCCCTTTAAAAATCCATTCCATTCACTGTAAATTCTAAAATTGTTCTCTGTTTGGCTATCTTGACCTGCAAAGCCATCTTGTGTGTAGAATAGAAATCCAGTAAAGCCATCCTTCGACTCCATAGCCCAATGGCCTGAAAGTATTCAATATTTCCCTTAGTTGACGAATTCCACCATTTTCAAACAAAATCTTGGATTTATAACTAGCCTAAAACTTTCTAAGAACAAAGATAAATTATAAAGAGAGAGCCCTCTCTGGATGCAGATTGGCTAGATTCTGCATCTGAAGGTTGGTTTGTGGTTACCTCGGGTATACTTTCCTTTTCCAAAACTTCAAAGAAAACCTGAGTGATAGCATGTCTACAATAGTTTCTTGGTACAACAAGAAACAGAGATCCGTGGCACTCAGTTCAGCGGAGGCCAAGTACATGGCAGCAATTTTGGCTGCATGCGAGGCTATATGGATGAGGAAGATCCTGGTCGGGTTGTTCGGTTCACACTTAGATCCTACTGTGATATATTGTGATAATCAGAGTTGCATCAAACTCTCGGTTAATCCAGTATTTCATGATAGATCTAAACACATTGAAATCTAGTATCATCATATTAGAGATTGTGTGCAGTGGAAGATCATGTTGCTTTATTACATTCCTACGGAGGATCAAGATGCTGATATCTTGACGAAGGCGCTCACTAGGAGCAAATTCGAATACCATAGAGGCATGATCGGGGTGGCAGATAATCCCTATCTTGTTGAGAGGGAGTGTTGAGATTGCAACAAGATGATGAACTTAGTGAAAAGAGTCGCCTTCACTAAGTGGGCCCATGGGCTATTTTTGGCGTAAAGTCTATTTTTAGACTATGCTTATTTTTAGACATGTCAATCATATTTTATGAGTTGTAGGATGCTATTTGTGGATGGTTGGTCAAGTTGGAAAAATAGATGGACTTCTATTTTTAGACATATTGGGCGGAATCTATTTTTAGATTGCCAGTCTAAAAATAGATATGTCAAATATTATTAGCTCTTAATAATATTTGGACTCTAAACATTATCTTATTCTCTTGGAGCACTTCAGTTAAGTGCACAGATGTGGCACAGCAGCTGACAGAAGGAATTGTGCTATTCCTAAGGGTTAAGTGGAGCTATTGCATGGATATTTCAGTTAGATCTCATGTGACAAAGTTTGGTGGAGTTATTGAGGTAGTTGATGGAGTTGTGTTCAGTTTAACTAAGTTAAACATAGTTGAGCTAGTTGTATCTAGTCTAACTGATTGATACACTAGTGAAAGTGGTGTGAATTAATTAATAATTAATTCACTAAATATTAACTCATTAATCAACTGAAGAATACATCATTTAACTACAGTGCATGGACAGTTTTAGTGGAGACCAGTGGAGAGATAGGTGAAAGGGCAAGATGACCATCAGTTGTGACTATAGTGATGCATTGATTGCATCCAACACAGAGTAGAGTTTCCAATGAGGATTGCGTGAGAAAGGCTGGACCAATTCGAATTCATTCAGAGCCATTCTTCAGCAGGGATTGTGTAGTAGAGGCAGGTTAGCAGGTGGCAAAGATTGGTGCATGGATTTTCCAGATCAGGACCTGATTAGTGTGTAGCGATTGTATTGTACTGAGAGCTTGTGAGAATCTTTGTATGAGGATTGTTACATGATCTCTATCACATATATTATATACAGATAGTTGGGGTTTTTAGCTTCAGGATTTCATATGTGTGAATATTTATGGTTTCAATGTGTGCATGCAATTGATAAAATTTCCGCATATGATGATCAATAGTAGAAGAGATTCTATATTGTGCATGAAGTCAAATCGTGTGTGGTCAGGAGAATCTTGGATGTATAACGCATTAGTTATATAATTTCTACACCAGCACTTCTGAGTCTTACTTTTCTAAATCTGTGCTATTTTCTGTTGTATGTTTGGATTTGCTATTTAACAGATTTATTTCAGCAATCTCAGGAGACATTTCTTCTTCACAAAGTGGGTTTTCTTCAGTAGGACAGTCTTGTTCATAGTCTGAATCTGAGTTTGGTATTTCAAATTCATTTTTGGACTGTAGGAAGTCTTCTATTTGTTTATCTCCATCAAAAACTTGTCAGTATTTTTCATTATCCAGGACAATTGGTCTATATTTGACTTCGGCGGTGCATTTCTTGGTTTCATAAGGTGTTAGACAAGTTCTAGCAACAAAGGCTAATCCATTAGCCAGAATGTTCTGGTTCCTTGGGGCAAAGGTAAGTTGGAATTCAGCAAAGGTTTTTAACAAGTACATGGCATTATCTCTATAGGCTCTAAGTCGGGGATGTTTAGCAGTATACTCCCCATTCACTTGCATAATTATCAATTCTAAATCCCCATGAAATGTTATTCTTTTGGCCCCTAATTTTTTCAATAAATGCAGGCCTAAAAGGAGCTATGTTGTTCATACATTGGAATTTTAATCTATAGGAATGAACCTCAACATGATTTTTTTCAATGTTGTGCACCCATATACTTGCTCCTGCACCAGTTTTAGAGCAAGATCCATCAAAACTCATGCTTCAAGGAGGATTGTTTTCAGATTTGTCATTTATTTCATTGTTGTCCTCTTTATCTTGTTTTCCTAATCCATCACTGTGTTGTTCCTGTAGGTCTGCACTAGGCTGACCTTTGTTTTGTTCCTCAAGATTTTCAATGATTTGAGGTTTTGTTCTTTGATTTTCATGACCTGCACTATGCTCATGACTATTTTGGACCTCAAGACCTTCAATATGTTTGCTATGATTTTCTGAATTAGCAAAATGTCTTTTATTTTTCTCCTTGTTTTCCTCTTCATTTATAGTTGCTCCTATGTTTGGATGTGGAGGGAACAATATATTAGGTGATGTTTCATTGACTAACTCTTGCTCATTGGTAATCTCATCATTGTAAAGAATGAATGAGTCAAGGTTAGTGTGTATGGAATAGAGAAGAGAGTTTTCTGGACTTTCCTGGTTACTCACCATATATTTCATGTGTGTTTCCCTATAAAGTCTTCTAGGTTGACTGAAGACAGAGATGGTAGCATAAGTCATATCCATTTGCATAGTACCCTGTAACTTAGCACCCCATGATCTTGAAAGGAGCATGCCATATTCTGGGGGTATATTAGCCACTCCAATGTCCATCACTAAGATTTTGGCTAGAATTTGAGCTAAGTTAACACATAGATCTTTTATCAGGCCTAGGCATCTTACTCTACTTGAATCAAAGGAATATAAATCTTTATAAGGTCTAGTTACCTCAAGGCCTAGTTTTTCCATGATTACTTTAGGCATGATATTATGTGATGCCCCTTAATCAAGCATGGAATTGTGAAAAATATTATCATGGATGTTCAAACTTATGTAGAATGGAGGGGTAGTTCCTTCTTTAAATTTTCCTTCAATTTTAGGACTAAACAGAAGCTCTGGTGTATCATCATTCAAGTTAACAGTATCATGAATTTCTTCTATGTTCAGAGCTTTCAAAACTTGATATCTATATACATTCTAAGTCACTAAATCAGTGAGTGGGATAGAGATTTTGATTTTGGAAATTTCACTCTCTAGGCTAAAGGGAATCTAATTTTTCAAAATGTTTGATTCAGCCTTCTTAGTCATTGATTCATCAGCAAAATCAGCTTGCTGATTTCTACTATTTACAATAGTCAAAATGGTTTTTCCAGGAGAATTAGCTGAAATTCTAGTGCTACTAGGGTCACCACTCTATTTTTCATTGATTTGGGTGTTTTTTCCCTTGTTTGGATCAAAACTTTTAGCCATTGTTTTATGATTTTCTACTGTCTTTTTGGAAGTATTTACAGGGTTGTTTTTGGCAGAATTTTCAGAGGTTTTCTTCTTGGGAGTTCTTGATTCTTTTTACTTCTTAGGTGATATTTTTTAGGTGATCCTATGATGGAATTTTCAAGGTCTGGTTCATAGTATTCAATTTCTGGTCTTCTATCCTCATAGGGTGTATATAGACATTGTGTTCTTTCATAAATGAAAACAGAATCCTCATTGCTTACTCCCAACATGTTTATGTGCTCATCCTTTGTTTGTTTATTTGTTTCTTCTTCCTCATTGACATAGTTTTCTTGAAAAGGAGGTCTGATCTGTTGATCAACATCTCTTTGTTTGTTTTAAGGTTGGTTTCTCCTAAAGTTCTGATTTTGGTTTGGGATTGATTTCTATTTTGGGGAGCTGATTGATTTTCTCTAGATTGAGCTCTCTCATACATGCTCATTCTCTCCATCATCTTCTCCATCATTCTTTCCAGTTTTGAGTCAGATGTGGAAGGTGTAGCTTCATCCCTATATGATACCCTCTTCTCAGTCTTCATTCTAGCTCTCTTCTCAATCAGATAGGTTTCCACACTAAGAACTCCCTTCTGCATGTCTTCTAAAGTTAAGGGATCCCTTTCTCTTAGCTGATAGGCCATTTTAGGATCAAATCCTTTAGGCAATTTGGCCAAAGTTGAGCCTTGTGGAGGTTTCAAATCTGGGGGTAGTGCATTATAAACACTATTAAATCTAGTGCAATAATCTTGAACACTTTCCCTAGTGTTTCTCTTGAGGTTGTTGTAATATGAAAGTATTTGGAGAGGGTTATTCCTAAATTGCCACTTGTTTATGAATGTTTGATGGAAAGCTTTGAGATCATTGATACTATGAGGGGTTAAGCCTTTGAACCATTTTCTTGATTCTCCCCCTAAACTTTGAGCAAATAATCTGAGTTTAATGGTCTCATAATCTATCTCATTTCTATCAAAATAGTCATTCATCTTGTCCACATGTATTTGAGCAGAAATGGAGCCACTAGCATAATATAATGGGATCTTGGACTGATAGTCTTGTGGAAAATTGGCTAAAGGTAAAGAAATGACTAGAGGAGAATACCATGTTTCCATGATAGGAAGTTGTGGAAAAAATGGGGGGTTAACGAGTGGAGGGTTTATGAAAGGAGGAGGAGGATGGAATGGAGTATTTTGTACAGTGGGTGTATGGATAATAGAGGTACTTGGACCAGTAAGAGACTGTTGAGCAGATCTTGGATGATAAAAACCAAAGTTATGAATGAAATTAAGGTCAGGTGGAGTGGTGTCTCTATTATTAGTATGCTCACCACTATGTTGGGGTGAGTGTGGAGGCTCAAAGTCTATCTGATCTATATCACTAAGTGACTTAGTTCTGGATGGATTTCTCAAGTCAACCTATGTATTTTGCAGAGCTGAGAGGTTTTCAGGGACAAAATTAGCTCTATGAATTGGTCTGACAACAGTTGAAGTCTTGGATTTAGGAGATTTCCTAAGGATACTTTCTGGATTATCAACTATCTCAGGAGCATTTGGGTCAGGAAAGTCTCTATTATAAACTCTTCTAGAAGACACTATGATGTTTTTTTAGACCCAATGAGGAGAAAATTTCAACCAAGTATGACGGTCTTTTAAAGGCCAACTAATATTTTCAAAGAAAACTTAATCCTCAAAGTCTTCTTAACTGAGTTGGTATGATGTTATAATAAAATTTTTCCAATGGAGTCTTAGGAAAAACTAGTGGGGTCAGCAGGCCTACTGAATACCAATGGAGTCACCAGGTGAAGGATTTTTAATTGTTGTCAAGGTTTGGTTGTTGTTCACCATCAACAATCAATAATAACCAGTATTGGTGACACTTGTTTCATTTAGAAATAGGGATTCTTTGAGTTGTGAAGTTATCTATTACTCAATATTGTTTTTCCCCAATATGGTCGCCGCTATGTTAGGCCTCCATGGTTTGCAAGATTGGTAAGAACAAATGTTGCAGAGCTTACATCAAATCACTTTGGAATCCTAGGATCTAGCCCTCCTGGATTCAGAGGGGGATCTCTCTATATAAGTGTTTTCAAAGATATTTTTTCAAGGCTTAGTTTATGATATTATGCTAGTTGTAAGGCACAAGGGTTTTGTTTGGTTTTGGTTGGGATGAATATCATCAAAATGAAAGAAGTCTTTGAAGGGTAAAGGTGTGAGTAGGTTGAAAGAATGGTTCAACTGATAGGATAAGTAAGAAACAGTATCAATCCATTGGGCTATGGAGTCACAAAAGGATTTAATTGCACAACAAGTTTCAAGAGTGGTCCATGGGGCAAGTCATCTATGTCAAAGGATTCTTTGGATTGATTTGTGATATGAAAACCTAAAAAGTGTTGTGAAAGAAAAAAACACACAAGAAAAACAAAGGACAGCCTAAGATCAGGTAAGTAATTTTAAACCAGTCTACTTTTGGTATGCACTTAATGGAAAGACACAAAAGTAACCTAAGATCAGGCAAGTACTTTTAAACTAGCCTGCTTTTGATATAATTTTAAGGGAAAACATTGAAAAACAAATAAATAGCTTGAGATCAAGTAAGAACTTTGAATCTAGCCTGATTTCAACATATTCATAAGGAAAACATTTAAGATGAACATAAAAAGTAGCCTAAGATCAGGTAAGGACTTTTAACCTGGCCTACTTTTGACATACTCTTCAAGGGATCTTTTCAAAGCAACTATTGGAGATAAACTAGAGGACAGGGCTAACCATAGACTTCTCTAGTTCAACTTTAATTAGCAGACTTTTCAAAAAATTTCAAAGAAAATATTTCAAATTATACTCAGGAAACATGGGCTCACCAAAACTTCACTGGTTATAATCTATTAAATTACCATTGAAACAGAATCAGAAGAAAACATAGAGATAAATATTTATCAGTGCAAAATAGGGTACTTTACAGTAAATCCTAATCTATATTTGTTGTTATTTATCAGAGAATAGTGGACAGTGTGAAAACATAAGAAAAATAACAATTACAGTAAGAAACACATCACCATTGACATAGACCAGGATCCCATAAATCAAGCTTGTATATTTGATGTTCAAACCAGTTACAATCTTCAAGTCCAGTAGGTCTTTACAACTTCAAACTTCTCATCTAAGCCTATCTTTCTTCAGTTACAAAACAGAGCTTCAGCAACCTCAAAATCTATTTACATTCAATAAGTATTCAACCAACAATAACAATGAACTCCTCATATGATATTTATAGGTGAATTGGGGAGGTGGAGTGAAAGAAAGGGTTCAACTAATCAATTAATACAGAGTAAATGCTTCTCGACCTTTGGGAGGCCTTATGGAGAATATTTCAAATGTTTAACTTTGTTTTAATCAATTTTACATTAAATTTTATTTACTTCAGTCACTTTTGTTGACTTTGGGGGCTTTTGGTAGGCTGGCAATTAATTCTTAGCTGTCTTTGGCAAATATGTCTGACTATGCATTCAATTTATATTCTTTTGAGGAAAATGAACTTGTAGGTGGCATTTTGAGGATTAATTGCCTCACTGATGTGGCATTTGGAGGATCTCTTTGTTGATCTGTCTACTTCTGTGGCTTTAAACACTGATCTGCCTTTAATTTTATATTTAAGGCCTTATAATCATCTTTGGGCTTTTAAACCTTTTATGTTGACGTATTCACTTTTAATCATCCCTTTCCTTTGGTTTTCGGCCTTCATTCCTTCCTTTAATTGATTTTTTCGGGCTTTCTATCTTTAATCCACTTATTAACCTTTAATCCCTTTGTTTCAACTGTACTTTATCCAATTTTTTCTTGTTTTAAGCCTTGGAACCTTTGTCTTTATGCTTAAACAGTCCTTTGCCCTTTTCTGTTGTGGACAGGTGTCTTCGGTACGCTGAGGGTTTGTTTGTATAACCGTGCTCATAAAGCACCAATCAAACCATGGAATTAACCCTGGAAAATTTTAATCTACATTATTTAGGCTTCAGAGGTGGTAATCTTCGGCCGTGTCCTTTTATGGGTTGTGGAAAGGGTTTCTACCCTTAAAACCGACATCAAACCCTGCATAAAACCAACAAACACGTTATAAAATCTTGTGGGGTTGGAAAATGCTACTTACAGAGGCTGGCGGAGGGCGGGAGGAGTAGTAAAGAGGGGAAACAACATGCAGGAGGAAATTCTTTGAAAAAAAATAGTGAAAACGAGATTTAAAACTAAATTTGGCATGAAACTGTGAATTAGTGGTTTTGCGAAAACTATCGGCGGTTTTCGCGCGACATTAAGACGGTAAACAGTTTTGACGTGATCGAACGCAATTCCATAAGTTGCATGACACACGTCCTCCAGAAAACTGGTGGTGTCACGTGAATTTGGGTTGTTAAAACCCTGACGGAAAAGTTATGTGAAACACGGTGAAAACCGTTGGATGAGGTGTAGATCCAACGGTGGGGGAGGAGCGCGATGGAGAGAGGTGCATGAGAGAAGATTATAGTGGGAGCTAGATGTCAAGAGGGGATTGGGGAATGGTTCTGTGGGTGGAAGGTAGGGCCCAGAGTATGATGTTAGCTCCTTTATTTGGTAGCACAGGTGTGTGCGAAGGGTTGGAGATGTGGGTTGGGCAGGGGCCGTTAGATGAATGCAATCGACGAATGAGAGGGATTTGCAATGATAAATGGATATGGATAGTAGAATGATCAAAGGATGGGAGGGGGGGTGTGATGATTGTTGATCTTTATAGATCTATGGTGGGAATCGGTTGATGGAGTGGTAAGGTGGGGAAAAAAGGAACGAAGGAATGCGGTTAAGGGAGAAAGGAGAAGGGGGGGATGAATTAGCATCGTTGGATCATATAGATCTGCGGCCAGGATTTAGGTGGAATTTTAAAAAATATGGCGGAGAAAATACAAAGGAGAAGGCATTTTACAAGGGGAGCGGGGAAAATAAAAGGTAAGGGAAGGGGGCTAAGGGTAAAGTAAAAGCGCGGTTCTGTGGAGAAAAAGGGACTGGAGGCGGAGGAAAAAGGGGCTAGAGGGCTAAGGATTTAGTGCCAGGTTGCAGGTGTTAGGTCATATGACAGAGAAGGAGCTGAAGTTTTAAGTCCTCAAGGGCTTAAAGCCTGTGTATAAAAGGGGTGCATTTTTAGGCCAAAAAGAGGGGTTTTTTAGTGTTTTGGGGGTTCCGATAGGTAACATGGGGTAATTGAAACCATAAAAAGGTGATTTTTATAGGTTTAAAAGGGATTTTTGAAGGTTTTTCAGGAGAATGAAGGGTAAATAAGAAGGAAAAAAGGGGAATTTTAGAGGAAAATGGAGGATAAATAAAAGGGAAAAATGAATGAAATAGGCTAAGAAAATGATGGAAAGTGGCCTAAAAAACAATCTCTTTTGATATCAGCAGGGTTTCTTGGTGGATTTTTTGAATGAAACAATAGTGAAGATTACTCTTTGAGTTTAGAAAGCATCTAAAGGCTTCAAGAATGAGTAATTTTCTATGAAAATAATCTCTTGAAGGCTTAAGACCTGTTTTAGCCATAATTTGCTATGACCAAAATTTACTGATGGCTAGCAGAGTGGATACCATCAAATTAGACTTGTTGAAGGTGATATATGGAAGACAACATTCAAAACAAAACAAGGTTTTTTTGAATGGCTAGTTATGCCTTCTAATCTTTGCAATGATAATTCTACCTTCATGTGTGTGATGAATGATGTATTGAGGCCATTTCTAGATTATTTTTTGATAGTCTACTTAGATGATTGTTATAGGTAATTTTGAGCATTATCCCCCATGACCTAGTCAAACTGGACATCATCCCTAGGACCAATGAAATAGGGTCTATCATCCCCTCATATTTCAATTGCTATATGCCCTAAGAGAAGAAAAATTCATTCATGGATTCTATTGTGATGTTTCCAAGGTTTTAAGTATATGTTATATCAATTATAGACTCACCAACGTAGCCTCTAAAGGGACTAATTTCATTGCATATGTAGCATCCTCCATTCAAGGGTGCACTACAATGCACTTCCCAACATTCAAGAGTGCATTGGACATTTGGGAGCGTAATTCTCATTGTTTTGGGAATCTCCACATGGCCAGTGCCTTCTAGAAGAGTCCATATGTGTCAAAATTCGAATCCAAGTGTCCATATAACACCTTTGAACTTGGAAACATGTATTTCCTATTCTTAGAAGAACATTCATTGAGAAACTACCATCAGTTTCCCTATAAATTGAGCATGGATCCTAGTGCTAGGGAAGGAAGAATTTTGGTAAAGAAATGTTTTTGGATTCTCATTTGAGAGAGTGAAAGTATTGGTATGCTGTTGGTATGATGTTGGATTTGATGAGGCTAGGATGATGCTGGAGCTGACGACAACAAATTGATCATTGGTTGTAACCTCCCCCTTCTACTCTTTAAGAAAGATTCCTGTTCATTTTCCCATATATGTGGCTTTATATGTTTTTGTCTCTTATGCAATGGATTCTTGAATGACATATATGTTTCATATCTAATCGATTTGAGTGATTAAGATAAGTAGATATCTGTAAATTGCATGTGTTTGTTGTTCTCTATTTATGTTTGGAGGAATCGATCCAACGTTTTGAGTTGGATTGAGAGCGACAGCAAAAGCGACTAAAGGGGAAGGAGAAGTGCTTGGACCACAAGTAGGTTCTTCTATTATTCATTGTATCTCCTTATGTTAGGGAAAAAGATAGCAAATTATTTCCTCTGTTGTTCTAAGTGACTAGCACCACACTTAGGGAATTTTATTTATCCGTAGATCACAATTCCAAGTTCACATTAAAGGAGCTAAAAATAAAAACATGCATGTGCATATAGTGAATTGCATGTGTTGCATAGGAATAAGTTAGGAAATCTTCATTTTAGTTTGTGCTCTTTGTTGTTTGATCTCAAAACTGATTTCTCTTCCCCTTAGTAGCTAGGATTCTCATTGAAAGAGCTAAATTGAAATGTTTACTGATCATTTTAGTTTGCATTTTTAGGAATTTCCATCACATCACAAGGTGAACCTCAAAAGGAAAATTTCTAAACAAGATCAAATTAAATTTTACATTAATTTACCTAAAAAAGCATTGGAACCATAACGATAACATTTAGAAGGTCTAGGCTAGAGACGTGTTCCAACATTGTAAAACATAGCATCTATCGTTAACTTGTCTATGATACATTCCAAGTGTGATAACTCAATCCACATATGTAAGTATATCGGAGCTCTTCCATGTACCTTCGGGTATATAGGGCGGTGTTCTTGTACGAAAAGTATAAGGGGGTGCTCTCATTGTGCGGTTTCGCATTGGACAATGCTATTACGGACTTGGGCCTCCACGTACCTTTGGGTATATTTTGGAGGAGAAATTTAGGTTTCTATCCATCCATAGTGAATCAATTTGGCCACTTTGTAATGTGTGATACACCAAACAAATCATTCGGGGAGATTGCTTGCCCATACTTCTTGGTTCGCCATGAGGTATTCTGCAGTTCACAATTACTTGGTAAACCTTTTTCCTAGAAATACCCTTTTATTTTTTCTTTTTTTTTTTGGTCATAAAATAAATAAGTCATTATGGAAGAAGAACGTCCCTTTCCCTGTCGTTCGTGTAGACTAACATTGAAACCACCTTTACCACTAGAAGCCATTTCTGGTTGGCGAAGGAAACATCTATCTACTGAAACTAGTACTATCAGTACTTTTGGTGCAACATCATCCTCACATACACCATAGTCGGCTCAAGTTGTTTCTACAAATCCCGGTTCATCTATTTTTGTCAAGACGGAGTCCTATTAGCTACATGTGCTCACGATCCATCCAATCAGTGAGACAATACCTCCCGATCTCGTCATTGTTCAACTAGAAGTTGATCTGAATCCTATCACTTTTTTGCTAAAACATTTGAATCCTGAAGTCGAACAACCAAAATTTGTTCCTGTATCAGTTTCCCCACAATCTATTGTAGCCATCGAGTCTCCAATATCGTGTAGTCAACCTTCTGAAATATAATGTGGACCTAATGGCGAAATCCTTCCACCTGGTTTGATTTTGATTGAAGAAATACCACAAGACAAAACACCTTTAACTCCAACTCATTTTGGGAGGGAGCTTTACATGTATGAATATTTTCCTCAATTGACTTCCTCCACTTTTGTTGATCTAGAGTCACATTTATATGGTGGCCCTTCCATCCCACAAGGTTACCGATCTTTATCTGGAACCTTGTTTGGTGCATCCTCAAATCCACAAACTTCACCAATGTCATCATTTGGTATTCTGTCTGGTACATCTCTAATGAGTACTGAATGACTTGATCCTTTATCTACATCATCAGGGAAATATCAAGCTGTTCCATCTGGGTATATTCCATATAGTATGATTTGAACTGTACTCCTATCATTTGGAGAACAATATATTCCATCGTATTTTACTCCTCATGCTGGGGGGAAACCTATGGTCACCCATTTTGATAGTAATCTATCATTATTTGGTCATCCTAATGTCGGAATGAATGTTTTTCAATGGCAACCTACTCTACCCATCCAACCATAAAAGGTTGTACAATCATATCAATTGGTTCAACCTGTTGCACCCACATCTACTCCACTTGTTAATACATCTTTACCCCTATTACAGACTCAAGTTTTTGTACCTCCACTGTCTAAGGCGGGTCCTTCAACCCAAAACCCTCAAGTTTTGGGCCCTTCGACCCAAACTCCTTCGGGTGTTTTACATCAACCACCTGTATCTGGCCTCATTTATTCACAAGTTGGATAACCTTATTACGGGACATCACAAACTCAATCGGGTCCATTTTCTTCTAATCTGGGCTATAATATTGGTGGAAAGATTCCTTGGTAGCCACAACCACAAATGCAACAACCTTCATTTCAACAAGTACCATACCCAGGTTTTGGTCAATAGATTCCTCAAGCATTTGCTTATCAAAACAACCCCTATTTGGGTTACCAACAACAAATTCCTTATGCTGGTGCTCAAATAAATGTTTCCCAAGAAATTCCATCATACCCTAGCTATGCTCAACCCAACTTAAATCGACAGTTTCCCTTTATTGCAACTTTAGATTTACCGGATTTAAACTGGCTTACCAATGATCCAATCAACTATGCTCCTTGGTGGCTGGTGATACCTCATAAATTACCCTAAGATATTCCTAAGTTCAATGGAAACCCTGGAGAAGACCAGTCGACTTATGTTATGACTTATCATTTGTGGTGTTCATCCAACTCTATAAATGATGACTCCATTCGACTTTGTCTTTTCCAGCATACATTCACTGGTTCGGCTGCGAAATGGTACATTGAGTTACCAAGAGCTTCATTCGATAATTTCACCACCCTAGCTACTGTCCTTTTGACCCACTTCTAGTTACCCATATGATATGAAATTGGAACGGAACTCTTGACTAATTTTACACACACTAATGCTACTCACACTTCCAATCATATTCATGAGTGGCATCGTCGTTGTAGAATGGTTAAGACATTTCTCCTCGATCATCTCCTTGCTGAGTGGTTCATTAAGTCCCTGTTGCCATATATAACTGAGGATGTGGCTAAGGGTGGCGTCATCACTGAAGATCAGGTCATTTCTCATGCCCAATATTTGACTGGATTTATACTCAGTCTGGCACTCTCTACGAGAAAATTCCCAATGCGTCACGATCTAATTTTACTGTTCCTCCTCCATCTAAGGACTCTCATGCCGGAGAAGGTATGATCGGTACTGAAAACACACATCACTCTAATACACAGGATCCTGCACCTTCTTCCGAAATATATGACGTGTCATTTGACAAGGTAAAAAGTGACAAGCAACCTCGAAGTAAGAAAAAGGGGAAATAAAAGAAAAACCAAACTTCTGCCCCGCAGGATTGATCATCTGATCAATCATCTGGAAATTAGAAACCTCATTACCCTTGCATAATCTATAATGAGGAACACTTTGTTAGATAATTTCCTCATCATGTTGAAGTTTCAAAAATGATTAAGACCTCACCTGCATCCGCAGTGTTGACAGATCCATTTCTGAATCTAGAAACACATTTGGTTGCTACGGATCCAACTTCTAGTTCCCAAGTGCTTATGCTTTCTATTGCAAAGCCGTCAACTGATGTTTTGGTGTCAACGTGAAATAAATATTACGGTAGTCAGGTTACTGATCAACCTACTACCTCGACCAAGAATCTGTTATGAAATCGATACTGCCAACTGCTATTCCTAAATTGACAATAAAGCCACCAAACGGAGTCATTCATAAATCGACATTTAATCCTCGAGCCCAAGCTGCTCAAAATTATAATATAGTTGAATATTTGGCTCAATCCCCTTCAGCTATGTCAGTGCTTGAGGTGCTTCAAAATTTTCCCTCCTAGAAGTAGGCTTTGTTGTCGACAATTGGTGGAATCGATTTGACAAATTCAAATCTTGTGGTCTTTAACCATATGAGCTATGTGCCACAATTTCTAGAAAAATTGGAATTCTCCATACAAGTAAATGTTCTCAATCACCTCGTTCATCATATTATTATTGATGAGGGAGCATATACATGCATTATTTCTCTAAATTGACAAAAATCACTTGGCTCGCCGCGCTTGTCTCAATCGCCAACGACATTGAAAGCTTTCGACGGACGTACATATAAGCCTTGCGGTATTATTCATAACTTGCATGTTGAACTAGGGGTAAAAATAGTGAATGTTGAAGTTGAGGTTGTTGACGGACCCCTTGAATATAATATTTTACATGGAAGACCATGGGTATATGTTATGATTGCAATTGTTTCTACATATTTTAGAATGATCGCCTTTCCACATAAAGATGTTATCATAGTCATCAATCAACTATCCTTCTTTGCCTCTAGTTTGCAGGTAACTGGAAGTGTTCCGTTAGTTCACGCTCCCCATCTCACACTTCAGAAAATTGGTGTAGGACTCTTAAATAATTCCTCGTTAATGATAACCTTTGCATTACACCTCCTAAGGTGTCGACATAAATTGCAAGCATAGAGACCTGCTACATGATATCTTCCACTCCATCTGGCTTAAGGAAGATTACGGGTGATTTTGAAGTTGTTACGTTGGATGAATTTTTGCTGCCTAGCCTAATTGAGTTGGAATAGTAATCAATCTACATGGCTTGGGTGGCAAATTAGAAATCATCATCACCAATTTTTTGGGTTGATCATTCATTAGATTTTGGTACTCCATCTGATCCTTTTTCATCCACTTTCTTGATAGATGAGAACATAGTGGAATCCATGTTGCCATAATGAGAACCATGGGAAGATCACCATCATTGTTCCCATATTTAGGATTATGAAGAAGATAATCTCATTGAACTATATCACCCATCGATCAAAACTTTCTTTTCGAATTATTTTCCTATTAATGCAATCAAATCTGAGTGAAATTTATCAAATATTGAATAAACCATTTCTAACGATATTTTATCCAAACCAGGGTGGTAGAAAACATTCATTTTGGCATCTCTTGTTCTCCATCAGAACTCAAAACTTATCACTCTCTCTTTCATGAATTCTGAGATATCTTTTCTTGGACCTATGAGGAAATGCCAAGTATAGACACTAGTATTGTTGAACACTCCATTAAAATGTTCCCTGATGTCAAACTGGTACGTCGATGCCTTCATCATGTTCATCCAAAGAAGGTCATTGCCATTAAAGCAGAAATTGAAAAACCTTTGTGTGCTGGTTTCCTTTACCCTATTCCACTAACTGAGTGGGTTTCCAACATTGTTACTGTTATGAAAAAACAAGGGACAATCAGAGTGTGTGTCGATTATCAGGATGTCAATATTGCTTGTCTAAAAGACAACTATCCTGCTCCCTTTATCGACCAGATTATTGAAAATTGTGCTAGATAAGAAATCTTTTTGTTCATGGATGGATTTTCTGGCCACAATCAAATCAATATCCACCAAGAGGACCAATATAATACTGCATTCATCTGTCCCTTGGGCACATTCGCTTATCAAAAAATTTCTTTTGGTTTGAAGAACGTTGGGGAAAAATTTCATAGAGAAATGGATTATGCTTTCAATGACATCAAGCACATTGGTCAACCCTACCTAGATGATTTACCGACTCATTCAAAAAACCAGACTGATCACCCGATGCACTTGAGATCTATCTTTTTACGTTGTCGACACTACAAAATATGCCTCAATCCACATAAATGTGTGTTTTGTGTTGGTTCTGGTCGCTTTCTTGGATTCATTGTCTCAAAAGAAGGAATTCAAATCGACTCGCTGAAGGTCTAGGCTATTCTTGATTTTCCTGCACCCTCAAATTTGCTTTAGTGACATAAAATTTATGGAAAGGCTAACTTCCTAAGGAGGTTCATACCCAACTACGCCGAAATGGCTAAACGATTTACTTAGCTCTTCAAAAGGGGGATTATCTTCCATTGGGATAATGTTGCGCAATATTCTTTTGATGATGTCAAGGATACACTTGTCTGGGCGTCATTAATGTATCCCCCCAATAATCAGAGTGATTATTTCTTATATAACGTCACGAATGATACAACCATTTCTATGGTATTGGTACAAGTAGAAAATGGGATAGAACATCCAATATATTATTTGATTCGTAATCTCAATGATACGAAAGTAAAATATTCATATGTTGAAAAGCTTGCATTGGTAGCTATTCAATCTGTCCAAAAATTTCGCCAATATATCCTGTTTCGGAAGACCATCATCATTTCGGATTGTAACCCTATGACTTACATTTTATCACGTCAATTGCTAGGGGGCAAGTATTCAAAATGGATTGTCATTTGGCAAGAGTTTGATTTGGAATTCATTAAATCCAAGTTTAAAAAGTCTTTAGTTTTGGCTGAGCTTCTCTGCAACCTTCCCTCTAATAGTATTGCTACTAGATCAGAACCATCTATTCCTGATGAGTCTTTGTTTCTGATCGGATCATATGATCCTTGGTATGGTGATTTTATCATTTATCTCAGGCCCAGACTTTTCAACCTAATACCTCTCGCTCTGACTAGTGACATATTCGATACCAAGCCAACATTATCTGATCATCGACAATACACTTTACCATCATGGTGTCGATACAATTTTAAGAAGGTGCCTCACTCATGAGGAGGCCGAAAAGGTTTTAAATGATTTTCATGCTAGGGCTTGTGGTTTACACTTGTCTGGATATGGTACCATGCAGAAGATACTCTGTGTCGGTTACCTTTGGCCTACCATATTTTTCGACTGCATCCTCGCGGTCAGAAGTTGTCATGCGTGCCTAATATTTGATCTCAAAATATGCAAATCGCCAACGCCAATGCATCCTGTTGTTTCTATGGGATCATTTGTGAAATGGGGCATTTACTTCATGACCTGTAACCCTCGTTCATCTGGAGGGCATGGTTATATTATTGTTACAGTAGACTACTTTACCAACTGGGCTGAAGTGATGCCTACATTTAACAACACGGGACAAAAAACTTCATTGTTTTTCTTTAATCATGTCATTTCATGGTTTGGTGTTCCACAGGCTATAGTCATAGATCATGGTTCACATTTTTGCAAACATATGATGAATGAGTTGACTGTCAAGATAGGACTATCACATGATTGTTCTACTCCTTATTATCCACAATAAAATGGACAAGTTGAGGCTATTAACAAGATTCTTAAATGAATGCTTCAATGAATTATAGGATTTCATAACAAAACTAGCATTTAATGATGTACTCGGATTTGTAGGCGTATCGAACCTCGGTAAGAAATGCAAGTAGATTTACACCCTTTCAATTGGTGTATGGTCTGAAAGCTATCTTGCATATCCAATGTGAAATACCGTCATTAAAACTTGCAATCAACTTGTTACCTGACACCTCAAATGAAGAAGTGTGTCTTCTTAACCTCATCCATCTTGATGAAAGGCGTCGTGAAGCCACATTGTCCAACGAAGCGCATAAGATATGTATAAAGACAAAATACGACAAGCATGTCCAGCCTTACATCTTCTTAGAGGGTGACCTAGTCCTTATTTATGATCAAGAAGCTGATGTAATAGGTACAGGGAAAATTGAGTTGTTATGGCATGGCCCCTATATTGTCAAAATATTTCTTGCTAAGAGCACCTACAAGTTGGTAGATTACGATGGAATTCCATTGGCACAGCCTTGAAATGGGTTGTACCTCAAACATTACTATGCTTAAGCATGAGCATACTAAATTTTTGTATTATATTTTATATATGCTGTTGATTTGCATTTACTATCTTAGTTTGTTTTTCTATAGTTTTCTTGAAGTTAGTAATCCACTTTACATTTCATCGCAAATGTTTGAATATTTGGAACCATTCGTTGGGTATGTTGATGGTGCTAGTTGTAGTACACAGAATCTATCCTCTACAGCATGGGCCATTTTCACTCTGAATGATGAGTTAGTGAGTTTTCAAGGGATTTGTATTGGTCGGTTAAAAAACAATATCGCTTAGTAAAGTGCGTTGATTGAAATTCTCTTGGATTCCATTTCATTTGGTATTAACCGTATCATCATAAGGTTAGACTCACAACTCTTTGTACTGCAACTTACTAGTGTTTATACTGTTAGAAATCCAACACTCCATCATATGTTCCTAAGAGTTTGACTTTTGGAAAGACATTTTTAATTTATTCAATATCAACACATTTCCATAAACTTGAACACATTAATTGATTCATTAGCGAATTATGTTATAGACAGACAATTGCGACACATGTAAAGACATATTCACATCACATAATTGAATATGATTACGCAATAAACATAGGAAAACACTGAAAACAAATAGATATATAGTTATATGTTTTTACAAAATTTGTGCCCAAGACACATTGGTCATGTGGCCTCAAAATGTATGCAAAATGTCAAAAGTAAACTAGTGATGCTCCTGTTAACATGCTACTGATTTTTCTATCCTACGCGGTAACCGCATCCAACAGTTAGGAGCACCAATAGTATGGCGCTGCAGTCTCATGGGTAACTCTTCGATCCATAAATATGGAATCCTAAAGGGAAACTCCTGAATGTGTTGTTGTAGTTCAGTAAGAGCCTCAGCCATATCCAAATCCTGAAGGACTACTCTCTCAACAACCCTCTCTGCTGGTTCATCTGCTCCCTGCTCTGGCTACCCCACTGGTCGAACTCGACCTACATCTGCATACATCAAAAATTTCAATTTAGTCTTGGGAAAACATCAAAACACAAAAACATGTATAAACCTTAGAAAAATAAAAAAAACATGGTCAAAACATTCTTACCAACTGCACCCCATTGAGCCTCGTCTGGTAAAGCCAAATCTGGATCTCCTCGGAATTCGATTCCTGCATATGCATAATCATCAATGGCGACTATTTTTCATCGAAACTAGGCAAAGAATGCAATTGAGAACACAATGGTAAATTAACCAACATGTCTAGCCATCAGATCTACCCATCTTTTCATCCTTGGATCTCTGGGACTAGATATATCTAGTGTCACATGTTGGGGCTACATCAATGGAATCCACTCTAAGGCAAAATAAACAAAGATCGAACCATAGTTGAAATTTTTCTTCCTTCCTCCCTTTGCCTTGCTCAACTGTTCTTTCATCTGAGAGAGTAAAACTTCATTCCAGTTGAAAACTGTTGGTTCCAGGCACTCTAGTGCATACTGCATGTAAGATCTGTTTGCCACATGTACAATAGCGGTACCAGTGAGCTTCGTGATTGTGAATAAGATGGTTTTCAATGGAAAATCTAGAACATCGCAGATATTTATTTTCCCATCCTTGCTAGGTTCAGTGCCTAGATGGCAGTGCTGCAGTATATAATCTCTCACTGTCTCTCCTCCAACAAAAGAACCTGAAAGAGAAATGGGCAAACCTCTTCTCTATAATCTTGTGAGAAAATAGATATCCTCCACTAATATTGGGACCACTTTGTCCCCAATGTGAAATTCCTCTATCGTTGGATCCCATGACCAAATCAGGAAATCCAATAGTTCCATCTGTTGCCTCATACTTGACAGTCTGAAGTACTTTAACAACCTGTAGTCTTTGAGGGCTCTTAGAGTGCCCAGATAATTTAGGGCAATCATGTTTTTTTTCTCTTGTTCTCTTTCCCTCCATGTAATTGTCATTTTGGTCCATTTAATCCCTGAAACACAGTCATAGACTCATAAGGACCCATTTCATGAAAAAAATCAGGAAAAATATGGGCACATTAAAAACAAAAGAAATTTAAATTGCGCCCAATGCACCCCTGGGCAAGATACAGTGCATTGCAAGTGCATCTGGCCTTCAATTCCAGTGCACTGCAATGCACCTTTCGACATTCAAGGGTGTGTTTCCCTATGTGAAAAATAAATTTATCCTAAGGGGCCCAGATCCCTAAAAATGCAATTAAATGAAACATAAATACTACTGAAGGAAATAGGACATTTATAGCTCCAACATGGATTGAATGATGAGGAAAATCGTCCACATAATCGATTGCAATCAACTGCTAAAATTCGGGGGAAAAAATGGTTAAGAGCTCCAAAATCCAAATGGTAACTTTCAAATGGTAAAAATGAATGGTAAAACTCTTTTAATTAGTCATTTGATTATTTGAAAATCATATTTATTGCTATGACTATGGTTTATATTCATTTTTTTCCATGAAAAAGGTATTTTTAATCCATTTGATGTTGTTCTGAACAAGTTTACAACTGATATAGCAGATTAGTCGTGCACACTTATTCAAGAATGATTTGACCACAAAGCATGCTTTTATCATTATTTTTCAAGCTTTGATAAAAATGAAAAAGGACTCGAAGCACACTTTTATCTCTTTTTCGAGCTTCGATAACAGTGAAAAAGGAACCCCTGGAGTCTTCTTTCAGTTCTTTTCAGACTCCGATAATGTGAAAGATTGCTGAGCACTTGTCTTTTCAAGCTCGTAAAATTAAATTAAATGACATCTACTCAGTATAAGTTTAACCCTTTTCGAGACTGAGATAGATTATTTACGAAAAAGGAAAACCTATTGTTGAACATGGCTAAGAGGTTCTCTCAGACATTATTTTTCACTTTTTCGGAACTGAGTGACAACATTATGAAAAAGGACTCATGGAGTTTTCTTTTTTCCTCTTTTTCAAACTCTCTAAATGTGAAAAGGGACCGGGTTGTCACTGTCGCTAGGCTCGATAAAACATAAAATAATGAGGGGCTTGTTGATCATGGCAAGAATCGAGTTTCATTTATCGTTAGACTCGTTAAATTATTAAATAATGATACGTTTTCGCCCGAAGGGTGAATTATAGATCAAGCATATGTTACCCTTCTCAAGCTTGTTAAAAAAAAAGAGGTACTGGTCGACAAATGACCGAGGAAAATTTGGGAAACTAAATAGAACTTTCTACGGTAGTAGGTCGCTCTTGAACATGACAATTCACTCCATCATTGTGACTTTTTGGGTTGGGTGATGTTCTTGACGGTTCATTCATACCTATGGTTAATCATACCTTCACTTCAGCTTTGGGTCAATGTTGCCAATTCATCTCAGTGCCACTAATATGTTCAAGAGAAGTCATCCAATGGATACTCATCCTTCTACGATACTCATAAACCTTCATTCTCATGACAGTCATCCCTGAACATTGCTATATCAAGTCACATTTTGTCTCTGAAATTAGTAACTCTCATTTCACAATAAAGTGACTTCTAGTCGACATCAAATCATCATCTAGGAAGTTTACTTAGAAACATCATCTTCTAGTACCATGAGGCTTGTTACAACATTGACAAGATCCTCGCTTCCAGACCTTTGACTGAAATATTTTTTTTGGCGTTTGACTTCAAATCATATATTCACACCTTACAAACTAAACTGCAGTACCTTGAGAGCCATTAACATCAATGGTGGTTCTCTCGTGTTTGTTAACAGCTCACATCATTGGCTAGTAATCAAATGATGTCTTACCATGTTCGACTACAAATCGCATATTCGCATGGCTAGACTTGTACCCGAACGATCGAGTGAATGAGATAAGAAGACCTTGGCTGCAATTTTAGGATTGTTGTACACATCATCTGTATGGTGACCTTACATACATATCGTCATCCGAATATGGGTCTATATCTGTAGGCATGTCTATATTGGGCAACATTCCGATGTAGACAACTTTTTGAATTATGTACATGTTATTAGATAGTTTATGTGATGAGAATGGGAATGCCTCCATTAGAAATTCATGATCAAGAGGAAATATCATGATGTAATGTATTGTAAGATTGATGTAGGTCGCCACTTCACTTCAGTTCCAACTCCTCACATTGTAAAGCGTCTCATCCAAATACTATTATTATTATTTTTACTTCATGCTTTAGGGGGGAGTTGTTATAGGTCAATTTTAGCATCATCCCACATGACCTGGTCAAACTGGAAATTATCCTTAGGACCAATGAAATAGAGTCTATCATCCCCTCATATTTTAGTTGTTATATGTCGCAAGAGAAGAAAAATTCATTCATGGCTTCTATTGTGATATTTCCAAGGTTTGAAGTATATGTTATATCACTTATAGACTCACCAACTCAGCCTCTAAAGGGAATACTGTGTTGCATATGCAACATACTCCATTCAAGGGTGCACTGCAATGCACTTCCCAACATTCAAGAGTGTGTTGGACACCTGGGAGCGGAATTCTCATTGTTCCGGGAATCTGCACATGGCCAGTGCCTTCTAGAAGAGTCTATATGTGTTAAAATTTGAATCCAAGTGTCCATCTAACAAATCTGAACTTGGAAACATGTCTTGCCTATTCTTAGAAAGTCATTCATTGAGAAACTACCATCATTTTCCCTATAAATTGAGCATAGAGCCTAGTGCTAGGGAAGGAAGAAGTTTGGTAAAGAAAGGTTGCTGGATTCTCATTTGAATGAGTGAAAGTATTGGAATGATGTTGGTATGATGTTGGATGTGATGAGGCTAGGATGATGCTGGAGCTGGCGACAACAAATCGATCATTGGTTGTAACCTCCCCCTTCTACCCTTTAATAAATATTGTTGTTCATTTTCCCATATATGTGTCTTTATATGTTTCTGTATCTTATGCAATGGATTCTTGAATAACATATATGTTTCGTATCTAATCGATTTGAGTTATTAAGCTAAGTAGATATTTGTATATTGCATGTATTTTTTGTTCTCTGTTTATGTCTGTAGGAATTGATCCAGCGTTTTGAGTTGGATTGAGAGCCACAAAAAAAGTGACATAAGGAGAAGGAGAAGTTCTTGGACCACAAGTAGGTTCTTCTATTATTCTGTGTATCTGCTTATGTTAGGGAAAAATATAGCAAAGTCCTTCCTCCGTCGTTTTAAGTGACTAGCACCACACTTAAGGAATTTGATTTATCTGTAGATCACAATTCTACATAACAATGACATATTGATTTTGAGTAAATCTCATGACGAACATGTCATGCATGTCAAAAAGGTACTTGATGTCTTGAATAAAGAAAAATTGTTTTTAAAGATGCCAAAGTGTGAGTTTGGAAAAATGTCTTTAGTGTATTTGGGTCATATTGTTGCAGGAGGTGAATTGAAAATAGATCCCTCCAAGGTTGATGTCATTTTGAATTGGCCAAAGCCAAAAATAGTTACAGAGGTCAAAAGATTTTTGTGAGAATCTCAATATTGGAGTAATTTTATTTCTAACTCCTCTTCTATCACAACTCCATTTCATGCATTCACAAGAGTGAAGCAGGTCTTACAGTGGGGAGGTGTTATGAAACTAGCTCCAAAAATAGAAGAAAAGAGATATCAATGCCTTAGAAATCATCCACTTCAAGGGGGAAAACTCCAATACATTACATAAATGAACAATTATTGGATGATACAAATGACAAAACCTCCTTTCTATATATAGGAGTCCATGGGACCACAATATAATCCTAGCTGACCCAACATTAATAATGTAAGGGCACAAGAATAACAATATGGGGTTTATAGGAGTACAACTATAACAATAAGGGGGGCTACACTAAGATAATAAGGGACTAGACTAGTAATATACGTACCTAACATGCCCCTCTCATTCAAACAAGTGTTGTCCTCAACGCTTGATTATTTCTTGATGCTTCTGTATAAAATTCTCATCCTCCCATGTGGAATATTCAACGGGAAATTTATTCCACTTTCTGAGAGACTCTAAAACTAATTGATTTCTTACTTTTCAAGTTCTTGTCTCTATGACTCCTTCAAAACTTCTTTTGCTGTGATGTTGATATTGCTATTGTTTCATTCGATTCTGCACCAAAGTTAGGTTATTCTTTGGGAGTTGGAGAACTTGTTGTTGATGCTCAATGTGATATTCCACTACTTAATTGTCCATATTATCTTTCATTTGATCCTTAAAACCATTCAACTTAGACTTCATTTTTTCTTCTAAATCATCTATGTCATCTTTTATTTCTCTTTGTAAGATCGAAATTTCTTGCACTTGGTACCGTAATTTTGATATCTCATACTGCAATTCTTCCTCTTCATGAGTCATAGTAGAGCCTTATGAAGGCTTAATGGGTGTTGAAGTCTTTTTAGGTGGCATTTTAGAACCCAATATTGATACCTATGCTTCAATATGCCCTTGGAATCACTTCAAACTGGTTTTTCACACAAGACTTATGCAATTCGGAAAGAAAATACACACCTTTATCTTGATTTTGAGGAGCTCGATATTGAAACTAAATTATCTTTGTGATTTTGGATCTTCGATATCTGAAATTCAGCCCTGTAATATCCCTCTGAAGATTCTTTCAAATGCCACAGGTCTGACCTGATTTGGATTTTTCAAGGAAAAATTATGCCCAATCTCCCACAATGACCTAATTATGGAGTAGTTCAGTAGAGCGCACTTGTATGATGTGCCACATGTCATTGTTTCCTCCTTCAGCTCTGAATTGATACAAAGGAAATTACAGTCCCTTTATTTGCAGCCAATTTTTACAGAATTCAAATCTGATGCTCAGAGAGAGAGTTAGGACGAGTTTCCCAAGGTCACCTCTTTGAGATGAAATTCAGGAGCATGAAAAAACCTTAACTTCCCTACAAATCATATCTCCACAAATATTGTGAAACAAGATCTGAAATTTTTACAAGAAGTGCCTCAGGATTTCAGCTTTGCTTTGTAAAAATTTCAGCTTCTGAAACTTTGTAGAAACAGAGTTATAGAGAAAATTCCATGATGACCTGTTTAGGTGAAATTTGAGAGCCTGAAAAAAGCCTAACTTCCATAGATCATATCTTTGAAAATATTGTGAACCAAGATTTGAAATTTTTACAAGCTGTTTCTCAGGATTTTGGTTTCGCTCTATAAAAATTTCAACTTCTGAACCCTCATAGAAAAAACTTTATAGCGAAAATTCCATGATGACTTGTTAGGAGCAACGAAACCCTAGAATCCAAAGCTCTGACACCAAATTTTATGAAACCAACTCCAAAAATAGAAGAAAAGAGAGATCAATGCCTTAGAAATCAGCCAATTTAAGGGGGCAACCTCCAATACATTACATAAATGAACAATTCTTGGATGATACAAATGAAAAAATCTCCTTTCTATATATGGGAGTCCATGGGGCCACAATATAATCCTAGTTGACCTAACAATAATAATGTAAGGGCATAAGAATAACAATATGGGGGTTACAGGGGTACAAAAATAATAATAAGGGGGGCTACACTAACATAGTAAGGGACTAGACTAGTAATATAGAGACCTAACAGGAGGTAAACAACAAAAGACATTTGATTCATTGAAGGAAAAGATCAATTCAACTCCAATACTTGCACTTCGAGACTTGAGACAATCATGTGAGATTCACACCGATGCTATTGATTATGCCATGGGTGCAGTCCTCATGCAACATTGTAAGCTCATATGTTTAATTAAAAAAATTTTAATGGTGCAGTGATTAATTAACATACATATGAAAAGGAATTATATGCATTGGTGCAAAGTGTGAAAAAGTGGAAACACTACTTTATGGGTAAGGAAACAATCACTCACATTGATCATCAACCATTTCAATACTTGCAATCACAAAAAAATTTGCAGCAATCAAGGAACTTTCGATGGATGGGTTTTCTTCAACAATTCCACTTGGTGATAAGGTATAAGAAAGGTATCTACATTAAAGTTTTTGACATGCTTTCTAAGCCTATTTTTAGTGCTCCTACTATTCTTAAGAATAATTTTGTCTTGCATGATAGATATGTTGAACACAATACTTTAGATAGTGATTTTCAAGATATATATGCAAATTTGAGTCAAGGGATCCAAGTAGAGGAATTGGATTATCACATGCATGATAAATTGTTGTACCATATTGGTAATCTTTGTATTTCACAGGGATAAAGAGTCAACATCGTAAGAGAAGCACATAATTCTCTTATTGTTGGTCATTTCGATGTAAGTAAGACGGTGGTACATCTACAAAGGTATTGTTATTGGCCTTGTATGCTTGAAAGTGTGTCAGGTTTTATTAGAGGGCGTTCATTATGTGATGTCAGTAAGCCTAACAATAGAAAGTTAGGATTGTACACACCACTTCTAGTACCTTCTCGTCCATGGGAGAGTGTTTCCATGGAATTTGTTGGACGTCTTCCTATGTCAAAAATGAATCATGATTATGTTTATGTAGTTGTGGATTTGTTTAGTAAAATGTGTATTTTGAGGCCATGTAAAAAGAAAATTACAGCTAAACAAGCTTCTCAATTATTTTTTCATAATGTATGGGTGCATTTTGGACTTCACACATCTATTATTAGCTATCAATATTATCGCTTTGTTGGGAACTTTTGGTCAAGCTTGTGGGGATTCATGGACACCAAATTGAAAAAGAGTACAACATTTCATCCGAAAAAAAATGGTCAAACAAAGGTGGTGAATAGGAAGGTGATACATCTTCTTCACACTTATTGTAGAAAGCATCCTAAGATGTGGGATGAACATATGCACTATATTCATCATGCTTACAACCGGGCCAAGCACTCTACAAACAAAACATCTCCATTTGAGGCATGTTTGGGATACTTGCCTAAATCTCCTTTGGTTTTCATTTTTTGAAAGGATGTTGCTATTGAACGTCATAGTGACATAGAAAATGCTAAAAGGTTCATTGAACAAATCAAATTGTTACATGAAATAGTTCAAGAACAACTCGAAAAGAGCCAAGTCAAGTACAAAACAAGGCATGATAAGCATCATGTAGATCACAATTTCTGAGTCGATGATGAAGTTTGGATTCACATTAACAAAGGAAGGATTCAAGGAAAAGGTAAAAAACTAAAACCAATTTGATATGGTCCATTCATAATTTTATAAAATATTGGTGATAATTCCTTCACGTTGGATTTTCCTTCATATATGCAAATTTATGTTGTTGTTAATTTTGATAACTTAAGGTTGTATGAGCCTCCTTTGATTAAAGATTAAAGAGAAAATTTTCATATTCCTTCCAATGAGGATTTTTCTCCTGAATACCTCGATGAACTACAACAAGACACCATTCTTGGCAGAAGAACAAGGTCTTCAAAATGAGGGAATGTGGAGTACCTGTGTGTGGGGCTGAAAGGAAAAAATCGAAGAAAATGAAAATGGATCAAGATTGGAAATGTGAGGGAAATGTACCCTCATCTGTTGAACAACTAAAAGTGATATTTTGGGGTCGAAAAGCTTCCATTGGGGATGAGTGATCAAGTGCTCAAAAATATGCTAAAAAATTTAAGTTTTCGGAATGGTGTGGGACCTAAACGAACATTTAGATCTTGTTGTTCTAAATCTGGTGCAACTTATTTAACAGAAAATTGACACCATATGCTCCTAGAAACGAGCTTTATTTGTTTTCCCAAACAGGCAAAATTTTCAAAAAAATACAGCTGGCTGGGAAAATTTTTGGGCTAGTACTGGTAGGTGGTGAGCCTTAGTATTGCACCAAGGGTGCTGCAACTCCCAAGGACTACCCTACTTTACTTTATCAACCTGGGGTCCATACAAACTTGGCGGTGACAGTGCTATATACACAGTAGATGCATTCTACACATGTCATCCTCTTCTGCTCTACGAAAGGGTGCTACTTCTAAAGGTTCTCAGTGAAGTCTATCACACTTCAGTGAAACTAAACTAAATTGCAGAAAGGAAATTACAGAAGGAAACTAAATTAAATTGCTGAAAATAAATGACAGGAAGGAAAATAAATTAAATTGTTGAAAATAAATGACAGGAATGAAACTAAACTAAATTGCTGAAAAGAAATGATAAGAAGGAAACTAAACTAAATTTATGAAAGGAAATGACAGAAAGGAAACTAATTTAAATTGCAAAAATGAATCTAATTTAAACCACACTTAACTTGGCCAATTGGCTAAACACACCCTAGTTATCTTATGCTCTATCTACCATGCTTCTATCCATGTAGCTAAGCTAACCATGACTTAATTCTAATTGAGAAAGTTTTGATTTGCAGCTTGGAGAAGAAAGAGGCTAAAGATGCTAATGGAAGGCTTAACACATGGGACAAGGCTTGGAGGCGGAAAGATGGGTTTATACTTCATTAAACCTTATGAGATCAAAAATATGCTTTGGAGTGTGAGGCTTAAAATATGTGATGGCGAAGTTATAACTGGTGGATAAAAATGCGATATGCAATGTGTGAAATTGCTATTCACAATATCGCAAAGCTGGAGGAGAAGCATAAGTGTAATTGGGAGGACAGTGCAAATTTCGAGATGCGATACGACCAAAACTACGAAATGCGATGGGATAAAGAATGTGAAATTCCAAATGCGATGGGTGACATGGCAGTAGGACCAGTGGCGGAGTGTGATGACAATATCACAATCAACGTCGGGAGCGGTAATTATTAACGGGAACCACATGAAATGTGATTTTGGATTGCGGTAAGTCTTAAAATGGAAAAGGGAAAAGGGTGCGAAATGTGATGGTAGGATGGCAATGCGATATGCGATATGTGATATTGCAATACCGCAATATCGCAAGGCAGGTGGAGAAGCATAAGTGTTTTTCGGTAGCGGGAGTGAAATGTGAAATGCGATGGGAAAGAAACTGCGAAATGCGAAATGCGACGGGAAAGTGGAGAGAAATACGAAATGAAATAAGTCAGATGACATGGTGGAGTACAGAAAGAATATCACAATTGGGGCTTGGAATGGGAGAGCATAAACAGAGAATGCAAGAGATCTGCGATTTGCGATGAGAAAAGTACGATGAGCAGGAGTTTTAAGGAGAAATTTGGAGGTCAAACTTTTAATTGGTTTTTCTGAATAAAAAGGGTGTGAAAGCTGTTAAGGAGAGAAGAAAGGAATAGAAGGCATGACCACTATGCACAGGGGCGTAACACAATGTACCAGAGCATAACAACAGAGATGGAAGGAAGATGGAAGACGAAGCGGGAGGTGTTGGAGAACTTCCCCTTGGGCTATATTTCCCGTACCTGCTATCAAACTGCCTATTTATGCAAGAAAGACATACAATATGTTCATGAAAATACAAGCACTGATCTAATCTATTTCCAAAAACTGATAAGCGAGAAATCATTTTTGGTTTCTGGGGAAAGGTCTACCCTCCTCGAGCTCTATTGAAAGAGTTGAGAGGGGAAGGCTAGCCCCACAAATTTATGGAGTTTATCAACTATTCTACCATTCTGTAAGCAGATTAAATCTACAGCAAAAGATGACGGGAAGAAAACTAAAACATCAATAAAAATACCAACAAAATATCTAAATGTTCAGAATAAAAACTAGCTAAATGACATGAAAGAAAAGAATGGAAACAACAGAGGAGCTGAGGAACATGGGTTGGGCCTTAACCCATGTGCCCAGCTCTCTGGAACTAAATCAATAAAATGGAGTCTATCTGTTCATTTCAGGAAGATAATAGCCTCGTTACATTTCTGAAAGTTTAATGATTGAGTACAATAATAAAAATCTTAATAGCTTGCAACAAAAGTTTCGAATTGAATTGAATTGACCGGAAATCACTCGGAATCCACCCTCATTAGCTCTTGATCAGCTTTATTTATCCTCAAGGGCAGCTACCAAAAACTCCCTAGAAAATAGTGATTGAGTCCACTTTGACTCCAAGTAAACCATATATTGAGTGTACTTTGTCTTCAATTTCCTTGGTTGCCTTTGATAGTTAAGGAGGGTGGAAAAACCCCTTGAATCTCTCGAAGATTTCTCCATAATTTCCTAACATTGTGCTCATTTATTCTCCAATATTGATCTTCCAGTGGTAGGGAGAAAGTCCCTAAATTATATCCCTCACTAAATCTGCATAATTTTCGTAATATTCTCACAATATTCTACAAAAATAACCAATATTAGGCACAAATTGTTAGAATCACGATTGTCGTTAGAAAAAAACCCGTAGGCGTTAGTCTCTGCTACAATATCTAGAGTTAGTGTTGTCGACAATTGTTTTCGCCCCTAGAGACAGCCTAGAGTTGCCATAGACCAATGCCTAGGACATTTTATCATAGCAAAAGTGTATTATATAACTTGGGTGTCAATCCAAAAGGCTCTCCTGCTATCTCTTGTAAAACAAGGAAATTATTTTGAATGGGACCAGAACTTACAGAAAATGCCACAGGGGAAGTAATACTGTAAAAACAAGATTCAAAGCTTCAATATAAAAGCATCAGATAGTTAAGAGACAATTTACTGTAAAGAGGGCCGATTCAAATAATATGGCACAGAAATCAGATATCAAAAAGTGTATGGAGTGAAAGAAATAGTAAGGAGATACTAGTTAACCTTGAGCTGATACCCAGATACACAACAGAACCATATATGGGCTTATCAATCTAAGAATCCATACATGACAATGCTGTTTTAAAAGCACCCTCTCAAAGCAACTAATATAGCAGAAAATATGGATGAAATGAACATGGAACAATATATCATACATGAGCCTATTTAAAGCGCTTTACTAATTTAAGTATGGGCATCAACTAGGATGAATCCTTACCAAACCAGTGAGCCACTCGCATTCCAAAACATGATACAAGAAAATGGATGAAATGAGATGTTATATTAACACGTAAGAGAAAGTTACATACTGTGAAATACCAAAGACCAGAATCCTCATTACAGATATAACTCCTCCTCACTGAGACCCTACGGGCTCTGAACCTTCATATAAGAACTTTTACAAAATGTATACAACACTCCTTTTACTGCACAAATTTTTGATGAAAGTCTGGAACCCTTACAATATTTTTCTTCCCAGTTTTTATAGAGGAAACAGAAGATCCTAGTAGATGAGGTAGGTGGCGAGCATTTAATTTGCCTAATTTGAACAAAATGGCAGAAACATTCGCGCCCATACTTTTGATTAAACATGCTGTACTATATGCACTCTACTGCCTGCTTCATGAAGTAAATGCTATGGGTGAAAAGCTTCTCCAGGGCCTAGCATAAGGATGGAATTATTTGAATAATCTATCCTTTTCTGAGAGGAAATCTTGCTGAAGTAAGACCTGGAGGATGTTGGTGTTTGTGCATGGCACTCTCGGCCCTCTGAATGCTGGATTGTTATTTAAAATCTTCAGTGCTGGACACTGCATTCTTATATTTTCAATTGATACCTTTTGCTGCAACATTAATGTCTCTATCTGTAGAAATCTGCCTTTCGAATTATTTTGAGGAGTTTAACAGGTTTCCATTCTGCTTTAATTAATGAAGGTCATGTCTCAGCAACTACCCAGAAATTTTCTTCATAAATTCTGCCTCTGTAAGCTGATCCTTTGATGCGTCTTCGATTTCTGTAATAGAGGTGGAGATCAATGGCGGTTTACCTCCTTTTTCACCCTGCAAAATACACAAATTTGTTAGGAAAACAAATGCACAGAGGGGGCGATTATGGAGGATGGGAGAAAAATGGCGCGGCAGTGGTGGAACAGTGATTTATGCATGAAAATGGTGAAAAATGCAATGACACGATGTATAATGGGGCATGGAGGAGAAATGCATCATTGGCCATTTGATTATGGTCCACAGGCATAGATCAACGACGGAGATCGAACGGTGGAACAATACATGAGATGAGCGAAACACATATGAAACGTTTACAATTTAATGCAGAATGCGACACCTTGGTTACACGCGGAAATGCAACAAAATGCAGTGGAATGTGATGACACGACCGCATGATGTGGGACCCAATTCGGAAATCGCAATCGCAAAGCGGAGCGGGAAGACCGAGGTGGCACATTTTTGAAGTTCCGATTGCGATTGAGGGTAGGACTTCGATTTGACTCAGGACCGTCTGATCTCAAAGCAAGATCAACGGCTAAACTTGCATCGGACGGAAATGAAATGGTGGGCCAGGGGCACTTATAAACTTGAATTAAAACACACACGGCTTCGAAGAGCGACCACCGTCGGATGAAGGCCTCCATATCTGACGGCTGAGACAAATTTCGCTACGTGACTTTAGTCGAACAATAGTACACGATGGGGTAGTGGTTTTGAAACAGTGACTGAGCCACGCGTCACGCGATTAATGGAATCGCTAGCCAATCGTGAATTACTGCCCTCCGCCCAAAGGCGGTGTGAATAATACCAGGCAGTTTTTGAACAGTAAATGTGGGGCGGGGACCACTAGGGATAGATAGACTCTGGGCAATTGATTTCATAGCTTGATCTGACGGCTGGCGGGTGAGATATGGGCGCAATAGAGACGAACAATCACCGTTCAATTTGTACAGATCAACGGTTTGAGATGCATCTGATAATCATTTGATATGCGCCTTTGGTTTTAACACTTGGTCTGGCGCCTGGGTTACATGGAGAGACAAACTGCGGGGCTAGGGCCAAAAAGTGCCAAACTTTTTGTATTTTCAAATGCGGGTTTTGGCCTTTTTAAAATATGATTTTAGCATCAGGAAATGGCAGCGATAGGCAGGAGCAGATCTTTTAAGACTGACAGAGGAGATTGGAGAGTTTTAAAGGGGCTGCTTAACAAACATTTGGCAAGGGGCTAAGATGATCAACATTAGCTCCACCTGGGGATGGCACATTCGTTCCTGGATGTGTCGAGAACTCGCAGACCACCTGATCATCTTCAGTACACACTCTGCCCCCAACACTTCTCACTTTTCACTTGATAATTCATTACAACACCCACATTATTCAAACAAAGATAGAAATAGAAACTAAAAATAACCGAGCCAAGATTAGAATATCTGGCTCGCTAGACTTTGCAGAAATCGGAACAACTACCTACATGCTCATAGGCTGAGCTTTATTTAGCTTTTCCTACCTACCCTACCCTACTCTGGTAAACTTTGATGCTCTAGGTGATACAATAATGCCAGTGCAGCCAGTCAAGCAGTAACAAAAAGGGAAAGGAGCACTGATTGCCTATCAGAGATAACCACAAGGTGCTCTGCATGTGATTCTTCAAAAATGCGGTCACCATCAGTGTTGACCTCTCCTGATGAACCTGGCCCTGTTGAAAGATTAATGCTGGAAAATTTGAGCTAATTAGGGCCTTCATATATTCTGCCACAGGATCAATGAACACATGATGTACTAGCTCTTCTTTTAGGCCTTCCATGATTGGTAGGCTGTCTTCATCCTGGGCAGCTTTTATTTCTGCATTTTCCACTACATCTTCAATATAAATCTTGAAAGCCTCATCACCTTCTTCTTGTATTTCAGAAGGGAATGTTATCCCTTCCTTTTGTTCCATAATAACAGCTTTGAAAAATTTTCTTTCTGCTAGCAACATGCTGCTAAAAAAGACCCTTGATCCTTCTTCAATAGTTTGCAGGAAATGTACATAAGGATCATGAAATGATACCTGGTTATGAATATCTGGCAGGCGGGCTTCAACGAGGATCTCTTCTTCTTCCACTGGATCCAGAACAAGACTCTCTTGGGGAAGAGAATCTCCCTCATTTTCTTCATTTTCTGGACTGGAGGACTCATCGTATATGGGAGCTAAGTCCTTTTGGAGCTCTGATGTGCTCTGCTCTGCTGTGCTCTGCGTTGCCGTGCTGAGCTCCGTGAAAATATCTATGTATTCTTGAGTAGGGGCTTGCTTCATTACTTCCTCTCTTTCAAGAGAAGGCTCGTTACTTTCATCTTGCTTAAGAATCTTTTCTTTTCTCTCCTCCTCTTCTTCTGAAAGGAAGGACTGCTGACCACCGATCACGTGACACTCATCACTAATGCTTTCATAACTTTCCCCATCAGTGTCATAGATAGGCTGACTGGGTTCACTATTCCTCTGGAGTTGTTGGCTCTGGCTTTCCTCCCATGGGTTTACTGATGATGGTTCTGCAGGCTCAGCTTCTCTCTGGAAACAATCATCATCAAATAGATCATAACTAGGAAAGTCATAATCATAAACAATGTCACCAATCAAACCTGTCGGCTTCTCAGCAGGTCTTTCTTCGTCTTGATCCTTTTTTCTGGATCCAAATCATCAAACTCAATAGGTGAGTGGGCAATGGAATCTGCACCATCAAACTCATAAAATGAATGAGCAAGAGTGTGTGTTCCATAGAATATTTCTGAGGTGGGTTGCTGATTTAATATCTGATCAATCTCTTCTTCTGCCAAAAGGGGGTTTCCCTGTCATCATGGAAAGAAGCACAATAATCCTATTTTTCTTGCATTAGCTGACTGGGAGGCGGGATGTTCTCCTGAGCCTCCTCTTCCACATCAGATTCTGCCTCTTCTATGTGGTCTCTTGTTTCCTCAAGGCAGCATTCCCTATTATCTTTTGCTATTAGGTCGTGATAATCTCTGACCAACATAATACAAGACATAGGTACGAACTCAGGCAATTCCTGATCGCCTTCCTCTTCACCTTCCATGGGATTTAGAGCATCATACATGCCTTGCTCATTATCCACGTCTTCAATTTGTTCTTGTTCTAGAAGAGGCATGGGCTGTTCTAAATAATTATCATCCTTATTCATATCAGCCCTATACATCTCCTGCACTTTATCAAACCTTTTTATTAATTCACTTAATTGATTATAAAAAGTCTGTAGCTTTGTATCCCTATTCATGCTTAAATCCATGTTTCTGCAAAGATGGTCATTGGATCCTCTCAACCAGTTCAGAGTCTTCTGCCAGCAGAGTCTCGTGAAACCAAAATGATCAGCGGCCTACTGATCACCAGTGGAGTCTTTTAATCATTTAGGAACTGTGGAGTCACCAGGTGGATGATCTGAGATCTTGCTGTCCACCACAGTGATTTGCCAAATCAAAGCCATTTTCCTCTTCCACAGCGGAGTCAGGATTTTCTACTTAGATTTCTTGAGAAGAAGAGGATGGATAATCTTCTACAGAGTATTCAGGGATTTCAGCACGGACTGATTTCTTTTCGTTCCAACCTCTTCTATGTATAATCTTCTTAGGGTCAGACACTGAAGGTATCTTTGACTGTGATGTATCTTACCTCAAATGTGGCTTAGGAGGAGCCAGGAATATTAGTAGATTTATCAAAATAAACAACAGTGGAGTCGCCAAGGTGAGAGATATGCAACTCTTCAACTCTCTGTGCTCACCTGATTAGAGAGTGAATACGATTTTTCGAGGCCCAGGGAAATTGATTTTCTTGAATTCGTTCCCCGGAAACGGTGCCAGAAAGATGTTTTCGACAATTGTTGTCGCCCCTAGAGATAGCCTAGAGTTTCCATAGACCAGTTCCTAGGACATCTTATCATAGCAAGAGTGTATTATATAACTTGGGTGTCAATCCAAAAGGCTCTCCTGCTATCTCTTGTAAAACAAGGAAATTATTTTGAATGGGACCAGAACTTACAGAAAATGACACAAGGGAAGTAATACTGTAAAAACAAGATGAAAAGCTTCAATATAAAAGCATCAAAAAGTTAAGAGACAATTTACTGTAAAGAGGGCCGATTCAAATAATATGCCACAGAAATCAGATATCAGAAAGTGTATGGAGTGAAAGAAATAGTAAGGAGATACTAGTTAACCTTGAGCTGATACCCAGATACACAACAGAACCATATATAGGCTTATCAATCTAAGAATCCATACATGACAATGGCGTTTTAAAAGCACCCTCTCAAAGCAACTAATATAGTAGAAAATATGGATGAAATGAACATGGAATAGTATATCATGCATGAGCCTATTTAAAGCGCTTGACTGATTTAAGTATGGGCATCAACAAGGATGAATCCTTACAAAACCAGTGAGCCACTCGCATTCCAAAACATGATACAAGAAAATGGATGAAATGAGATGTTATATTAACACGTAAGAGAAAGTTACATACTGTGAAATACCAAAGACCAGAATCCTCATTACAGATATAACTCCTCCTCACTGAGACCCTACGGGCTCTGAACCTTCATACAAGAACTTTTACAAAATGTATACAACACTCCTTTTACTGCAAAAATTTCTGATGAAAGTCTGGAACCCTTACAATGTTTTTCTTCCCAGTTTTTATAGAGGAAACAGAAAATTCTAGTAGATGAGGTAGGTGGCGAGCATTTAATTTGCCTAATTTGAACAAAATGGCAGAAACATTCGCACCCATACTTTTGATTAAACATGTTGTACTGTATGCACTCTGCTGCCTGCTTCATGAAGTAAATGCTGTGGGTGAAAATATTCTCCAGGGCCTAGCATAAGGATGGAATTATTTGAATAATCTGTCCTTTTCTGAGAGGAAATCTTGCTGAAGTAAGACCTGGAGGATGTTGGTGTTTGTGCATGGCACTCTCGGCCCTCTGAATGATGGACTGTTATTTAAAATCTTTAGCGCTGGACACTGCATTCTTAGACTTTCAATTGATACCTTTTGCTGCGACATTAATGTCTCTATCTGTAGAAATTTTCCTTTCGAATTATTTTGAGGAGTTTAATAGGTTTCCATTCTACTTTAATTAATGAAGGTCATGTCTCAAAAACTACCCATAACTTTTCTTCATAAATTCTGCCTCTGCAAGCTGATCCTTTGATGTGTCTTCAATTTCTGTAACAGAGGTGGAGATCAATGGCAGTTTACCTCCCTTTTCACCCTGCAAAATACACAAATTTGTTAGGAAAACAAATGCACAGAGGGGGTGATTATGGAGGATGGGAGAACAATGGTGTGGCGGTGGTGGAACAATGATTTATGCGTGAAAATGGTGAAAAATGCAATGACACGGTGTATAATGGGGCATGGAGGAGAAATGCATCGCTGGCCGTTTGATTATGGTCCATAGGCATAGATCAACTACGGAGATCGAACGGTGGAACAATACATGAGATGAGCAAAACACATATGAAACGTTTACAATTTAATGTAGAATGTGACACCTTGGTTACACGCGGAAATGCAACAAAATGCAGTGGAATGTGATGACACGACCGCATGAGGTGGGACCCAATTCGGAAATCGGAATCGCAAAGCGGAGCAGGAAGACCGGGGTGGCACATTTCTGAAGTTCCGATTGCAATTGAGGGCAGGACTGCGATTTGACTCAGGACCATCCAATCTCAAAGCAAGATCAACGGCTAAACTTGCATCGGAGGGCAATGAAATGGTGGGCCAGGGGCACTTATAAACTTGAATTAAAACACACGCGGCTTCGAAGAGCGACCACTGTCGGATGAAGGCCTCCAGATCTGATGGCTGAGACGAATTTCGCTGCGTGACTTTAGTCGAAAAATAGTGCACGATGGGGTAGTGGTTTTGGAACAGTGACTGAGCCACACATCGCGCGATTAATGGAATCACTGGCAAATCGTGAATTACCGCCCTCCGCCCAAAGGCGGTGCGAAGAATACCAGGCAGTTTTTGAACAGTAAATGTGAGGCGGGGACCACCAGGGATAGATAGACTCCGGGCCATTGATTTCATAGCTTGATCTGACGGCTAGCGGGTGAGATATGGGCGCAACAGAGACGAACAATCACCGTCCAATTTGTACAGATCAATGGTTCAGGATGCATCTGATAATCATTTGATATGCGCCTTTGGTTTTAACACTTGGTCCAGCGCCTGGGTTACATGGAGAGACAAAATGCGGGGCTATGGACGAAAAGTGCCAAACTTTTCGTATTTTCAAATACGGGTTTTGGCCATTTTAAAATGTGATTTTAGCAGCAGGAAATGGCAGCGATAGGCAGGATCGGATCTTTTAAGATTGACAGAGGAGATTGGAGAGTTTTCAAGGGGCTGCTTAACAAAAATTTAGCAAGGGGCTAAGATGATCAACAGTTAGGATCCATGATAGGTGGTTAGTCCATGTCGCGAAAAACACGGGGAGCGTTGAACCCAATGTCCAACAATGCCCCCCCCAATGTGAGACGAGCGAGTTTCGAACTCGAGACTTGTCGCTCTGATACCACTTGTTAGAATCATGATTACAGTTAGAGAAAAATCCATAGCCGTTAGTCTCCGCTACAATCGCTAGAGTTAGGATCCATGAGAGGCAGTTAGTCCATGTCACAAAACACATGGGGAGCGTTGAACCCAATGTCCAACACAAATATGAAATTACCTTTAATCCTTCCTAAGAGCATATTAAAGCATAAGAAAACATTATTAAGTGCAGAAGGAGGGATTTAATATATATTCTCATGTGCATAAGGAAGGTAGATGGGCCTAAGGAAGGTTAGATGGGCCTTAATTTATGTCTAATTTAGAGGCCCATCAGTAGGATGCCACGTGGCTTCTTCTGGTTGGTCAAAAGTCAATTTTTTTGGGCCTACCACAACATAACACATGGCAGGCCCTGAATGGTTCTATCATGGGTGAATTTTTTTGGTTGGTTGGTGGCCAACCACATGCTTCCACATAGAATAACCGGAGGCTGCCACATGGCAGCATGAGGGTGACCAAAATTTTTGTTAAGTTTGAATTGAAATCCATGGGAATGGAATGTCAAACCTCCCTCATAATAACGTAAAGCCTCAACTGTTGGGTCACGATGGTTCTTATTAAATATTGTGCCAAAAACCCTATTTAAACGTTAGTTTAGGGGATCTTGGGCTAAGGGGTCATGACCTAGCCTCGATCCCCCAATATGTCACCATATGACTACTAGTGTGGATCCAGGGGCTCGACCCTATTAATACAAATTTTTTCATTAAAAAAAATTAATTAACAATTAATTGTGGTGGGTTTAAATTCAAATTTAAGATTGAATTAGGCATTTTAACGGTCCCACAATTTGCATCGAAAATGCACCAAATTATCACTCCGTTAGCCTAATTCAGGGCAAAATTGTAGGACCGTTCTCAAATTTGGGGAATTTGTAGAGTGACTAGCAACAAAGCTAGTTTAACTCAAAACATCTTTAGTTTTTGACTAATTTTGGAGTAGAAAGAGGCTAAACAGGCATTTTTTATAGTCCTGAAGCTGATGGAACATGTTTTAAATCCATTGGAGCATTGAAAACTGATGTAATCACCATTTTTTAGCATAATGATATAGGGACAAGCCATTGGAAGCTGGACCAAGAAGATGTAGCCCACGATGATTGAAATCCTTCATCACTTATTGTGTTTTGGTTATTTTTATGGTGTAATTGTCTATGGTTTCTGCTATTTTAGAGTTTAAATCCATGCTTTATGTGTTTAAAAAACATAAAGGCTCATAAAACTCAATTTTTACACTTTCAATTTATACATCCTCAAGAACATTTACATTAAGATCTCATACAGATCATCTGCCCACCTAGCTCGAAATTCCCCCCTACTGGAGGTCTCTTCTTGAGTGGATGCCTCCACTCATTCTTGTCTTTTTTTCTCCAATTGTGGCTCCTACACAACCTACTCCAATCCTACTGATCTAACATTTTTTCTTCATGAGAGTGCACTTGGATTGGCAAACTCTATTCACAACATTTTATTATTTTGAAAGCAGGAAATCTAATCTATTTCTAATCCTTATTTCTCCCTGAACTCAGATTAAACAGTCGAGCTCAGATATTTCTCTACCTAGTCTACTGTCTGTTGGGATTAAACAGTCCAACAAACTTTCATTCTCTAAATTCTACGACAGAAATTTCAAAATAGTCAAGTCAAGATTTAGTTGTTCGACTTGCTATGATCTATGGCATAAAAACAAGCTGCACATAGATTATTATTTGCGGAAATTGAACATCAAAAATTGAAGGCTTAAGATCTGAAAGCTTCTTAGTATGGCCTTCTCTCTTCTTTTCATAGATATGATTTTTTTTTTTTTTTGTGAGCTATCTCTTCCTTGATATCTGATTCAGATTTTGAGCAAATTAGAACCAGTTTTTCCTCTTTTATGACTCAGAAAATAAAACAGTTTTGAGTCATCTCTCTTTGGAAACTTTGGTTCAGATTTTGATTTTGTTTGAACCTTAATTTCTATCCTAATCTATCTACTGATAAGCCAAGATTAAACGGTTTGGAAAATCAAATTTACTACCCTATCAGCAGAAAATTGAAAGCTAATTAGTCAAGATTAAACAGTTTGACTAACTAGAAGTGTGTTTTGCAGGAGTGGCATTTAAGCTTGCACACTTTCAGATTTGTTTCTCTTTTTGGTATGGGACTATACCTTTATTTTTTTGTCAATTTGCCCTCTTTTCATTCTTTCTTTGTTTTTGTATTTTTGAATTCTTGATTTTTCTCCAAAGCAGAAAACAACAACTAACTACATGCTCGGAACTGAGCTTTATTGACATTCCTATATAACCTATTCTAAACATGGAGTATTTACATATTCATATGATACAAAAGTGCCAATGCAGCCAGTTGAGTAATGTCAAGAAGAAGTAGTAACTCTGGCTGCTTGTCAGAGGTATCCATAGAACATATTGAAGGTTAACCTTCAATGTCAAGGCTATCACAGAAGGTGACAGCTTTTCATGTCTCTGGCTTTTGCAAAGGATCGTTGTTTGATAATTTGAGCCAGTTGGGATCTCCACACACTCTTCCATAGGATCAACAAAGAAAAGATGAAAGATCTCTTCTTTTCGGTGCTCCATGTCTGATAGATCGTCTGCTTCCAAGGTTTCAGCTTTGAGGAGTATCTCTTCAGTACGTAGCTTGGAATTATCGTCATATTTAACCTGCACAATAGCAAACAGTGAAATATTTTCTTTCTCTAAACATATGCTTGCTTCTGATACAAATTCAGGCTCTTTATATGACAAACTAATATCACTGAAGGGAGAAGTTTCTTCTTGAGAAGATGATATATCCACAGCAGGATAGTCTTCTATTTTTTTTTCTCCCTCATCTTCATCATCCTCTGAACTGGAGGAATCATCATATTTGACAGTGTTGTCCTCTTGTGGCCCTAGTATGCTTGGATTGAGTGGGCCGAACTTTGTGAAGAGATTATTATATTCTTGAGTAGGGGTGTATTCAAAGGTTTCCTCTTGCTCAAAAATTTCTTCATTGCTCTTCTCTTCACCTTCTGAGTTGAAAGGCTGCTGATTCCCAATCATGTGAAAGCCATTTATGATGGATCGAAATGGATGATTGCGGATTTCTAGATGATGATGGTGAAAATCATAACACCAATCAAATGATGGTTTCCCTGCATGATTAGCTTCTACTTGTGAATCATCATTATCATCAGACTGATCGAAATTTGGAAAATCATCGGAATAAACAATTTCATCAGTCGAACATATTGGGTTGTCATTTTGCCTTTCTTCTAACTGATCTACAAGTTTATTTCTTGTATCAAGATAACAAGATGGAGTAGGTAGATGAGCAGAATCGTTTGGTTCAAATGAAGGTTTGGATGCTGGTTGTCTGTTCAATACTAGATCAACCTCTTTCTCCGTGAAGAGAGAAGGAGTTTCCTTTTTGCTTAGAACAGAGGTATAGCAGTCCTTCTTGTCTTGCGTTGGCTAATTTTGAGGCTTGAGGTCTTCTTGAGCCTCTTCTAGTGGAACTTCACTTGTGTCATTAA